>OU343224.1:94606663-94840458 GCA_910596185.1 Chrysanthemum makinoi
GATAATTGTTCAATCGCCTCTCTATCGTTCTAGTAAGCTTGTGTTATAAATCTAGTGACCTAACAACTACACCAAATGGATTCTTGATGAGGGTGTACTGAGCAAGTTGGTTTATGTCGAGAAGGTCTAGCTGAGGTTTGCAGGTTAACACGCTTTCCGATATATTCCATGGCAAGTTGAATGTCTTCACATGTTCTGATCATTTCGATGCTTCGATGAAGATTTAATAATGACTATGTATTCGCATTGGATAGTTGTAGAGAAATGTCACATTCGGCCCACCTAGCGAGATACATATCTTCAATAATATCATTTAGTGACAGCCTTTGGAAAATCGCTTCACAGAAGTCATATTCCTCTTCTTCGCCTTGTCGTTTGACCACAATGTTCTTGAGGAATGTGTAGTCCCACTTTGACGACAAGGTAACATGCTTAATTGCAATGATCCATTTTTCAAGAAACACTTCCTTTTGACTTGAGAACCCTAAGAACTTCTCAGAAGATTCTTTCGGCGTCGGCCAATGATGAATCCCATATAGCGCATGAGAAGTCATTTTTTCACTTATCGCCACATATGTGTGGCTTTCTTCCTCTATGGCTGGATTGTGAGAGTAGATTGCCGAAAGAAAATGTGAGTGAGAAGCGTACTCCTGGCATCGCTACCATGTGAAGAAACTCTAGGTCATTGTTGAAGAAGTAACGGTATGAAATTTGAGGTTGATCCGTCGCCAATTGTTGGTAGAGTTTGTCCAATCAAGTGTAGTAGGAGCCTTGTTTGTCTTCTCTCTGAAGTCGATGTTAGTTTTCCGGATTGAAAGCCAATCGATATTGTTCGACATGGCTCGTTCAATGTTGTCGAGATGGTATTCTACTTCAATTGCACTTCTAAGCTGTCAAGCGGTTGGAAGGCATCATTCTTTATTCTCCTTAGCTCAAATTTTAGTCATCTCTTTCACCTAAAAATTTTCTTGAATTAGCTTCACATGCTCCATAGTACGACCATCTACCATTTCGACCTTCCGTACTGGTGGTGTAGATCAACAAGTCTAGAAACCAAATGATTCTTCTAGTTGTATCAAGTCATCTATCCATGAGACAACATTGTTCTTGGTTCTTTCTTTTGGCTTTGATGAGGAATCTCAGTTTTGTCAGGGCGGGAGAGGTGGGTTGTTGTTGGGGCTCTAGGATCTCTTCATCGCCACCGCCAGTATTCAAATGATCACCGCTCGTTGATGGTGGTAACTCGTGAGTCCCAGGTTTATTTGTAGCAGCGTAACGCAGAGGAGATTTTCTTTTCGGTGGTCCTTGGGTGTGGTGGTGGCAAAGAGGAGGATTCAGCACTTCTTCTTTGTTTCTTTCTTTTTGTCTTTATCCGCATCATCATCGCTCTAGACGCTTAGCCGCTTCAACGCCGCTTGCATGACGCTTTTAAGTTGGTAATCCAAATAATGCGCCAAACAGCTTTACCTTCGCCGAGGTAAACGCTAGCATCATTTTGACATTTGAAGTACAAGCTTGAAACCAATTTCAGACGGAGAAAGCTATAGCTCATTGGGTTGATTGTAACCGTTAAAGGCTTGATCTTATTGTTTGTTTGGCCAATCAAGAGAGATTCAGATAGAGTTGTCTCAGTGAACATCTCTTTTGTCACACTCCTGGACTCAAGTAATGAAGAAACTTCAGTGAGTATATTCTCTAGCCGTCTTTTCCATTTCCTTTGGAAATCTCCTTTAGGCCGTTGGCTGTTCCCTTCTTCCTCAAGACTTGTTTATCACTTTCTCAAGAAGATTGATTCTGTCGGCAAAGTTGATTTAGCTTTTGTTGACCACGCCCTTCTTCCTTACTTGTCCGATAGCTTTGCAATCTTCGTCTTGAACATGTGAAACCAAGTGTCAGTGTTTCTTACGATTCGGATGATCCGGCATAGCCTTTGATGGTGATGGTGAAGAATGAGAAGATGAGTCTGACGATGATGATTCATGAGGAGGCTCAAGGTCCTTTGGTGGCTCAAGTTTGTTCCTGGAGCGATGGACTATCTAGAAGATAATCATCATAATCAACATCGCTCTTTTTTCATGATTTAGCCATTTCTTCAAATTTTGTCTCCGCCATCTGCTGAGCTTTTTTTCGCTTTCTTTTTCTTTAGCTGCACCCTCAACATCTTCATCGAATTTTCGCATTCTCCATTTTTGGTTCCTCAAAAGTCATAGGTGATAGAATCCGTTGCTTTGTTGTTGTTCAGGTGTACCAGCCTCTTTATCGTTGATTAACCGCATCGAAACCGTGAAGATAGTGCACCACCACTTGACCCTCCGGCCATGAGTTTGTTGTTGTCCAATTCTTTGGCAACGCGGTTGAAGTCCGTGTCTGTTTCTTTCTATAGTATCTGTCTTCATCCAAAGGCTCTTCTTCTAAGCTCCTCTTCGTGGTTTCCTATCAATGAGTTTTCCCTTTACGCGACTGAGATTTGCCATCAAGTTGAAATGTCAACTGTTGGGTTCCTGAGTAGATAATCTCTTCATCCGCTTCGTGTCCTCCTAGTCCTCGCCCATTATTTTAGGTTCGGTTTGGGAATGGGATAGCTTCCTTTAATGGAACTTTACGGAAGGACTTTGGATACTATGGACTTCAAAGGCTTGTAACACTTCGCATTGCCTCCCCGTCTTCCTAACAGGTGTACAAGGAGACTTTGCATCAATGAACCCTACTTTTCTTCCTCGTGATCAATCAAGCAATGATATCGTTAATGCATTGAAGTCCTTTTTTGATAACACGAAAGAAGATGATCTCAAAGACTACACCCTGCTGTGGTTGATTCTTTGAATCATACAATGTTGAGTGTGGGTTCAAGTAGCATGGAGTGATGGTTGGGATCGCCAAGTCTTGGGGAATATCCGGATTTGGTTTCGAATCTTTCCGATCAACAATTTTATGTATCCTCGACATAAGGGATCTAAGCCGTGTTTTTCGTAAGTCATCATGTCGCCCCGCATCGAGTCGCAATTCATGTGTTTCATGTTGACCATGCCCCAAAAGATTTGAAGTTCCATGAGTCGATGCTCATAGCTTAATGGCACATCCGAGACCGATTTAGCAATCATAATGTACGTTGTTCTCCATGGTTGAGGAATATTCTTGAGATCTACCGAGAGGTTGAAGTGATACCCCAAAGAAATTTCATCATAGCCGATGTCGATTCATGAATTGGAGAACGACTCTTCGTAGGAGTAGCAGAGAAATCAAGAGGCTCAATGGTTGGAAGAAGAAGAACAAATTTTAAATCATAGGAGTGATGGTGACTTGTTTGTTGTTAAGCCGCCACTGCCACAAAGATTAATCTTCTGACCTTTTGTATCGTGCCGAATTGGAAGATGATCTCCCACAAGAAAGGTAGTGTGTGAGCAGTGTTCGTATGGGTGAGTATTCATATATCCACAATAACCGACAAGAAGACTCCGTAACAAGTGAAGTTTTCAAAATCGACTCGAGGTTGTTCTTCCAATCTTCACAAAGGTAACCGGGTTGGGAAGATGTCTTCAATTGAGAGAACATTTGTGCATCAACGCTTCCATATGGACGTCCATATCGCGGATCCGAAGATATTTAGCCAAAGAACCAACATATCGAAAGACATTACGTTAGTCAAAAGTTGATTTTCTTGTCTATTTATTGAATATGATATGTTAACGAATGTTACGAAATTCAATGTCACTGTTTGTCCAATAGTCCAAAGTGGTCGTGAAATATTTCGTGAATTTATTAACTTTGAGTTTAAAGTCCAAATTTTCACTAATTATCACAACATATTAACCATTTAAGCTTATTAATGACATTTTGGTTTCGTGACGTTATGATTTGGTTATTTACAAGTTTGTACGCATAACACTTCATAATTTTGGTTAATATAAGGCTTAGGCGAAATTTCCGCTTTACGTGTAAACAGCTGTGGTCATAAAGCCGCAGTTAAGCTTATGCGTAGGATTTGACTTACGCCGTAAGAAATGTTACGCGCAGGAAAAGAGAACCTTATATTGGCGCTTATGCGTTATGGAAGGTTACGCCGCGAAGGCTTACTTCCTCGTAAGAGTGAACCTTATGCTGTAAAGTTTTCATCGCTACCGATATCCTTCACAGGATACGCCAAGAGTCCCCTTTGTAGAACCTTACGCAGTGCTGTTACGCTTAGGATTTCTTACGCATAACATTCCACGCGTAAGGTGATCCTTATAACGTAGTAACTCGTTAACCTGAATCAATATTTCACACGTGAAACCCGAAACAAATCATCAATAACATCATCATTAACACATTTAGTCAACTTTTCGCCATATGAACAAAGAACCCAAACAGCTTTATGCTAAGAAAAACATCCTTATGCGTAAGTCAAAACCCTAAGTTTTCAAATTTACGAATAAGAGATTTAACCATAGGAATTGCACCAAACGTTTTCTGGGATATCTTAGAGGCCATATGACTATGTTGCAACAAGTTTTAACAACAAAAACTTAATGGATCAAAAGTACCCAATTCTTATGAGTCTAAACCCTAAATCTTAATTACTTTTAATTACTTGTTTCTGGGTAAGATTCAAGTGTGGTTTTGGTTAATTAACTATGTTTCAATCATCATACAACTATCTAATTACACAGAAACACACTCACAAGAAAACGCCCAAATCCACGTATAAACCTTAAATTTGAAAAATGGTCAATTCTTGTTACTGGGTGGATTTGGATGATAGAAATGGTTTAAGAGTAATCATATCAACATTTTAATCCAACCATTTTACCAAATAACACCCAAACATGATTCCATGTTCATACGCTTATGCGTAAAACATGAAATCAATGTTAGGGTTTAGAATGATTAAACACTTACAAATTTGAGATCAAAAACACGGTTTTGAAGATTGAAGGATAGGCGTATGATGAAGTGGTTAAGGTATTAAATGTAAGTAATAAATGTGTAAGAATAGTTGGTGGAAGGGTTTTGTTTAAACAAAAATTAGTTTAGACTTTTGACACCTTTGGTCCCTCCACCTTAACCATTTTCATCCAAAGCCCATAACTTCCATTTTGGTTACGTAAGGAATGATATTTGGAAAGGAACTTGACGACACCGAATTTTAAGAAATAATGAAATTTTTATAAATTTGAGCCCGGGGAGTGTCATTAAACCAGAAATGTGACCACCATTATCAAAGAAACAACCTGGATAAAGAGATAACATGCAAGTAAAAAGTTTTATGAAACCAAAATATTTACTTTCTCCCTCCACACTCAACCGAGATAAATACTTGAATTTTTGAAAGATTAAAAGTGTTGACTAAGATTTGTACTTGCCATGTTTGAAAGAAATTAGATAGAGAAATTTTAAATTTAATGATTTATGTTTTTGTATTTTGTTTTTGAAAATATTTACAAAGATACATATGTTTGACCGGGTTTTAAGAATGTTTTAAGAGTTCATCCAGTTCCTCGAGTCAAAACACCGCATACCAATCCGTGACTAACCTATTAAAACCTAAAGGTGAGCTAAGGCTTTGGTGAGAAGATCTCGCCAGCTTGGTATCTACATCCACAAAGTATAATTCAACTAGTACCCTTTTCCACGTACTCCTTGATGAAATGATATCGAAGATCGATGTGCTTTGATTTTGAATGTTGAACAAAGTTGCACGAGATCGCTAATGGCACTCTCATTGTCGCGCAGCATATCGATCTCTCACAACACGTAACCATAGTATTTGAAGTTGTGTTCTCATCCAAATGACTTGAGCACAACACGTTTCCACATGGCTACATATTCTCGCCATATGACAAAGGATGTACAATCCTCGCCTTCTTCATTGCCATGACACCAGCTTTATCACCAAGAAATTGTAGAGTTCTCAAGTACTTTTTTCGAGAATCTAAGCAACCTAAGCTGATCAGCCGTCCGAAAAAGCTATTAGTTCAAAACCGAATCCTTCTATACCGTGATCCCTGTAATGGTTCCTTTGATGTATCGGGATTCTTTTAGCCTCGTGAGAGGTGAGTTTCAGTTGGTCTCAATGATAACGTGAGCAAAGATATACAAAAGATAATATCGTGCCTACTAGCCAAGTAGATACATGGAGACCCAATGATATTTCTGTATTTGTAGTCAACCATTTCCCATGCAAATTGATCCTCTTAGTATGTGCCATCGAGTGGCATAGGTATCACAGTTTGCATTCCATGTTTGTTTCTGATTTTAAGAGCATATTTGACTGACTTAGAAAATACCACTGGGTGATTGATGAACTTGCAATCCAAGAAAGTATTTAAGCTCACCCATCATGGACATTTCAAAATGTTTTTTCATAAGTTTTGAAAAGCGTTTGAGTATTTTAGATGTGTTGACCCAAAAATGATGTCATCCACATAAATTTGAACGACTAAAATGTGTGCCCCGTGATATTGTATGAAAAGTGTCAGGTCGACCATCCTTTGTAGAAATTATGGCAATGGTAAAGGATGATAACTTATCGCATCATCGCTCGAGGGCTTGTTTTGAGACCGTGTAGATATTTCCTTCAGTTTTGTAGACATGATTAGGAACTCTGATCAACAAATCCTTCTGGCCGGCTATTAACATAGACCGCTTTCTGGCCATTCATTCGTAAACTAGCTTTGACATCCATCCGAAAGACCATGATGTTCATGTGAGCCGAAATGCCGTGAGAAATCCGTGACAGCCCTCAAGATGAGCAACCGTGAGCACATCTTCTAAATTCATACCCTCTTCCCGTTTATAACCCTAGCCACCGTAGACGTGACTTATTTCCGACATGCTCCTTCAAAGATCCAATTTGTTTTTCCAAATCCATTTAAGACCAATGACTAAGACCCCTGTTGTCTTCAACCAATTCCCATACTTCAAGACGCTTAAACTCATTGAGTTCTTCGCATGGATTCAACCTGTCTTCGGGTCATTGCATCTTTAATGCTTTTAGGCCGACAGCATACATTGAGTGCATAAATGCAATGTTCACCGCCTGCGGTGGAATTTTTGCCTTAGTTACTTACCGTTGATTCGTTACCAATAATATTCTCAGGAGGATGGTCTTTCGTCCAACGATGTGTGAAAGGTTGATGTTGATATACATTCCGCAGATGTGAGGATTCAAATGGCTTGAGATGATTCCGCAACATCGGGTGTGGCAGCTTTATTAGCAAACGATTGAAGAATGCATTTGGATCATAATCTCGCAGTGGGTTACTTCATTGTTCAATATCATCACTGGTTCGGCAAGGTTGATGCGGTTTGTTCACCGTTGTTGTAGAATCAGTGGTGCTTCCTTCCTTCAATGCGAGTTGTTGTAAAGGTGTGTATCACGTAATGGATTTTGATCAGGTTGAGCAGCAGAAACATTTGATACAGCTGGAGCACGTTCATCAATATCATCACTGTTAGTGCAAATATTACGATATTTAATCTATACAGTCTCGTTTGTTTTGATTGATGACAAACATGTAACTTGTAATACATAACGAAAAATGTACAAGTTACTTGTAATTACATTTGTCTCAACATACATTCAACACCTCTCGATGTCTCAAGTCCTCATATACAACAGGTTCGCATATGTTTGTTATGTGGCATTATGATCAAACCCATTAACAAATCATTTAGAATGTTTAAAATACGCTTAGAGTCACTAAGTATTTTAATAGGTTAACCATTCTATTTCGAACCTCATTTTACATTTTGCATTCACAAGTATTTTATACAAATACATCTTTTGTAAAATGTCTAACAAATATATACTTTAATTTGTACAAGTAAACTAACTATAATATTCATACAAGTACTAAAGTTTACTTACACTTGACAAAATATATTTTATTTTGACAAGCACTCAACTAGATATTTTATTTTACAAAAGGTTACTTACATTTTATTTACAAGTAACTTACCTTTTTAATAAGTATATACATTTGTTTAAATGTATTTTTCATAAAAAGGAAAACACTCTTTTATTACCTCATGCATAGTGTCATCTAAATCTTTAAAAGATTTTAAAGATTTTTAGAGATATTCTAAGATATCAAATCTAATAAATTATTATATTTTTGATTACCACTTTGGTTATAAATACCATCCCATGGTTTCTATATCTTCATCCTTCCAACATACATTTTCTCTAACATTCTTTCATCACTTAGATCTATAGATAAACATGTAGTAGCATACATCAATCACCCTCACCATCACATGATCATAATGCTTCTAACATTCATCTTTGTTGTAAGCATATTTTACATTTTGATCAACCAAGGAAAGTTTGGAGATCTAGCCATCCTCATTCACCAAAGCATATCAACATATGAAGATTCAAGATCTCTTGATATCCTCATTGAAGGACTTCTTATTTAAGATCATTTAGATTAGTCATTCATATCCATTAGACATTTATGTCATGGATCATCATTGTAAATATCATTGCATCATCACAACACTTTCACCAAACTAGATTAGATGGTTTATGTGTTTGTACCATAAAACACAAGGTTTTTTTATGTTGGGCCATAAAACATAGTGGGAGTGGTTGTACCAAAGAACTCGACATCTAGCTTAGTGTCGGAAATATTGTATAAGCGATGTTAGGTTGGTTCTACCTCGAACTAGAACCCGGTATTTAGCTTTGTACCCGAAAAGTGTGTTTACATTGTAAGGTTTTCTTCGCCTAGAAGGGAGCTTGTTGATTTAGTGAAGTAACTCTCGAGTTGGGTACTCGAGGGAGTAGTAGGGAGAGGAGATCCGTGACCGAACCACTATAAATCCTGTTCGGTTTTGCACTTTCCTTTTTTTATCTCTTTACTTTTATAATTGCTTATGATGTGGTTTGATGATGATGCTTGTGTGACAACTTGGTTTACTATGCTTTATATTAGTCATAAACAATAATTGTTACTTTCATATAATAACAAGCTTCATAAGTGATTTGATACAAAAGATCTAACGATTTTAAACGTAACGTATTCACCCCACGCTTTCACAATTGGTACCAGAGCCTCGTAGCTCTTATTTTCAAAACAAATGGTTTTAAAAATGGAGCACGATCCATGTATCAAATTACCAGCTTAAATATAATATGAAAAATTTTTTGCTAATTATACTTAGAAATTTTGTTGTTAAATGTTTAGATAAGTCACATTAGTAAAAATAATAAACAAAATATGTGTGTTATATTTTTTCTATCAAATCTAGTAAGTCCTACACTTTTTCGCCATGAGTAAGTACATTTTTTCAACTTTCTCGTGAAGACCACACGATCGGAACCAAAAAAGGGCTCCTTCCTTGTAAACTTTTTTCCTTGGTTCACACAAGACGCAGCTTTTTGCAACTTAAAAATTCATAACTTATTAACCGTAAGTCCGTAGGAGTCGAGCCACCTATCATTTTAAAGGAATTGAGTCTACTTTCATTTAAAAATACTCTCATGGCCTGAGTCTAAATTTAAATAAGTAAAATAGACCAAATACTATGAGTATGTCCAAGATATTAAGTTTCGCTTAACACAAAAACTTAAATTTTTGAGTCAAGCAATTTAAGATGGTATTCTTAGAACATTGATATAATTTATTTTGAAACTAAATAATTATGTAATATGTTTAAAGAAAACTAATCAAGCTTGGTAACATCATCACATTTAAACGATAAATGACAAAAAGTGTTTTTCTTGTTATGCTATGCTAAATGACCACTTGTTTATGTTGTTTGCATATATGTTGCTTGCTTATTTTCAAATTGTTGTTTACACTTGTTTGTTTGCATATTAAAAGTGTCAATCTTGCCATGTTATTTATTCGCTTGTTTGACGATTTCTTGTTTATGCACAATAGGACATTTGCTAGATTTTGTGCACTTAGTTAGAAAATTGTTTTACCATCACTTATAGACTTAGATCACTTCCTTTGCATAGGTTATACTAACATCTCGCATAACTTATGAAATGTCATGACTCGCTTAGCAATGAGTACTAAGTAAATTAGTCAAGTACTTTGAAAATGGAGGTTTTAAGAGAGTGTTTGGTACAAGGACAAAAACAATGTTGTATGATGTAATTTATTTGTTTTAACTTTGTAGGATGATAATATGACTTAAAACAATGTTGTATGCTAACCGGTTTATGCAGGATACAAGCGTGTGTTATCAAATTTTACCCATTTTCACTGTGAAAATCGTTAGCCCTTGGTCAAAGTCTATGCTCCACTATGTTTGTATATGTGTTATCGACTTTTCCTAACTAGAAGTAATTAATGTTACATGTTTTAAGCAAAATTGTGGTTTCGAAAACTCCCGACACCTAAAAATAGGTCTGGAACTTTTCTGTGTCCACGGATCAGACGGCACCAAAATGTTGGTACCCTCTCTATATGCATTTTGGTACCGCATACCTGCAGAAGCGACCAGCGGCACCAATTTAAGGGTTCCGCCTGTGAAGAAATGGTGCCGTGGATCCTACAGTTGTTGAATTTTACTAAATCACGCAATCTAATTTACCAAATCTCGTTTCTAGGATACTTGTTAATGCATATCTTTCATATTTCACTCAACACATCCTTAATGGATTAACTTAGGATGTTTGACATGATCTTAGACACTTCCATCTCATTAGAAACTACCATCTTTGTATGGATTAACATCAAATAAAACACATCTCCCCGTGAATCCTTAGCTCCATAAATCACATTCAGATGGTCATTTTCACACTTACACTGTTACTTTTCCTTAAGCTTAGCATTTCTTAAAGCAAAGTCAAAATGACTAAATCCTCAACCTCAAATAAACCACTAGGATTAGCATTCGATCTTGTTGCTTCATTAAACTTGAACTCTTCATCCTCGGACTCGTTACCTCTCAACATCTCATCACCCATTCAAGATGTGAACTCTCTAAACTTAAGTACTCCAACTCCACCACCAAAATCACCCATCATTATGACTACTTCACAACCATCCAAAAACACCTTCACAACCAAAGTCTCCAAAACTTGTACTTTGTGCAACACCACCAACATCTCCTCACCCGTTATGGATGACTTAGATGACTTACCGAGACTAACAAATCTAGACTCATTATTTGCAAAGATATCATACACAAGTCTATCATATGACTATAGATATTGTTTTGTATCTACATGTATTGCCTCACTTGGTTAACATGAAAATAATGTGTCATCCTTCAAGACGATAAGTATTTACATCGAGTCATAACTCACACGCATGTTAAAGACATACTATCAAGTCTTGTTATCCTTGAAGTTCAATCTAAGCTTTATAATCTCAACAAATTAGGATTGACAACTTAAGTATTTCATCCGAAATATTCAAGTATATGCAACTTACGATTGTAGTCATTAAAAGTCATATCCAAAAATCAACACCCAAGTATTTTAACAACACATGTTGAAACACTTATCCAAAACAAACAACCCACTATGCCACTTATACCTCTTTGACATCTACTATCCCTCTTCCATCTTTTGGCACCATTAAGCGTATTGCTCATGAACTTCCAAGAGCATCCTTTAAATCAAAGGTGCCCTTTCAAGGTGAACCTGTACCTTAGCCCCTAAGCTTCATAGACATAACCAAAACTTCAAGCACTTCACCCACTAGTTGTAGCAACCAATGAACCATAATAATTAGTATCCGTACTTTTTGTGTTCAACATCTATGGACAAATAATCAACCTAAGTACTCCCATAGCACAACAAACCCCTACATCACCACATCCTTATTTAGATACACTAGAAGACCTACCACCTAGATCAACCAATCCACCATCCTTACTATCATTTGAATTCATTGAGTGTATTGCTCAAAAAGCCCTTGTGTCCAACACTTGTACTGAATCAAATGCATGTTTGAACAAACTCAAACATCCTTTCCTACATATAAGGACTTAGATAATTCATTATGGCTAGAATCTCAACTATCAAATAAGCATGGTGCTCTTGGTAATTGTTGTCAATTTCCACTAGGTATAAGTAGTACTACCTTCACAAATTATCAAAGTATTAGTAATACTTTGTTGTTAAACTTCTCATAAATTTGTTAAACCTCAAATCAAAATTTTAACAACATATGTTAAAATGCAATCTCAAAGCCAACATCATACACCCCAAGCAACAATGACTCTTGAGGAGTATACATAAGAAACTCGAGTGAATTCCTCTTGTCATCATCTAGTGAATATAATCTTGAGACCAAGTTTATTTAGATGGGACTATCCGATTCAAACACTTTGGCTTCATATCTTCATTTAGGAAAACATGATGTTTTGAAAACATTATGCCTAAGAAATCATGCGTTAGGTATTCATCTTGTTAAAAGGATATTGTATATCCTATGCATCATTCTCTCCTTGCAACATAAATGGTTGTGTTACAAGAGATTTCATTACACCTCATTGGCAAAATGATCTTGAAACGAACATCTACAAGTTCTATGAACTAGCGTATCCAATTCATCTTGTCATACTTATTTTCATAAGCATGATAAATTTATCCCATGCGATAATCTCATTTGTTGAAAGATACTATTTGTATCCATTTCCTTTCAAGCATACATCATAACCTAACCTTGCTCAAACCTTGTGCACATCCAAGGTTAAAACTACACATCTCTAGAACAGACACATGATCTATTGGAGTTGGTAACCTTATTTAGATTCTTGTTAAATAAAAAGGAGCTTTCTTGATAACATTCTTAATTTAACATATTCCACTCCCTAGTCTTAGATAGTATACATTTCAACTCAACATAAAAGATGTCATTCATTAGATCTTACAACCTTAGATTCTAAACACAAGATTAAAACATATTGTTAAAATTCATGTGTATAACATGACGTCTTCATCACCTTAGTTATATTACATATTAGTCAAGTCACATTAAGCCAAGTATAGTTAAACTATCATCATTTATACACTTTAATAGGCAAAAGTAGGAATTCCCATCTTTCTAACATGAGAATGACTACTGGAGAACTTATTGCACTAGAAACTCAATTTGACCTAACGGTTGAATTGCTTCGAGAGAAGTTGGGTATGTGGAATCACCCGTAATAATGGTCGTGTTTAGCCTTAATTGAGCACCGCTAGTAATAGTCTCATATTCATTCTCCAACTTGAAAAATCTTTTTTCCTATACTTGCCTAAAGTAAGTGTTAAAACATTGATAGTTTGCCTCGCCTTAGGAATACTAATCAAACAAGTAGTATATATGACTTTTCATTCAAAACCACTTGCATTGCACTTACATGTGTTGATTACATGTTCTTGTTTGATATGATAAGTGGATTTGAAATTATCTTAGTGTTTGATAACTAGTCAAATGTGTAAAGCTTAGTAAAACCACTTGCATTGCACTTATCGGTGTTGATTACATGTTCTTTTTTAATATGATAAGTTGATTTGACATTATCTTAGTGTTTGATAACAAGTCAAATGTGTAAACCTTAGTACGTTTTATCTTTATAATGCTTGTATTCTTGTTTCATGCTACTAAACGTTTAAACCTAAACTTTATTTGCATGATACTTACTTTTGAATTAATTTTAGCATGATTAACATGTTACTTATGAAATCATAATATGTCATTTTGATACGTGATAATTTTGATATGATATGTTTGTGTTTGAAAGCTATTAGTTGGCATTCATTATATCTATGTGTAGTACGATCCAAATGATACATGTTCCAAATTGTTATGTCTTAAACATGGCTTGCATGAATCTTTCATCTTGTTTCTTTTTCTTCTTGTCACACTATTTGTTTGCTACGCGGTGCACATATAATATGTCAAAGTGCTTTTGGTATGACAATCTTTTAGAAGCCTTTTATCTTACAAATTAATCACATAGATTGTTGTGTTAATTTATAAGCCAAGTATGCTTAAGTGTCTAAGTCTAACGACAAAACAATCTCAAAATGAAATGTCTTGAATAAAGTTGTATTCTTGCATAATATGATTGTCTTGATGCTATCTTGTATGGTGATTTCTTGTCTACTAAGTGCAATGTGTTGTTTTTGCTTATATAATATGTTATCATTTGATTTCTATCATGTTAACATCCTTTGTCACTAACAAATTTTTTTTGTAGGTTGATAACAAATTATTTGTTATCTCAATTGGTTCTAACTTTTATATGCTCATTTTTCATAATCCCCTTTATTGCTACGTAGATTAGTACTATGCTTTATGGGACCCCTACACTTGCATATAGGTTAAAAGCATATAGAATTAAGTTCTAGAGGGTTGGCTTTGCATTTTTGTCTTTCAACCGACCTATTTCCAAATCTCATTTTTGCTTCGCTTCCAAAAATAACCTTCATCATTATTTAGTTATAACAATACTCTAATCCTCTTCACTTCCTATTAGGAAACCACATGCCTCATCATACGATCATCTCGTATTAATCGAGAAGAGGTACGTGACTTTAAGGATGAAGTTCATTGTATGCTAACCATCATCCGGAAAAACATCACTAAGCTCATCTCTTTCGTTAACCGAATAACCTCCTAAACACTTTGTTGTCATTCCTTATTTGATACATTACACATTATGTTGGATGTCCACCAATTAAGGGAGAGAAATCCATTCACATAATTATCTTTTGTCAAAATTTATGTCTCTTAGACTCTAAAATACCAACACATAGGTAAACACCACTTAGCTAAAACCGTTCACGAAACCACAACTAGTTCAACCTTTTTAACTTTTATCACAAGTTTGCACCAATACCTCATCAAGTGAAAAACATATCATGTGTTTTACAAACTTCTTCATCTCCACAATCAACAAATCTAGGATTTTCCTTAAACTAGCACCTTACAACTTCACTATCTAGAACACCATCATAGGGTCTTATCATTTTTCTCGCTTGACACATGTCATGCATGTCATTGTCGTAAGCAAATGATATTAATCAAAACCGCCATTCCCAACACCTTTTCAATACGTTGGTCTATCCAACTCTCACTCATATGATGTCATTCTCATCCTCATATAGGTACTCATTATTATTAGTTATTTTACATATTGTCTTCATTTTTTTTGCAATGTCATACTCATCCATGTCGGTCAAAACCATGTTAATACTATCTCTCCCATTGTCACCTAGAATAGATCATTTTTTTCAGATCAATCAATAAACGAAGTTATCTTCATGTCTATTCATATTTTCTTTCCTATTCGTCTTGGTCACTTGACATTACGAAAGGATTGCATGAGTCCATATTTTTATATTTGCTATACATACGAGTTTCTAACTCCTTAATAGCTTCCTACCTAATCACCACCACCTTCCATCACATCTTTCACTAATCATCACCACCATGGATTAGCGAAATCTTGTCATTATAAATCATGAGTCATCTACCAATTTATCACCACATGAATCCTACTAGTAAACCGACACCAACACTAGTACCACTAGCTTTAACTCTTTATATTCCAACTTCACTTCATATCTTCTTTCTAGGAACCATTTTGTAGACTTTTATCATATTATATTCTCACTTTTCTTATGATTGTAATTAGGAGACTACACTTCATGAGATATTTGATTATATCATATATCACATATATACATCTTATTTTTCTTTGTCAAAAAGATGAAATATATTGCACTAATGATCTTCATTGTAGGTTCATCATCATATACACTAGATTGTATATAACTTACTCATCTAAGGATGAAGTTTGCATCAATTATTTTTCTTATTTTAGGTGCTTCTTTACATCCTCGAAGGAGGAATATCCTATAAGCACTCATATAGCATCGTCTATACACTTGGTTGTATATGACATATTTGTCTAAAGACAAAGCTTCTATTATACTAATATTTATTTTGAAGGTTCATCTTGACGCCCTAGAGCAAGGGAGCTTCCATCAAGAATTTATTGAATGCATCTTATACACACTTTGTTGTATATCACTTACTTGTCCAATGACGAATATAGTTTTGCACTAATATTTGTTTTGTAGATTTTAATCATACCTCGCCTCAAACAAGGGGGACCAACCGTCAAGGGGAGCATGCACGCATTTAGCATCATTCTCACTTTTCAACAAGCATTTGTGCTTCGATAAAAAGGAGAAAAGGCTAACATTGCTATGCATTTTTCTTTTTCATATATTTCTCATAATTTGTGTTGCATAAAACTAACCTTGATGTAGGTTAAGCCTCTTTATTTGATCCATGGATCCGCTACCAAACAAGGGACGGATTGAAGTGGACGATTTAACTTCACTAGGGATGATGCAAGCTCGCCTTTTGGGGAGAAATTAAGTTAAACTCAAGGACACTTTTGTTTCGACAAAATGGGGAGAAGAGTGTAAACGGAGAAGGTAATGTAAAGGTAGTAAGGATACAAGTAATACATTTTACTTTCTATTACTTTACATATCTTGTCATCATCAAAATGGGGAAGATTGTTAGTGCAAATATTACGATATTTAATCTATACAGTCTCGTTTGTTTTGATTGATGACAAACATGTAACTTGTAATACATAACGTAAAATGTACAAGTTACTTGTAATTACATTTGTCTCAACATACATTCAACACCTCTCGATGTCTCAAGTCCTCGTATGTTACAACACAGGTTCGTACATGTTTGTTATGTGGCATTATGATCAAACCCATTAACAAATCATTTAGAATGTTTAAAATACGTTTAGAGTCACTAAGTATTTTAATAGGTTAACCATTCTATTTCGAACCTCATTTTACATTTTGCATTCACAAGTATTTTATACAAATACATCTTTTGTAAAATGTCTAACAAATATATACTTTTATTTGTACAAGTAAACTAACTATAATATTCATACAAGTACTAAAGTTTACTTACACTTGACAAAATATATTTTATTTTGACAAGCACTCAACTAGATATTTTATTTTACAAAAGGTTACTTACATTTTATTTACAAGTAACTTACCTTTTTAAATAAGTATATACATTTGTTTAAATGTATTTTTCATAAAAGGAAAACACTCTTTTATTACCTCATGCATAGTGTCATCTAAATCTTTAAAAGATTTTGGAAAGATTTTTGAAGATATTCTAAGATATCAAATCTAATAAATTATTATATTTTTGATTACCACTTTTGGTTATAAATACCATCCCATGGTTTTCTCATATCTTCATCCCTTCCAACATATATTCTCTCAAACATTCTTTCATCACTTAGATCTATAGATAAACATGTAGTAGCATACATCAATCACCCTCACCATCACATGATCATAATGCTTCTAACATTCATCTTTGTTGTAAGCATATTTTACATTTTGATCAACCAAGGAAAGTTTAGATCTAGCCATCCTCATTCAACAAAGCATATCAACATATGAAGATTCAAGATCTCTTGATATCCTCATTGATTGAAGACTTCTTATTTAAGATCATTTAGATTAGTCATTCATATCCATTAGACATTTATGTCATGGATCATCATTGTAAATATCATTGCATCATCACAACACTTTCACCAAACTAGATTAGATGGTT
The DNA here is from genome assembly GCA_910596185.1 of Chrysanthemum makinoi. Classification (NCBI taxonomy): domain Eukaryota; kingdom Viridiplantae; phylum Streptophyta; class Magnoliopsida; order Asterales; family Asteraceae; genus Chrysanthemum; species Chrysanthemum makinoi. The sequence goes on from OU343224.1 coordinate 94,624,225, forward strand.
TATGTGTTTGTACCATAAAACACAAGGTTTGTTATGTTGGGCCATAAAACATAGTGGGAGTGGTTGTACCCTTGAAAAGAACTCGACATCTAGCTTAGTGTCGGAAATATTGTATAGGCGATGTTAGGTTGGTTCTACCTCGAACTAGAACCCGTATTTAGCTGTTACCGGAAAAGTGCGTGTTTAATTATTGTAAGGTTTTCTTCTCTGAGAAGGGAGCTTGTTGATTTAGTGAAGTAACTCTCGAGTTGGGTACTCGGGAGTGGAGTAGGGCGGAGAGGAGATCCGTGACCGAACCACTATAAATCCTCGTTCGGTTTGCACTTTCCTTTCTTTATCTCTTTACTTTTATAATTGTTTATGATGTGGTTTGATGATGATGATGTGTGACAACTTGGTTTACTATGCTTTATATTAGTCATAAACAATAAATGATACTTTCATATAATAACAAGCTTCATAAGTGATTTGATACAAAAGATCTAACGATTTTAAACGGTAACGTATTCACCCCCTCACGCTTTCACAATCACTAAATGAGGAGCAAATAGTGTTCCATTTGACTTCGAAGTTAGTTGTAAACTAGGGTTCAAATTGATGATGGGGTTTTGGAAGTTTAAAACGGTTATGACCGGGTTCCAAGCTGTTATGCTCAGAAGCCATTTCAGTAAGTTCATCAAAATTTGCATGAATCGTTTCCATAATCTCCCTTGTACGACGATTCTAGATACGAAAACCCTTAGAGTTTTCACAATATCCTACAAAGACTCCAATGTCAGCTTTGGCTTTGAGCTTACCAAAATCATCACGATCATTATTTGGATCGCAAAGGGATCCAAATACATGAAAGTGTTTGAGATCTCGCTTACTTGTGGATAAGCTCATAAGGTGTTTTGTTGTGGCATTTGTAATCATTGAACGATTCCCGAGTGTAGCATGCATTGACACGGCTTCAGCCCCAAGTAATCTGAAGTTTAGCATTTATTAACATCGTTTGCAGCTTCCACTAACGCATTTTCGTCTTTCAACAACGCCGTTTGTTCTGGTGTTCGCTAATGATATTTGATGCTCAATACCCACTTTCATAAAATGCACGAAGAGTTTGATTCACAAATTCGTGCCTTCTGTCTGTTTCTGATTTTGTCTGAATTTGTTTTCGGAGCTAACTTGAATTTTCGTGAGAAAGGTGATGATCATCTCGTGGAGCTTGATCTTTACTAAGAAAATAAACCCAAGTCCATCTTGAGTAGTATCTACAATTACCAAGATGTAGCGTTGCCATTAATCGTTGCGACGCCATCGGCCACACAAATCCATGTGAAGAAGATGAAGCACATGCTGTGAGCTGTGTTTCACCTTTGAAGGAAAGTGAGCACGAGTGCTTTTCCCTTGTTCAAAAGCTGAGCAAAGGTGATCTTTAGAATACCGAAATCTGGGGAGACCTTCAAAAGTTGTATGTGCAAGATTGGTTATGGTTGAAAGTTTAGATGTGATAGACGACGGTGCCATAGCCAAGATTTTGTAGATGTAGCCTTTGAAAGTAGACAGATGGGAGATGAAGCAATCAAGTCTTGTATTGAGATTGTATAAAGACTTGAATTGCGAGTGCAGCATAAGATCGCTTCCTTGTAGATCACGAATGAAACAAGTTTTCTCCCTAAAAGCAACTTCCAAATCTCCATCACAGAACCCGACCTAATGGAGAAGAGATTGTGACAGAGGCCTTCCACATAATAAACCCTGCTAATTTTGATGTTGCCATTGATGTAATCTTCAAGCCCATGATAGCCGGTGATCATTCCCAAATCTCGACATGCCAATGAACTTTGATACAAAGTTTGATAACAGTTGAAATTGCATGTCATGTGCGGAACATCCGCTATCAACAACCCGAGGATGATTCAGACACCTGATCAACACGCAACACAAATGGAATAGAAGTAGATGTGAACCCGGCATAGAGGGTTCTCAAGCAGCTTATAGGTGAAACACACATGTTTATGATTTTAGGTATCCATGTAAATCCAAGTGTATTATGTAACCATTTCTGCCATCTCCAACTAGTCTTAGCTTTGGTCTTAGTGAATGCACTAGGTGATAAGTTCTTCCTAGGAGGTGAAGTGGTTTCTAAGGGTACATCAATGATTAAAGCATGAGCAATTGAGGCGGTTTACCTAGCACTTAACTTAGAAGCATTAGTGGGCCTAGAGGTATTCTTTTTTTTTATTCCGCTTAAGATTCAAGATAGCCTTAGCAACACATTTATCATGACAACCAGAAAACATGCTTTTACGACAACCAACACAAGAGGCTTCAAACAAAACATTAAGAGTACTTAAAGATTCAGATTCGTTACATCACTTTGTTCATTACATTTGTCGGCACGAATATCTAAAGGTGCAACTTGAGTTTTATTCAAAGTCCAAGGGTGTTCTTCTACTTCGGCATTCTTTATTGTTCTTTTCTTACGTCGCAACTTCCTATTCTTCCTTGTATTGCTCCTAGGCAGTGAAGTGGGCGCTGGGGAAAGAGGAAGCAACTATTCTCGTTCAGAGAGGAAGCACATTAGTTTCGTGGTTTGTCATTCGATTTTCTAGAGTCATTTTGAATCGGTAGGTGCAAAGCATTATGTTGTTACTATCCCTATCTTGCTTAAGTTTTACCAACGCTGCTTTTAGATCATGGATTTTGTGTAACAAATCTAGATATTCAGACGCAGTGAGTCCATCTCGTCAGAAAATTGGTGTATGCAAGATGATCATCAAGGTCTTTTGACGCTTTATCACGAGTCTTTTTGAGTAAATCAAATATGACATCATATTCCTTTTTAACTTTTGAAATTTCTTGTTCATATTTTGAAATTTGACACTTCAAAGACACGTTTTATCATCCGCTCAAGTTTTGGATTAAGAGTTTTGGTATGCAACTGTTGAGTTGTTTTTGAAAGCAAGTTCTCGAGTGACAATCTTTTTGACACCATTGAAGAAGACGTTTTGCATTTGAAAGCTTGTTTAACACTCGTTCATTTTCAACTTTTAAAGACTTGATTTGGATGAGAGTATCAGATTCTCAACAATTGCAAAGAATCGCCAGAGATATAATCAAATGCATATGCAAAGAATGTAGTAACACAACATTATGGATATCACACAGATAACATCTTTCAAGAGTCGACATCAACATCTTTTCTTAACATTTTGCGTTTTGTATTTGAAATCGATGTTTCGTTCAAAAACTTTTCATAAGTCCGAGCTCCTTGTGAAAATCCCCTTTCCCAATATATTTACAATTTTTCAAATTTTGGACATGTGGTAAAATTCTTTTCTGAAAAAATATCTTTTGGGCTCAGCTGAGGCGATTGAAAATGTTCAACTTTTATTTCGAATTGATTTCAATTCCGTTCCAAAAGTTTGATTGTCCGATAAGAATGTTTCAAAATATTTATAACTTTACATTGTTCGGCTAAATGGCTTTATTTCACTGGAGTGAAGGTAAGTGACCATTAATTTAGAAAGTAGATATTGGAAAGGGGACCCTCATTAGAAGACTCAGAAGTAGGTGTGATGACCCAAGGTGTGTTAGAAAGATCCTGTTGTGTGACGAAAGTAACGGATTTTGAATAGTTAAATGGTTTGTTATAAACAACATTTTCCAATTTTGACCGACTCTCGTCTTCTGCATCTAGTTCCTCTTGACGATTATATTCAACAACACTCATAATGGAATCATCAATTCTATAGCCTCTGCAATCAAAACTTCGAGGATTTTGTTTGAATGCTCTATTTGAAAACTTTGGTTTGTAATCGCAAGATTCGACCATATCCATTTGGATTAGGTTTAAAAGTAAACTTTTGAATCGTTGTGATTGATTCACCATGTTTATAAAAACATTTCAAACTCTTTTGATTTGTTTTGTAAGTCGAAAATTTCTCAAGATAGTCATCTATTCGAGCCAAGAATGCTTTTTGTACTGAGAACTGCTTGACAAGTTAACAACTCGCACTGGCTTTTTGAGTTTCCAAAGTGAGAGCCGTTAGTTGTTGTTTATGATCATATTTCGCTTGTTCTATTTGAGACAACAAAGCATTCTTGGATGACTAGATCATGATCTGTTTTCTAATGATTTTTCGTTTGGTAAGATTTAGCAAAAGCTTACTTCAAAACCTTTTTCACGTTTTTCTTGAGTTTTAAAACGTTGAGGTGGTTTTTTACATTCAATATCCCTAGTTAACAGGCATTTTGTCCTTTAATTCCATATTGATGTCCTTGCATATTTCCAAGCAGATTCTTGGTCTTAAGTAAGGTCATGAGCTCGCATCGGAAGTTCAGCCTATTGTTTCGTGAGTCTCAACATGATCGTTAGTCAGATCCTCAAGTATAACCACAGAGTCAACTTGATTATCAATGGTAACCATAAGGTCATCTTGATCGTCAAATATAACTACGGGATCTATTTGATTATCATCGGAATGAGATGTAGACGGCTCATGTTGAACACTCGATCCTCGCCGGATACGATGTAGGCGGGAGATATCATATCAAGAATGAATATGGTTTGATCCGACTTTTGAGACAAGCCGCTGTCATACACTGGGCCTGTGTCACTCATGTGGAGTTCGTGCATGTTTGCCATCAACATGACTGCTGCATTAGCCTGCAAGTCCTCCCTATCATCATCAGAATCTGCATTTTCCATGAAGCTCTGTTCCTTGTTAGTAAGAGTTCCACCAGCTTCATCCTTAAGAGCCAAGAGTAAAGCCTCTTTGTGATAAGCGTTGCCTCTTGTGTCCTCTTTGGGCATGCATTAGCCAGATGGCCCTTCTCATTAGAGTTATAGCAACGAAGACCATTAATCCCATTCTGAGCATTACCCTGTTCAACCACTTGAGCCCTTTGTTGTTGTGGAGCACCCATGTTATTCCTTCCCATTGGATTAAACACTTGACCACCGCCCATCTTACGAACATTACCACGATTCTCAATCAACACGCTCATTGTTAACAACTGCCTGATTCCTTGTGTTAGATGAGGTACGAATGCGATTGTTGGATTTGTTTGAGTATCGGCCGAAGGCTCTAGCAATCATGACAAAACCTTGCTGTAATGCATCGAAAGCTTCTGTATCCTCATTAGATTCACTATAAAGTGCTTGATCATTGTTGTTGTTGTATGGAACCAATTGAGTTTCATGAGATTGATGCTGTGACGGATCATAAGGTGTTATCTTAGCAGATGGTTGAGCAGCGGGTTGTGGAGGATTTGTGAATACAGTTTGTAAGGTCAGGAATTGAGGATAACAAGCTTGAGCCCACAAAGCTAATTGTTGATTATCCGGAAGTGACGGTGAAACAGTTTGTCCTCGGATAACCCTCTCTTTGTCAACCTCTTTTTGGTGGGGCTTCAGATAGTCGTACAACAATCCGTATGTAGCATGATGAAGATTCTTTGCTTGACGGATGAATATGACATAATTTTCCCAATCAGGACCAAGACTACTTAGGAACTTAGTGTTGACTGCAATTCTTGGTATAATGATGTTATGTTTTTCCAAGTCATTGATGATGTCTAAGAATCGATGATGATATGACTCTAATGTCTCTCCTGGTTCAATCATGAAGTGTTCATAAGCCAAGTATATTTTGGATTCCATGTCTTCTTGATTGAGTTCAATGCCTTCCATGAGAAGATGAATATGTTCCCACATTGCTTTAGCAGTCTTTTGAGCATCAACACTTCGAAGGATCGGATTGGGTAATCCCAAAAGGATGTATTGCATTGCTAGTTCACCGTTCAAAGTGTAGAAGTTCATCAATAATGAGGTCATTAAGACTTGCAATGTTAGTGACATCACCTCTTGGTGGATTAGCATTTGGATCTCAGAATGCATGGACAGTAGGCATCTGAAATGGACCTTCCGTGATGACCTTCTTTAAGAACTTTCCATGTGGCTTCTTTAGATCACATAACCTAAAGAACCTAATCACCCATTGATCGTAGTTTTCGGGAGTGAGCATTGGAGGTCTATCAAGTGATCCATGTACCATGAATGGATTGTTGGCTACTTAAAGCTTCACATATCTTTGCAAACCAAGACGGTTCCTTTATAGTATTCCTGGATGGATGTTGATTGTGAAAGTTTGTGTAAGGTTGTACTTGAATACTAGGGGGTGGTTGAATCATTTGTGGTTGAATTGCTCCTTGAGGAAATTGTTGTTGAAATTGTTGTTGTTGTTGTTGAATTTGTTGATAAATTTGTTGTAGTTGATTGAGTTGTTGTTGTTGTTGTTGTTGTTGTTGTTGTTGAGGATACACATGAGGGAAGTAGCTAGAGTATGGTGGTTGAGACATCTTAAAACTTGTGTTGAAAAATGGATCTTTGTAGTCGAATGAAACTTTGTTGATGAAGTATCCTTATGCGTAGAAATCAAGTTTAGGCAAGGAAAACCATATGCGTAAAAACACCAAGTTATGCGTAAGGAGAAATCTTACGCGTAGGGTTAAGGAGACCTTAGCTTATGCGGAAACCAAAAGCTTAGGAGTAGAATGGTTATGCGTAAGAATTGCTTATGCGTAAGACAAGGCTTAGGCGTAAGGCAAGGCTTAGGCGTAAAGATTCTACGCGTAAGAGTTTTCTTAGGCGTAAAACTAGGGTTTTGCCCAAAAATACTTTACACTTATACCAGTGTAAAAGATATCCAAAGTCGAAGTGTTTTCAGGCTTATCCAAGCAAGAAAACACTGAGTAAACCAACAATACTGAAGATCAGACCAAGGAAACCTTACGCGTAAGATTAGGGTTTTCTTATGCGTAAGATTTGTCAAAATCTTCCAAAACTTTGATTTCTGCCCAAAAGTGTTTCTAAACCCGATTTTTGTAATGAAACAGCTTCAATATCACCAAAATAACACAAAAGTGTGAAACTTGATGATACAAAAAACGTATTCACCTTACGCGTATAATGAACACACAACTAAAACCAAGCTTAAAAACAATGAAATACATGTAAAGTTTGTAACTTTTGCCAAAAACTTAAACTTTAACACCTAATAACCTTGAAAGTTCAAGAATCTTGGATTTGAAAGTGTAAAAAATGAGTTTTTATGCGTATGAAAATTTGAGTACCGAACCTTTCGCGTATAACCAAAAATTTCAAAAACAAAATTCGTTTCACCCAACTATTTGGCGAATGATACCACTGTTAGGTTCCCATTTATGTAACACAAACATTAATATAAGAAATGAGGTAAAGGAGTGATCGGTTGAACACGAGACACAATATGTGTAAGAATATGATAAAGGATATGCGTAGATATTGAAATGAAATGAACAACCAACCTTCAAATGAAGGTTTACATGAGGTATTTATAGGAGGGAACTAGGGCAACACACCAAGTTCCCATCCTTTCCTTATTGGGCTTTGCATAGGCTCATGGGCTTTCTACATGAGCCTAGCCTTGATTACTAACATAAAAGCCATAATTAAGCTAACTATTACATATTAATTACTAACACTTGTAATCTAGTTTAGGAGTGATTCCAACAAAAATATATTCAAATTGCTCTCATAAGCTTTCACAAGCTTGTTTCCTGTTCATAACAACTTATATAAGCTCCTTATAGCTTATTGTAAGTTCTTTATAGTTTCAAAAGTATTTAAAGCAAAATTTCCAAAAAAGTCAACAAAAGTCAAGTGTCTTAAGCTTTTGGAAGTAAGTCAATAAGGGAAGGACTTAGTGTTGTTTTCCTAGCTTATTTATAAGCTAGGTAGCTTGTAGTTGCCCATTTTGGGTGCCTTGTTCAGCTAGGGCCCCTAGTAAGTTGTATTCTTCATTTTATTGCTTTTTATTGCATTTTATAGTTAAAATAGTTTAGATCTTGTGTTAATTAGCTTATTCTATTCTTATTAGCTTATGTCAATCTCATTTCATCTTATTTGAAGTTGTTGGAATCACTCCTAAACCTTAATTCAAGTGTTAGTAATTAATATGTAATAGTTAGCTTAATATGGCCTTTATGTTAGTAATTAGCCTTAGGCTTATGTAGAAGGCCCATAAGCCTAGGCCTAGTCCAATAAGGAAAAGGATGGGAACTAGGAGTGTTGCCCTAGCTTCCCTCCTATAAATACCTCATGTAAACCCTCACTTGAGGGTTGGTTGTTCAATTTATTCTCTCCATTTACACTCTACATAATGTCCTTAAGTATAACGCGCGGTGTGAGTTTGTTTATTGTTCAACCGATCTCTTCCTCTTCTCTATTTCTTTTATTGTTACTTGTGTTGCATATTTGGGAACCTAACAAAGGGTATCAATCGCCTAATAGTTGGGTGAATCGTTATTGCTTTTGAAGTGGGTTTTGGTCCTACGCTGCAAAGCTAACGAGATACTTTGTTCGCTTAAAACACGTTTTTACACTTTTTAATCCAAGATTCTTGTACTTTCAATGTTTTAAGGTGTTAAAATAACTTTTTTGGCAAAAAGTTTCAAACTTTATGCGTGGATCATAGTTTTTAAGCTTGTTTTTGTACGAGGGTTTCATCCTACGCGAACCGCTTTTAGGAGTTTTGGTCATCAAGTTTCACACTTTTGTGTTATTTTGGTGATATTGAAGCTATCTCATCACAAAAATCTGGTTTAGAAACATCTTTGGGCAAAATCATTTTACGAGTAAAGCTACGCGTAACAAAACCCTAATCTTACGCGTAACTTTATCCTTGGTTTGATCTTCGCTTTCGTGGTTTACTCCGTGTTTTCTTGCTTGGATAAGCCTGAAAATACGTCGACTTTGGATATATTTTGCACTGTGATAGTGTAAAAGATCATTTGGGATAAAACCCTAAAATTACGCATAAGCATAAAGCTTACGCAGAGAAAATCCTACGCGATAAGATTTATCCTACTAAGCTTAGTCTTACGCTTAAGGTAATCCTACGCCTAAGTTTTCTACGCCTAACTTCTTGTTTTACGCATAACTTTAGTGTTTTTTTTCCTCTCTTACGCGTAAGCTAAACCTACGCTGTAACTCTTGCCGTTGTACCGTAACTTTGGTGTTTTTACGCATAAGTGCTACTTGGCTATTGTTATTTCTACGCCTAAGGATACTTCATCAACAAAGGTTCATTCGACTACAAAGATCCATTTGACAACACAAGTTTTCAACATGTCACAACCACCATACTCTAACTATTTTCCTTACACTTATAATCAACAACAACAACAACAAAGTCCACAACATCAACAATGGAATCAACAACAAGCAATTTATCAACAACAATTTAATCAACAACATACTCCACTACTTGCAACAATTCCACAACCTCAAATGATTCAACCACCACCTAGTCTTCAAGTACAACCTTACACAAACTTCTACAATCAACATCCATCCGGGAATACTATGAAGGAACCAGCATGGTTTGGCAAGATGTGTGAAGCCTTGAGTAGCCAACAATCAATTCATGAAGCGGGCTCACTTGATAGACCTCCAATGCTCACTCCCGGTAATTATGATCAATGGGTGATTCGGTTCTTTAGGTTTTGTGATCTAAAGAAGCCACATGGAAAGGTTTTAAAGAAGGTCATTATGGAAGGTCCATTTCAGATGCCTACTATCGTTACACCAGGAGATCCTACTGCTGTTCCACCAAGAGATGATGTCACCAACATTGCAACTCAAGTAACTCACGGTGATCAACTTCTACACTTTGAAGCCGACGAACTTGCAATGCAATACATCCTTTTAGGATTACCCAATCCAATCCTTCAAAGTGTTGATGCTCAAAAGATTGCCAAAGCAATGTGGGAACAGATTCATCTTCTTATACAAGGCACAACACTCAATCAGAAAGACATGGAATCCAAAATCTACTTGGCTTATGAACACTTCATGATTGAACCAGAGAGTCATTAGAATCTTATCATCATCGCTTTTCAGACATCATTAATTATTTGGACAAACACAATATCATCATGCCAATGAATTGTCACAACACAAAGTTCCTGAGTAGTCTTGGTCCAGAATGGGAGAAGTATGTCATTTTTCTCCGTCAAGCTAAAGATATGCATCATGCTACCTACGGATTGTTGTACGACTATCTGAAGCCTCACCAAAAGAAGTTGATAAGGAAAGGATTCTCCGTGGTCAAACTGTTTCACCATCACTTCCGAACAATCAACAACTTGCTTTGTGGGCTCAAACAAACATTCCTCCTCAACAAGCTCCTCAACCCGCTCCTCAAACTAACCGAACCATCAAACCTTCTGATCCGTCACAACTACAACCTCAACAAAATCAATTGGTTCCATACAACAACAACACTGCTCAAGCTCTTTACAAGGAAGTCGATGAGGACTCAATGCCTTCGATGAACCGCAACAAGGATTTGTTATGATTGCTAAAGCATTTGGCCGTTATACAAACAAATCCAACAATCGCATTCGTTCTCATCTAATACAAGAAATCGCTCTGTGAACAATGGACGCGTTGAAGTTCAAAATCGTGGTTATGGTCATGGGAGGTGGTCAAGGGTTCAATGCTATGGGAAGGAATAACATTGGTGCTCCGCAGCAAGGCTGACAAAGGCTCAAGTGGTTGAACAAGGAAATGCTCGAATGGGGTTAATGGTCTTCGTTGCTATAACCGTAATGAGAAGGGTCATCTGGCTAATGCATGTCCTAAACCGAGAACGAGAGGCAGTGCTTATTTCAAAGAGGCTTTGCTCTTGGCTCTTAAGGATGAAGTTGGTGGAACTCTTACCAACATGGAACGAGCTTTATGGCGATGCGATTGATGATGATATGGAGGACTTGCAGCTAATGTAGCAGGATGTTGATGGCACAAATGCAAGCTCTACACATGAGTGACACTGACGGCTTGTCTCAGGTACCTGAACAAACAATTATCATCAATGAGCTGATATCTCCGCCACTTTCTCTATCTGACAAGGATTAGAGTGTTCAACATGAGTCTTCCACATCTCATTCCGATGATTATCAAATAAACCCCGTAGTTATATTTGACAATCAAGATGACCGTATGGTTAATATTGATAATCAAGTTGACTCCGTCATTATATTTGAGGATCTAAAGAATGATCATGTTGAGAATCTCGTTGAACAAGATGAGCTTTTGTCCGACAGAGAAACTGAGCTCTTGGCTGACTGACCTTAATTAAAGACCAACATTCTCGTTTGGAAATTTGCACGAAATTAAAAGAGAAAATGCACTGTTAACCAGGGATAATGAATGCTTAATTCGACAACTCAATTTTTTCAAAACTCAAGAAAACCGTGAAAAGGTTTTGAAGCCGCTTTTGCCAAATCACGCCAAAATGAAAAATATTTAGAACGACAGATTTGTGATCTAGCCATTCTCAAGAATGCTTTGTTGTATCAAATAGAACAAATGAAACATGAACATAAACAACAACTTAACGCTCTTAGTTTGGAAACTCAAAAAGCCAAGGCTGAGTTGTTAACTTGTCAAAAGCAGTTCTCTGAGTACAAAAAGCATTCAACGAAATGAATAGATGACTATCTTGAGGAGATTGTCGACTTACAAACCAAAATCAAAGAGTTTAAAACTGTTGTTTATAAACATGGTGAATCAATCACAACGATTCAAAAGTTTTCTTTCAAACCAAATCCAAATGGATATGGACCGAATCTTGCTGATTATAAACCTAAGTTTTCACACAGAGCATTCAAACCAAATCTGATGTTTACAAGGCTGAAAACATAGAATTGATGATTCAATTATGACTGTTGTTGAATATAATCGGCTGGAGGAATTAGATGCTGATGATGAGAGTCGGTCAAAAATGGAAAATGTCGTTTATAATAAACCATTTAACTATTCGAAAGCCGTAACTTTTGTCACACAACAAGATACTTCAAACATACCTTTGGTTATCACACCAGTTTCTCAAGTCAGTCCTCAACCAAAAGGTGCACAAATTAATGGTCCTTTACCTTCACTTAGTGAAGTAAAAACTAATGCCGAAAGTTGTCGCGTTATCAAATACTTTGACACTTTCTTATCTGACCTCAAAATTTTGGAACGTGAGATTGAATTTCATTCTGAAATAAAAGTTCAACATTTTACCTCGCCAATGGCGCGAGAACATAGAGATATTCTTCAAAAAAGAATTTTACCCCATGTCAAAAATTTGAAAAATTGTGCACTATATTGGGAAAAGGATTTTCACAAGGAACTTGGTCTCATGAAAATAGTTTTCGAGAAAACAGAAACATCGATTTCAAACACTAAACGTAAAAAGAAACTATTGAGAAAAGATGTTGATCGACTCTTGGAAGATGTTATCTGTGCGATATCCATAATGCTGTTATTACATTCTTTGCCATATGCATCCGATGATATCTCTCACGATTATGATTATGTTGATAATGTTGTGAATACTAATATGATGCATCAGATCGAGTCTTTAACAGTTGAAAATAAACGATTGTCAAATGAGCTTTCAAATGCAATACGCCGTCTTAATTGGTGTCAAAAAGATATTCATGATCAACAACTTGCTTTTCAACACAAAATCACCCGCTAAGCAAAAAATTCGACCCTAAAGTTGAGCAACTGGATGATCAAAACGTGTCTTGTAAGTGTCAAATCTCAAAATATGAACAAGAACTTGCACAAGTTAAAAAGGAATATGGTGTCATATTTGATTTACTCAAACAGACTCGTGATGAAGCATCAAACGAACTTGATCATTATCTTGCACACACTAAAGAAGTCATGAATTTTGCTGGAAATCTTCGCTCTGAAAATCAAGATTTGGTGCACACTATCACTAAGTTAAGGGAAATGTTAGGAAAGTATGAACTACTTCGCCATCAGTGATTAAGAGAATAGCACCAGTAACACTTAGTAATCGTGAACCTAGAATCCCTACCGCCAAATCACAAGTTGCTAACGTGCTTCCTTCTACTCGCAAACAGAATAGTTGCCTCTTTTCCAAACATCCGCACTTCACGCCTAGAGCAATACAAGGAAGAATAGGAAGTTAAGACCTAAGAAAAGAACAATAAAGAATGCTAAAGTAGAAGAACACCCTAGGACTATGAATAAGACTCATGTTGCTTCCACTATAAATATTGGCCCGGCAAATATAATAGGAATAGTGATGTAACAAATGCTAAACCTTTAAGTACTTTTGATATTCATCCGATGCACCTTGTGATATTTGTCGTAAAAGTATGAATTCTGATTGTCATGACAAATGTGTTGCTAAAGCTATCATCTCGCTTACGGAATCCTAAGAATCGGAATACCTCTAGGCCCACTAATCTTTCTAAGTCCGTGCTTGGTAAACCGCCCTCTTTAGATTCTAGAAAACGCATTGTGTCCCTCAGCTCCAGTTTCACCTCCTAGGAATGTAGCACCACCTAGCACATTCACTAAGACTAAAGCTAAGACTAGTTGGAGATGGCAGAAATGGTTACATAATACACTAGGATTTAAATGGATGCCTAAAATCATTGATGTGTGTAGTTCCACTATATGTTGAGTGAAACCCTCTAACACTTCGGGTTCCACATCTACTTCTATTCCATCTGTGTCGCCTCGTTCAATGCAGTGATACGATCATCCTCCTCGATTGTTGATAGCGGATGTCCCCGACACATGACAGGCAACCTTAAACTGTTATCAAACTTTGTTTCAAAGTTCATTGGCACTCGCCGATTCGAATGATCACTTCGCAGCTATCATGGGCTACGGAGATTACATTAATGGCAACATCGAAATTAGCGGGGTTTATTATGTGGAAGGCCTCGGTCACAATCTATTCTCAGTTGGTCAATTTTGTGATGGAGACTTGGAAGTAGCTTTCAAGGAGAAAACTTGTTTCATTCGTGATCTTCAAGGAAATGATCTTATGTCCGGCCAACGCTCATCCAGTCTTTACACTATCTCCATGCAAGACATGATCGCTTCATCTCCCATTTGTTTACTCTCAAAGGCTACATCTACAAAATCTTGGCTATTATTGCACCGCCGTCTCTCACATCTAAACTTTCAAACCATCACCAATCTTGCACGACACAAACTCGTTGAAGGTCTCCCGCGATTCCGGTATTCTAAAGATCACCTATGCTCAGCTTGTGAACAAGGGAAAAGCACTCGTGCTCATTTTCCTTCAAAGGTGGAACACAGCTCTCAGCATGTACTTCATCTTCTTCACATGGATTTGTGTTGCCCGATGCGCGTGCAGATGATAAATGGCAAACGCTACATCTTGGTAATTGTTGATGACTACTCAAGATGGACTTGGGTTTATTTTCTTTGAAGTAAAGATCAAGCTCCACAGATGATCATCACCTTTCTCACGAAAATACAAATTCAGCTCCGGAACACCGTTAGACAAATTCGAACAGACAAAGGAACTGAATTTGTGAATCACACTCTTCGGGAATATTATGAGAAAGTGGGAATTGAGCATCAAACATCTATTGCCCGCACACCAGAACAAAACGGAGTTGTTGAAAGACGAAACCGCACGTTAGTGGAAGCTGCACGAATGATTTTAATCAATGCTAAACTTCCAGACATTGTGGGTGAAGGCTCTCAACTGCATGCTTCACTCAGAACCGCTCAATGATTACAAAACGCCACAACAAAACACCATTTGAGCTTCTCCACAATCGTAAACCGAACCTAAAACACTTGCATGTCTTTGGATCTCTTTGCTATCCAAATAATGATCGTGATGACTTTGTAAAGCTCAAAGCTAAAGTTGACATTGGAGTCTTTATTGGATATTGTGAGAATTCAAAAGGTTAACGGATATGGAATCGTCGTACAAAGCAGGTTATGGAAACGATTCATGCTAATTTTGATGAACTTACTGATATGGCTTCCTGAGTATAATCAGCCTTGGAACCCGGTCACAACCGCTTAAACAATCATCGGTGATACAAGCCCTCGCCTACTCGCCAACAAATGGAAAGACTATTTGCTCCTCGTTCGTGACGATATTGATGAACGTGTTCGGTGTATCCGCTGCTTTCCGCTCAACCCGATAATACTCTAATACGATACACCTGCTACAACAACTACTGTTGAAGATGCACCACCAGTTGAATCTACTACAACAGTTGAACAAACCGCTTCCAACAACGATGAACCGGTGATGATGTTCGAATGAAGTACCCCCACCGCGATTTTGATCCAAATGCGTTCTTCAACCCGTTTGCTAATGAAACTGTTGCACCTGATGTCGCGGAATCATCTACAAGCCATTTGAATCCTCAGAATCTGCAAAATGTATACCAACATCAACACATAGATGGACAAAAGACCATCCTCTGGAAAATATTATTGGCAACCCGAATCAACCGGTCGTTACGAGACAACGCTTCACACCGCGATGGTGAACATTGCATTTATGCACTCACTGTCTGCCAAACCGAACCCAAAAACATTAAGGATGCAATGACAAAAGATAACTGGATTGAATCCATGCAAAAAGAACTCAACCAATTCAAACGTCTTAAAGTATGGGAACTAGTTGAAAGACCAACAGGGGTCTACGTCATTGGTCTAAAATGGATTTGGAAGAACAAATTGATCTTTCAAGAATGTCATCGTAAACAAGTCACGTCCGGTGGCTAAGGGTTATAGAGAGGAAGAGGTATTGACTTTGAAGAATCATTTGCTCCGTTGCTTCGCCTTGAGGTCGTTCGGATATTTCGTTCGCGTAGCTCATATGAACATCACGGTCTTTCGGATGGATGTCAAACCGCTCGAATGGTCAACTGAAAGAAACAGCTTTATGTCAGCCAAAGACGAGAAGGATTCGTTGATCCCGCGCTTCGAACCATGTTTACAAACCTAACAAAGCTCTGTATTGTCTCAAACAAGCTCCTCGTGCATGGTATGATAAGCTATCATCTTTCCTCATTGCCAATAATTTTACCAAAGGTTCGGTCGACCCAACTCTTTTCATACAATATCACGGGAACATATTTTAATTGTTCAAATTTATGTGGATGACATCATTTTTGGTCAACTCATAAAAAGTACTCAATCGCTTTGCAAAACTAATGAAGAAACATTTTGAAATGTCCATGATGGGTGAACTTACGTTCTTTCTAGGACTACAAGTTCATCAATCACCCCGGGGTATTTTCTTGAGTCAGTCCAAATATGCCCTTGAAATTCTGAACAAATTCGGAATGAATACTTGTGATACTTATGCCACACTGTTAGCCTTAATAGTTTTTATTAGAAGTGATGGTCATTCACGTTTAGGAACTTTGTAACGTGTGTTAGATATCGTGATAGAATATTCAACGGGCTCGTGGATTGGACTAAGCTAAATGGATATTAGTTTAGTTAAGCTAGCCTTATATCAATCCATGTCCAATCCAATCCAATCCAAACGAGCCCATGCCAAGCCCATTAGGGCATCTTCTACTTGTACTATATAAACCCCTCAAAGTCTCATTTGAGGGGTGTGCTTGAGTGTGTGTGTGTGTGTGTTTTCCTTTGAAGCAATATAACATCTTATTGTTTTCATCTTCTTTCCTTTATCTCTCTAAACATACATACGAATTCATATTCAAGTCACCAAGTTCTTCATCTTTTCCTTTCTTATTCTCTAAGCATAACATCAGTTTGTGTATAACGTGGGGTGTTTGTTATACGTGTTCTTGTTGTGTGACAAGGTATACGTGTTAAAAGGGGATTTACAATTGGTATCAATCGCCTAACAATGGTTTAGGAGTGTTTTGGTTGAAGTTTCTTTTGTAGTGTTACGCGTAGCTTCGTTATCAAAGTTGTCATGCTTAAAGCTTTAATTTTTGCACTAAAAAATTCAAGATTCTTGTGGTTTAAGGTTTATTTGGTGCTAAAGTTTCAGTTTTTTGCAAAAGTTCGAAGCTTTACGTGTTTTTCTTCATTTTAAGCTCGATTTGGTTCATTGGTCATTTCTACTAGTAACTTATCTAAGCACTTTGGGTGAAAAAGGTCAACATTTTTGGGTTATTCGAGTGTTTTTAAGGCTGTTTGTGCAAGAGAAATCGTTTGAATCATTGGAAATTTTTTATGCGTAGGTCAAAACCCTAGTTCTAAGCGTAATAAAAGTCAACGCCCTTTTCTACGCATAACTTCCTACGCATAACTTTTTGGCTAAGAATCTTCGAGCATCAAAGGTTACTCACTGCTTCCCTCACTTGGATAAGTGTGTGGAACACTTCGACTTGTGGATATCTTTTACTGCCGTGGCGTGTAAAGGATTTTTGGTTCTAAACCTACGTTTACGCATAAGCATAAACGCCTACGCGAAACAATCTACGCATAAGTTCCACTTACGCATAAGATTTCTACGCCTAAGCATTTTGTTTACGCCTAAGCCTTAAGTTTACGCGTAAGATACTGGTCTACGCATAAGGAATCCTACGCCTAAGCACAATCTCTACGCCTAAGCATCCTACTCGTAACTTCTTTGGTCTACGCCTAAACTCTTTTTGGCGGGAAAACTTGAGTAAAATTTAAATTTTTGAGGAGACTAAACGTTCAATTTTTACGCGAGATTCAAATTTTGGTTTAACTGTGAAATTTTGGTCAAAAATTCAAATTTTTGGGCCTAAATTCAAATTTTTCAGGTCAAATTTGGCGTCAAAATTGTCATAACTCAAATTTTTCATACGACCTTAGAATTGATTTTTATAGTGAATTTCAAATTTTGGGAGAAAATTATTTTTACGCCTAAGAACCAAGGTTACGATGCGACTTTCGAGAAAAACCTCAACCGAGATTAATCTTCATCAACCTCAACTCCTCTATCGTTGAATCGATCCTACATCAACTTTATCGGATCATACCTTCATCAATGGCAACTCAACAAGACATTCATGCGGCGGTGCCGAAAACCGACCTCCTATGTTGGAAAAAGGTGGTTATCTTCAATGGACAAGTCGAATGCTTCGTTACATCAAGACAAAACCTAATGGAAAATTGATGATCAAATCCATTCAGGATGGACCCTTCATACCTCGACAAGTCCAAGACCGTGGAAATGCTGATGCAACACCTCCCGTCCCACCATTTTTTCATCTTCAAAAGAATCGGAATACTCAAGAGGATCGAGAAACAAGTCGATGTAGATGACATGGCAATTCATATTGTCCAACTGGGTTTACCAAGAGACATCTTTCTTGCTGTAGAAAGTTGTGAAACCGCTGCTTTTCGATATGTGGGAACGTGTTAGACGACTTTGTCATGGAGCAGAAATTGGTCAACAAGACACAGAGAACAAGTTGCTAACTGCATGGGAGAAGTTTACATCTACTCGAGGAGAATCCATTGAATCCTACTATGGAAGGTTTTGCACGTTAATGAATGAGCTAATCAGAAACAAGTTGACACCCAGAACTATCGTGAGCAACATCAAGTTCTTGAACAATCTACCAGAAGAATGGGGACGATATGTCACTATTGTCAACCAAACAAAAGACTTACATCAAGTGAACTTTGATCAACTCAACGATTTTCTGAAACAAAACCAAAATGAAGTGAATGAAGTCAGGAAAGAAAGATTAGCAAAGAATCATGATCCATTGGCACTCATTGCAAAGACTCAAACTCCAGTGAATACACCATAACAAGCTTCATCATCTTCCACCAACAACAACTTGCAGCAATACATTCCACAACCACAAGCTGTCTTCCCTCAACAACAATTCTATCCACCAGAACAACAAGTCATTCAACAACAACAGTATCAACAATACCAGGAACAAGGAATCACTGATCTTGAAATTGAACAAGAAGAGGCTTTGTCACATGCTTTTGCATTCTTGGGTAAAGCATTTAGAAGTCGCATGGGTAATCAGGCGGTTCCATATCAGGGTAATCAGTTGGGTCAGAATGTTGGAAATCAGATGGGACAGAATGTTGGGAATAGATCGATGGGTAATCGAGAATGGGAATGTTGCAGCTCAGTCATTGGGAATTATGGAAATATGAATCGGGTAATCGGGTTACGTGTTACAACTGTCAAGGAGTGGGTCACATGGCAAGGAATTGTCCTACTAAGACGAAAAAGAAGGATTTTGCGTATCTTCAGAAAGCTATGTTGTTAGCACAAAAGGCGAGAATCGGAATGCAGTTGACTGCTGAGGAACATGACTTTTTCGCTATTATGGATGATTTGGAAGACCGAGCGGACATCAAAGCAAACTGCATCTTCATGGCAAATCTTCAGGAGACTAAGTACGAAACTGACTTTGACGCACCTCCTGTCTATGACGCCAACGCAGTATCTAAGGTACCAATCATTGATCCATGCCATAACAATGTCATATGTGATGTGTTTACTCATGACGAACAGCATTCTATGACATCAGCACCTACTTATGATACATACCTGGACAATCCGAGGTGTAGCAATACGAACTCTGAAACTCCAGATGTGGATCCTAATGGAGGCTGTGTGGCACAAAATACTGAGACTGATGAGGAAACACGTGCCTATTTTGAAACATTAATCAATAACTATGGCATTGAAATTGAGAAAGTTAGAACGGTCAATCGCGAGGTTAAGGCCGCGAATAAAAAATTGACCGCTGAGCTTGAGAGTTACAAGGAGAACGCAAAAGCCTTTGAATTTCAGAAAAACAAAGAATCAGAATTAGAAATTGGTTATCGAAATTTGGTTTCTAAAGAAAAAGAATTGCAAATCAAGTATAACACGCTTGATGTTAATTTGAACTTGAAAATAAAATCTTTAAACAAGGAAATTTCTGATCTTCAAAACCAACTTTCTAAACAACAAACAACCTATTCTGATCTTGAAAAAGAGAAGAAAAAGTTGATTGCTGATTTTTCAAAACGTGAAGATTCTCTTCTTGATCAAATTCTTGATAAAGATGAAAAAATCAAAAAATTGGAAAATTTGCTTGTTACAACGGGTCATTCAGCTAAATCAACTAATATATTGATTAATCAAACAAATCCGTATTTTCATACAACATAAAAAATGGCTCTTGGTAACTCCCCTCCTTGTTTCCTCAAGAAAGCTCAGAAAGATCAGAATGTGTTAAATAATGGAAAAGCTTTGCATGAACCCACTATTGTTCGTGATTCTCTTGAAACATTAGAACATATTGAAGAGAGCAGATTAAAAATGAAACAAAAGAATCCGGATATAAAACCCATTGATTATAACAAATGGAACAAAATTAATGGAATTACTTTTGTGTCACAAAAAGAAAAGTCAAAGTTTTCCATCACACCAAGTATTTCAAACAAAGTGTCAACACCAGTTTCAAAACCATTTTCAAAACCTGTTGTTGTCTCACAATCTCTTTCGAAAATCGAACAAATGTCTTCAAACTATCCTTTTAACACAAGTGATGCTAGAAGTATTTTATAAAATGTGAAAACTAGAATTGCGGGACTTCAAGAGACTATTAAAACTAAAACCACTATTACACCTAACAACTGGTTCTCTAGTTTTGACATCGAACAGAGAAAGTTTTTTGAAACTGAAATTGCCCCTCAGCTGAATGCCATCAACTCAAGGGTAATTCATTTTGAACAAGCATTTTTGAAAGAAACAGCTGACTTTGTCAAGGACCATAAATCCCTGATAAAGCAAGCTAATGAATGTTTTGAACACACCAAAGTTTTGGAAAATTTGAATGATTCTCTCTTCGAAGATGTGATGACTACCGATATCATGTCCATTATTTTACAAACATATTCTGTTGAAGATCATGAAAGACTCAAGTCTGAGACCTCCGCAATTGTTTCAAAATATGAAAAAGCTCTTGAAAAACTTGAAAAAGCAAACGTGTCCTATTTTAAACAACTTGATCGAAAATCTGAGGAATGCAAGTATGACAAACTGTCGTATGAGCGTGCCTACAAGGACATGAAAGAGCAAAATGATCTTTTGAGAGCTTAGCTGGGATGTCAAAAAGGAAAGGCTATGGATACTAAGTTTGCAAAACCATTGACTGAGGAGAAAACAAATGTTCCCAAACCGGTTTCCAAACCAAAAATGTCTATTTCTCAGTTTCCTCCAAAAGTCAATGAGAAAAATGATTTGTCAAAAATTGTCACTCCACAGTCCCTGCCTATTAAAAACAGAATTATCAAAAGTTTTGAAAAGGAAAAGCGATTCTTGAAACACCAAAGTGATTACACGGCATTTCTAGGAATTGTACATGGAATGTGACCAAAAATCCAGTTAAAGAATCTGTCGGTTCTAACGACATGGTCAACAATCACTATCTAGAAGAAGCTAGGAAAAGGCACAGACTCGAAAAAACAGAATTCTAGGTGCAACATCTAGGGTGATGAATTCTACAAGATTTCAAGGCACTTCTAGTAGTAGTAAACCATTACCTAGGAACACTCTACAAAAGACTAGGGATTGGCTTGCATCTAAGAGTAGTTGCGCAAAAGAAAATGTTGCTATGCCCTTAGAAAACAACACTAGGAATTCTAAGTCTTTTTCGAACAAGAATCAATTTCCAAAAGACTGTAGTGACAAAGTTAAAGCTGCTGTTTTAAACAAGAATATTGAATTTGTCTGTACTACATGTAAAAAATGTGTCTTTTCAGCTAATCATGATGCATGTGTCTCACAATATCTCAAGAAAGATAATTCTCGTGCCAAGGTACAATCCACTAAGACACCAATTAGAAACAAACCCGTTGACAAAATGAACATGGAAAAGAAACCTAATAGGTGGATCTCTTCAGGACGTAGTTTTTCCAAAAATGAGTCTTCCGCTGCATCTGATAAGGAAACAACTCCTAGATCTTACCTTAGGTGGAAACCCACGGGAAAAGTTTTCAACCAAGTTGGTCTTAGGTGGATTCCCACTGGAAAGATTTTTGATACTTGCACCAACACAGATAATAGTGAAACTCATCTAGTTAAAGAAGTAGAAACCACTACAACCGTTGATAGTGATCACCCTCACCGTGAGGAATCTTGTACTTCTAACACTGTTATTTGTGAAAACTCTTCTTCTTTGGTTGCAGGTGAATCAAATATCTCAAAACCCAGCTCATCAGAGGGTTCTAATTCTGTAAACTCTTCCTCTTCATTCTCTCTATCGTCTATCTTTGATTTTCCATTTCTTTTATAAAATGAAAAACAAAATACAAAATTTGAAAAACCAACAAAAGCAAAATATAAAATTATAAAACTTTCAAAAATACAAAAACAATAGAAAATAAAAAATCCAAAAATATTCTTCTCATGACATGTCTCTCGTATAATCGATATTCTGTACGTTTCTAGAAATGTCATTCAACAATGATACGGGTATGTACAGATGCTTGAGCGAGAGTTCGTTAATATGTTTTCTAAAACATGTCGTTTCTCAACATTTCTTCATATAATGGCTTTCGTATACTTCAGTACGAAACCCGGACTAAAATGATGACTTTTGATTATTTTCAAATCAAAACTCGTGCTTTTTAATGAAAATCACAAGTTACGCTTGATTGCACTACATTTAAAAATGGTGAGAAATCATCATCATCTTGAGCACCTTTTCATGATTGTTCAAAAGTTTTCAAAATCTTTCAAAATATTTTGTGCTCAAGATAACTCCCTCTAAACCCTTTAATTGATTATGCTTTATTAAAGGGGAGTATAAAACTAAAATGTTCCAAATTCATGCTTAAATCAAATCCGTCTGTCTCCCCAAAAGATTCTAAAATGTTGTTTAATCCGTTGATATCAAAATATCACGAATATGCTATTTTTGAGGGAGAGAGCGTGATTAAAATATGATCAAAAAGTTTTAATGATCGGTGTTTGAATCTCAAAATGAGCTCGACTCGAGACGAACCAATGAATTGACGGAAATCTAAGTCAGTAAATGTACCATCTCGAGAAACTTGTGATAGATATGCACCGTCATGGGTCTAACCTCCTTTTCAAGGAGTGTTTACAACTTCAAGTTAGTTATTAGAGCTAGTTGTCACCTAAAAACTGACAATGGAACTCTTTAACTAGGCAACATAACCGTGTCTCGTGGGGAATTGTCTATCATAAGCCGATCAATTCAAAAAGTACGAACTCTACCCTCTATGTGCGATTTCTCCAAAACTTATAAGCACATGTGAAGGGGAGTGTTTACGAAAATATAAAACTCTTCGAGTGTCTCAAACATGTTTTCTATCATAAACACTCTGTGAGATTTTCAAGAGAAATGGTTTTATGGCAACATGGGACAGTCATGGAGTTATAAGGTGACTAAGGATAGGAAATTCGTCCTATGATCCGCCAGAGCCGGAGGGATCTACCCAAGGACATCACCCATAGTTAGTATTAGAAGTCCTTAGGTATGATTGAAAAAAGGAGTAATGTGAGAAAGGAGAAAGAAGGGGTTGAAGAATTAAAAAGAAAAGTAAAAGAAAGGGTGAAAAGAAATAGCCCTCCATAATCAACCTTAGGGCAGAAACCGGGTTCAATTCATCTCTCTTGGTTGTCACTAGATGACACTGGTATTGAAGACAAAGGCGTCATGGACCCAGTGACGCACTGCACTAAACCTTCTAGCCACTCAATTCCTCTTAAAAGGATTTGTTTCATTCTCACTGGGAACCCTACATAATCTATCGACTTTCTCTTAGAGATTGTTGATATTGAAGAAGCAGACCCTCTCCCTAGTCTCCGCTCAGGAAAACCAAAATGCACTAATTGAGTCTAGAGCCACGAGATTCATCAAAAGTTCTCATAGGAACACATGACATTTCATCGCTTGTTGTTCAACAATAAGGGCACAAGTGATACATTCTAGAGTCCTACGCAGGTCTTAGCAATCTGCCAGAACATTTATGAGAGGTTTCACGATTGTGATCCTCAGTGATTGAATGGAAACTCCTGCCAGGGTCAACATCTAGCAGCCCGAGGTCACTTCGGTAACTCCCGGTGGATTACGCTTAGTGTGTCTCAAACGGTCTGATCGTGGGGTGATGTTTCGGTGTACCTCGACTCATCTGAATCGTAGGTGTACCGGTATATCGCGTTATCTCTCACTTGTGGGACTCCAGTTCAGGAACGGCCTTTGTGAGAATTACAGACGTGTTTTCACACTATGTTGTTAACACCCTCGAAATTCAAACTTGTAAATGCCGAAATCCGCTTATTACTAACATGTTTTATGTTTTCTTCTTATGGAAGCTCCGGAGCGGATTGATCGTGCAGATTCACCACATGCTCATACCAACAACACATGAAAGTTCTCATCATAATCAAAGGCTACTCAAAGTTAAAGATGATTCTTCGTCAATGTCAAAGAATCTACAAAGTTTAAAGACTCGAGAACTACATCATTGGTAACCAAAAGACAAATAGAAGTGTGAGCATGGTGGAGAAAGACGTGGAGATACCTAACCAACGAAGTTGACAACGGCAGACAACCACATTAATTGATCACAAAGCATGAAGGAACAAAGAATTAAGACTATTCTATATCTACACACAAAGTTCAAGCTCAAGAAAAGTAAAGACCTAATCAAGTGGAGCATCATTTGAATGACCACCCCTTAGGGGGAGATTGTTAGCCTTAATAGTTTTTATTAGAAGTGATGGTCATTCACGTTTAGGAACTTTGTAACGTGTGTTAGATATCGTGATAGAATAGTCAATGGGCTTGTGGATTGGACTAAGCTAAATGGGTATTAGTTTAGTTAAGCTAGCCTTATATCAATCCATGTCCAATCCAATCCAAACGAGCCCATGCCAAGCCCATTAGGGCATCTTCTACTTGTACTATATAAACCCCTCAAAGTCTCATTTGAGGGATGTGCTTGAGTGTGTGTGTGTGTGTGTTTTCCTTTGAAGCAATATAACATCTTATTGTTTTCATCTTCTTTCCTTTATCTCTCTAAACATACATACGAATTCATATTCAAGTCACCAAGTTCTTCATCTTTTCCTTTCTTATTCTCTACGCATAACATCAGTTTGTGTATAACGTGGGGTGTTTGTTATACGTGTTCTTGTTGTGTGATAAGGTATACGTGTTAAAAGGGGATTTACACACACCAATGGCACATACCAAGAAGCTGGACGCTGATTTGCATGGGAAATTGGTTGACCCTACCAAATACCGTAGTATTATTGGGTCTCTCATGTATCTAACGACCAGACTGATATTGTCTTTGCCATTTATCTTTGCTCCGTTATCGGTCGCGACCAACTGAAACCCACCTCTCGAGAGGCTAAAAGAATCCTCCAGATACATAAAGGGAACCATTAATTTGGGGATCCGTATCCGAAGGATTCGGTTTTGAACTAATCGCTTTTGAGGCACCACGCAGGATGCTGAGACTCTCGGAAAAGTACTTCAGGAGCACTACAATTTCTTGGTGACAAATTGGTATCTTTGCAATCGAAGAAGCAGGATTGTACATCGCTGTCCTCAACCGAAGCAGAATATGTAGCCATGTTAGCGTGTTGTTCTCAAGTCATTTGGATGAGAACACAACTCAAAGACTATGGTTACGTATTTGACAGAATCCCGATGTCTTTGTGACAATCGGAGTGCTATTGCTATCTCGTGCAACTCTGTTCAACACTCAAAATCAAAGCACATCGATCTTCGATATCACTTAATCAAGGACCACGTGGAACAGGGTATTGTTGAATTATACTTCGTGGGTACAGAATACCAATTGGCAGATCTTCTCACCAAAGCCTTAGCTCTTGCTAGGTTTAATGAGTTGGTCCAATCGAATTGGTATGAGGTGTTTGACTCAAGAGGAACTGGATAAACTCTTAAAACATTCTTAAAAACCAGTCAAACACCAAAACTTCTTTTGTAAATATTTTTTCAAAAACAAAATACAAAAATATAAAATTCGATAAAACAACAAAAATATTCTTCTATCTATATTTTTCTTTCAACATGGCAAGTACATCTCTTCCGTCAACACTCAAATCTTTCAAAATTCAGTATTTTTCCAATCAAGTGTTGAGGGGGAGAAAATAAATACTTAACTGTTTCAAAATAACCGTGTACTTGCATGTTACCTTATCCCGGTTGCTTCTTTAAAATGGTGATCACATTTCTGGTTTACTGACACTCCTCGGACTAAAACCAATAACCTTTCACTATTTCTTAAGTCGAGGGGGAGTGTCGTCAAGTTTCTTTCCTTAAATCTTTTGTTTGGTAACCAAAATGGAAGTTAAAAGGCTTTGGATGTAAATGGAAAAGGTGGAGGGACTGAAACTGTCTAAACCTTGAAGTTATTTTACATAAAACTCTCCACCTAACCTCATTTACTCATCACATTCAATTTTTCAACTAACTAATCCTACGTCTAAGAATCATTCAACAAATCCGTGTTTTGGATCATCATTTTGTAAGTTGTTTTATAATCTTAACATGTTTTTAAACAATGGTTTTGATTTTTACACGAATCCAACGGTCAAATAATGAGTTTGAATGTGATTTGTGTTCTACGCATATGCTATGAACACAAATCTTTCATTCGTGTGTTTTTGGTTAAAAAGATTGTGTCAAAACGTTCATACAACATCATTAAAACTATTTTGATCATTAAAACACACCCAGAAACACGAATTGATTGATTTTGAAAAACTAGGGTTTATGCGTTGATTTAGGTGTTTTCAAATGAGAACGTTTTTGGTGATAAAGACAGTTGTATAAGGTTGTTTTCAAGTTGAATTAATCATATCTAAGCCCAGAAACTACCCAGAAACACTAATGATTCATAATTTGAAAATTAGGGTTTATGTTCATATGGTTTGGGTACTTTTGATTCTTGACACTTTCGATGTTAAAACTTGAATAAACACACTCCATATGCTTCTTAGACCTCCCAGAAACACTTTGGTGCAAATCCTATGGCTAAAAATCTTACGCGTAATCCTTGAACAATTAGGGTTTTGGTCTACGCGTAAGACTTTTTACGCGTAACTGTTTGATATGCTTTAATGCCATGATCTGTTGTAGAATGAATGTTAATGTTCATATTGATGTTATGGTGATGTTATTTCAGGCTTGCTACTCGTAAAACTCAGAATCAAGGTTGTTAACCATCTACGCATAAGGATCACCTTACGCGTAGCATGTTATGCGTAAGAGAAATCTTACGCGTAGCATTTACGCGTAAGGTTCTACAAAGGGACTACGCGTATCCTGTGAAGGATATGCGTAAACAGTGACCTCTACGCATAAGGTCTACTCTTACGAGTAAGCCTTACGCATAAGGTTTTATATACGCCTACGCGTAAGCTTTACGCATAAGGTCCCCTTTTCCTACGCGTAATATTTCTTACGCGTAAGCAAGGATCCTACGCATAAGCTTGCATCTACGCGTATATTTCTCATGTTTACGCATAAGCTACCATTTCTACACATAAGCCTTGATCAAACCTTCATTATGAATTGTTACGCGTGCAAACTTGTAAATAAATAAATCATTACGTCACGAAACCAATAATGTCACTAATAAGCTTAAACGTTCAATATGTTGTGTTAAATAAGTGATAACATAAACTTTAAGACTTAAAGTTAACTAACTCACGAAACTTATCGCGACGTCATTGGACTATTGAACAAACAAGTGACTTTGGACTCGTAACTATCATTGACATTGCACATTCAATAATTAGACAATAAAACCTTCTGTTGACTAACATTATGTCTTTCGATATGTTGGTTCTTTTGGCTAATGTTATTTCAGATCACGACATGGTTGCTCAAATGAATGTGGATGCACCAAATGTCCTCACCATTGCTGATATCTTCCCACATGGCTATCCTATGAAGATTGGAAAGAACAATCTCAGAGTTGACTTTGAAACTCTCACCGCTTTCGGAATCTTCTTGTCTCATTGCAGTGGATATTCTGAAGAATCATCCCTATTAGAACATGCTCACCAACTCGCCATTTGTTCGGGAGATCTACATACAGACAATTCGGAATACAATGCAGATGGTCAAAGGTCAAAATGCTGTAACGGTGACGCTCAATCACAAGCGACTCACCATCACTCCTGCAGACTTAAGGGCAGTTCTCCTCATTCCCGACATCATACCAACTGAATTCTCTGCTGCACCTACTGAAGAGACGGTTCTGCAATTCTTGATCAATATTGGGTACGACGAAGCTTCGGGGGTTATCATTAAGCATTCTCACGTGGATCTCAAGAACATCCCTCAGCCTTGGAGAACCCTTTATATCATCATCACAAAATCCATTTCGGTCGTGGCGGCTATGAGCATCCCAAACTCGTGGAACTGCAAATATTTTGGGCTCTAATCAACATGAAGCACATCGAAGTTGAAGCTCGGATTTGGGATGACATGATGACATTCCTCAAAAAGCTTGGCTCAAAGATTCCCTACATCAGATATACTAAACTGTTGATCCAGAGAGCACTTGGGTACAACCCGACATCCCCAAAGAATCAATGACCCTGACAATCATGACATGTTGACTGAACCCACTCTAACAGTCAGATTTAAGGAGTCAACGACTAAGAAACAAGGTCCTGTGTTGCCGGATCATCTTCTCTCAAATGAACTCAAAAAGCTCTACTCTTATAAAAGATATTTGGTTGCTGTGGAAGAGAACAAAGTTGGATTTCTTGATGAAAAATCTTCTGTACGCTTTAAGGAAAACCGAGAAGAGGAAGTGCAGGCAGTGCTGCAAGCACTGAGAGTCAGAGGAAGTTCCCCAGGAGGAATCCTCCACGAAAGAAGACAGTTCCCGCCAAGGAAGCTGTTCCTATTCCCGTACCTAAGCCTGAACTGCAGAGAAAGCTAATTGACGAGGACTCGGAGGGTACTGCATCAGATGAAGAGACTTTCTACTCAAACCGCTAAAGATGACACTACAACAGTATCTAAACCTCCCAGTCCTCCAGCTGACCAAGGAAAAGGGAAGACTCCAGTACTTGTGCCTTATGAAGAAAGCTCGGATGAAGAGCCACTGGAAACTGATTACAGGAAAAAGTTCAAATTCCTTAGACTCCAACACGTGGCAAAAGAATTTGCTAAAGATCAAATGGGTGGCCCCGGAGGGTCAAGTGGTGGATTTCAACCTACACCAAATCCCGATGCGGTTAATCGACCCGATAAGGGATCTGGTGCCACCACTTTGGAACAACAACAAATGCGTGTGGAGGACACTCTTGAGTGTGACTTAGAAGAACCAGAAAAGGAAAAGACTGAAAAGACATCTGGAGATGAAACAAAGACTGATGATACGACTAAGTCTGGAAAAGATGATGACGCTGATTATGATAAGCTTCTTCTAGACAGTCCAGCACGTCCCAAGGAGAAAACCTCGGAACCTCCTAAGGACCCCGAGTCTCCTCATGTCTCTTCGTCATCAGATTCTTCTTCTCATTCTTCACCACCACCATCAAAAAGACCAACCAAATCATCATCCAAATCAGTGAAGAAGCCAAGTGCATCTTGGATGTCTCATGCAAAGTCTCGAATCGTTAAAGCGTCAAACAGTCGAGAGAAAAATATTACAAAGAAGAAGTTAGATTTTCTTGCGACCGGATACTGATATCTTCATGATGAGAATGACGAGATGAAAGTTGAAAGGGAGTATGTCCAGAAGCTCATGAAAGATGATCTTCAAGGGAAAATGGACGAGATGATCAAAGGATACTCTTACAAGTTCCTCATGGAGGTCGTTCCTAAACTGACAAAGGAGATGCATACCAGACAACTTTATCCGAATCTCTTACATCTAGCCAAGCAAGCCATGAAATCAACTCCAATGAATTTGAGCATCAATCCAGTTGAATCCACAATCTTCTCAGATGATGAATTGGTGAACCGGCTAGTAGCTCAAATGTCAAAACGCTCTGCAACGTTTGCCTCCCACGAAGCTAAATTGTTTGAAGCATTGCTGGAATACCAACTCATGTCAGCATTCAGAGAAGAAACTGTAAGGCCTAAATGTTCAAGAGACAACGAAGACAAAGATCAGGATAAGGATAACGAAACCAAACGCACGAAGAAGTCTGGTGAATCATCCTTCATTCAGTATTCAATGCAGCCTCCACCCCAAAGGACTCCAGCTCAACAACGATCCCCTCCTCGCTCTTCAACTGAAAACCTCAGGGATTTCGAGACACCACCCAGACTCAGAAAACCGGTGATCACTTTGAGTATACGGGTGGTGACGATGAGGAAATCCATGAGCCCCAACAACAACCCATCTCTCCTGACACAGCTAAGAATCCAGAATCTTCAACCAGGCCAAAGAAAAAGAAGAAAAAGGCGCCTATGACTGACGTCTTATCATGGTTGGACGAGGATGATACTGAATTTGAATGGTTCTCGAAGCTTGTTGATTCCACTCCCTACCCATCTGAAGGTCGAGGTTACGAATGTAGTACATTGGAGCATGCGAAACTCCGCAAGAAAAATTCCGTGTGGAGAAGATGACGAAATCCGAGTTGAAGCGAATCAAGAATGAAGCATTTCAACTTCTCAAAGACAGCTCGGAAAGTGCTATAGAAGTTGAGTATCACCTTGATAATATAGCACGAGCCATGTCTAACAACATGGATTGGCTCAACCCAGGAGCAAACATCGACTTCACCAAACGGGACAATCCTCCATATTACACCGACTGGTCCAAACCTCTACCAACAATTGGCCAACCAGATCAGCCTAGGATTCCATTCAGATATTTCTTCAACAAAGACTTGGAATTTCCTCTTCACGGTGGCGATGGTTCACGGAAATACGCTACATCACTGACACTTCCATTCCCGGCAGCCATATACTCTAACTGCATAGCCATCGAGAAAAGAGCTAACCACATGTTCTCCAACAATATGGAAGAGTATGACCGTGATGCACTGTATGGGATTCACTATTGGCCGGAACGCCGAAGAATCTACTACAGAAGCTGCCAGGTTCAGAAGTCTCAACATGAAGTGTTCAGTACTAAGAATATCGTTGCCATCAAACATGTTGATCTTTCGTCCAAATGGGACTACACTTTTCTCAAGAATATTGTGGTCAAAAGGCAAGACGAAAGAGATTATGCATTCAAGCGGAGACTTTGAAAATTTGTTTCTCAACGACATTGAAGACATGTACCTTGCCAAAGTACAGGGTCGCATGAGACAATTTTCAACGAAGTACAACGTGAATTCATCAAGTCCTTGCTTATCTTCATCGGACGCATAGTCATCAAAGAACGTGTAGAAGATCTCCAGCTTGCAGTTGAATCATATCAGACCCGTGTCAACTTCACTCCACCTCAGCTAGATCTTCCCGACATTAACCAGCTTTCACAATACACACTCATCAACCAACCATTCGGAGTGGTTTACCTTAGTGAAACACTACGCAACTGCTTTATGGCGTGTAGAGATCTTCACAAGTTTGGGGATCACACATTGAAGAAGGTTAGGGACGGATTAGCTTATAGGTTGAAGGATATTCATGAAGGAATTGGGTCTAAAAAGCGATGGAATTCTAAGGAAAGAAGGGATGTGAAGAGGATCATCACCATGATTGATGAAAAGTTGTATCGAAGGGATCGGACACCGGCAAGCTTTGTAGGCGTCGTCCGGATTGCTCTCGCTGGCTATGAACGCCCAGTTCGCATTCCTGGAAACATTGATGGACTTCCTGGTACCCCTTGAACTGCTTCTATTTCATAATATTTTGGATGTGTGATTTATATGTCAATGGCTTGTGCACACATTACAGTGTACAACCCGCTCTTGTAAATAAAGGACCCTGTGGTACGCTTCAGTGCCACAATCCTTATAAAAGAAGCGAAAGCTTCTTATTTTTGAGTAAAACCTATCAAACCTTTCACTTTTCAAGGTTTTTCTCAAAAGAACAAGTACTTCCCCTTATGATTTTCAAAACCTCAACCGTTTATATCACTTGTTGAGGGGGAGTATTTGACTTTAAAACTTTGTTCACTAATTGCTCACAGTGGTCATCTAAACACAAAACTCAAAATGGTCATATTTATTCTCAACATTTCTTCAAAAATAACACTTATATGCCATTTTTGAGGGGGAGAAAATTTATGTGATAATAAATATGTTGTGTAACTGCAAATGAATCTTTGTGCTATAGACTTAACCAACGAATTGATGAGATCTTAACTGTTAGTAACTCGAAAAGACTTGTCCTGGACGGGTAATAATTTCAAGCTAGTTCGCTAGTGATGTAAACGTGTCTCGCAAAGGACTTGTCCGAGTAGAATGTACCATTCGAGAAATTCTTGGTAGACATGATCTTTGACGGGTTTGACAACCTTTCGAGGTTTGTCCACACCTTAAAGATAGTTATTAGAGCTAGTTGTCACCTAAAACTGACAATGTAAATCTTTAACTATTCAACGTAACCGTGTCTCGCGGGGGATTGTCTATCTTGAGTCGATCAATTCAAAAGTGCGCTCTTCTCTCACCGTGCAGATTCCTGTCTTAACTATTAAGCACGTGTGGAGGGGGAGTATTTATGCTAAAAGATAAAACTCTCACAGTGGTACAAAAATTTTTTCATTCACAAACACTACGAGAGATTTTCTTGAAAATGGTTTTATGGAAATGGAGTTATAAGGAGATTAAGGTTAGGAATAACCGTCCTATGATCCGCCAGAGCCGGAGGGATCTACCCAAGGACACTACCAATAGTTAGAACTAGAAGTCCTTAGGTATGATTGTAAAAAGGAGAAAATGAGAATCGGAGAAAGAAGGAGTTGAAGAATTAAAAAGAAATGCAAAGAAAAGGGTGAAAAGAAATAGCCCTCCAAATTATTCAACCTAGGGCAGACACCGGGTTCAATTCATATGCTACTGGTTGTCACTTGATGACGCCGGTATTGAAGATTAAAAGTCGTCATGGACCCAGTGACGCATGCACTAAACCTTCTTAGCCACTCAAGTTTCTCTCAACAGAAGCTTGTTTCTTTCTCACAGGGAACCCTACGTAAACTATCGGCTTTCTCTTAGAGATTGCTGGTATTGAAGAAGGAGACCCTTTCCCTAGTCTCCGCTCAAGAAAACCAAAACGCACTATTGAGTCTAGAGCCACGAGATTCATCAAAAGATCTCTTAGGTACACTTGACATTTCATCACTTGGTGTTCAACAATAAGAACGTCAGTGGTACGTTATCGAGTCCTTCACAGATCTTAGCAATCTATCGAGAACATTTATGAGAGGTTCACAATTGTGATCCTCAGTGATTGAATGGAAACTCCTGCCAGGGTCAACATCAAACGCCCGACAAAGGTCACTTTGGTAACACCCCGTGGATTACGCTTAGTGTGTCTCAAACGGTCTACAGTCGTGAGGTGATGCTTCGGTGTACCTCAGCGACTCATCTGAACCGTAGATGTACTTCGGTACATCGCGTTATCTCACTTGCGGTTCAGGAACGACCTTTGTGGGAATTAGAGTTGTGTTTTCACTCTATGCTGTTAACACTCTCGAAGTTCGAACTTGTAAGTGTCGGAATCCGCTTATTACTAACCTTTCTTATGTTTACTTCTTATGGAAGCTCTGGAGCGGAACGATCGTGCAGATTCTTCACATGCTCATGCCAACATCATCACTAATGGAAGTTCTAACTAAAAGCAACACAAAAGTAAGAATGATTCTTGGTCAAACCAAAGAATCTACAAAGTTAAAGACTTAAAGAACTTCATCAGTACTGAAATACAACGTCAAAGAGCGTGTGAGCATGTTGAAGAATGACGTGGAGACACTGGAGCGGAAGCACTGAGGCGGACTTGATGCGACAACAACAACATACTCTCACTACCATCACAAAGAACAATGATCAAAGAACAAAGATTAAGATGACGTCAAAGCGGAACTGTTTAAAGAAAAACAATTCTCTACACTGGGGAGATTGTTCGAATCAAGGTAATTCTTCTCACAAGAAAGAAGAATGACAGAAGACGTCAAAGCTACTATTACATCAGCACTTTCACCGTCTGTATTCATCACCAACACTTGAGGGGGAGATTGTTGGAATCACTCCTAAACCTTAATTCAAGTGTTAGTAATTAATATGTAATAGTTAGCTTAATATGGCCTTTATGTTAGTAATTAGCCTTAGGCTTATGTAGAAGGCCCATAAGCCTAGGCCTAGTCCAATAAGGAAAAGGATGGGAACTAGGAGTGTTGCCCTAGCTTCCCTCCTATAAATACCTCATGTAAACCCTCACTTGAGGGTTGGTTGTTCAATTTATTCTCTCCATTTACACTTTACGCATAACCGTCCTTAGTATAACGTGTGTGTGAGTTTGTTTATTGTTCAACCGATCTCTTCCTCTTCTCTATTTCTTTTATTGTTACTTGTGTTGCATATTTGGGAACCTAACAGAAGTAGATCTAGAGTTATAGTAGCTTGTTTCACATTTTAGCATACTTATCTGTCCAATTTGTCAAATTTGCATACTATTGTTTTAAGTTGTTTAGATTAGCTTTAGTGCACTTAAAATAGCTTAATATAGTTAGTTGTAATATGTTTTAAAGGTTTTTTTTAGCTTATTTCACTCTTTTGCATCAGAAATTCTCAATTCAGTCACTTATAGGGGTGTTTGGATTAATAGCTTAGTCTGTGTTCAAGCTTGATTTAAAGGTTAGTAGTGGTTCACATAGCTCAATATAGGTTAGTTTAGGTTAGTTATAGCATAATATTCATAGGGCATTTGAGATAAAAGTCAAAATCATTTTAAATCTCTTATTTTCTGCATCATTCAGTCATATCAGTTTGCATAATCATAAATATAAGTGCATA
Organism: Chrysanthemum makinoi; assembly: GCA_910596185.1. Classification (NCBI taxonomy): domain Eukaryota; kingdom Viridiplantae; phylum Streptophyta; class Magnoliopsida; order Asterales; family Asteraceae; genus Chrysanthemum; species Chrysanthemum makinoi. The sequence continues at coordinate 94,658,994 of OU343224.1, forward strand.
AGTAGTAATAATAGCTTAATAAGGCTTGCATATAGCTTGTTAAATCAGTTTTTATCATTTAGGATAGGTCAAATCTCACAAAAGTCAATTCTAAAGTTCTCATCAAAATTCAAAAATATGTTTCATAGTTTCTGTGTTCATCTGATCTGTGGATCATTTGAAGGGTCAATTTGTTTTGGAAATGTTTGAAAACTGGTTTTAGAAATAGATTATAGTACAATTGTAATCTTTTTTGGGTTTAAAAGCTTTTACAAGCTCATTTGTTGGTTTAAAAGTTGCTTCAAAATCAATCATTTGTGCCATGTGTTGCCCTGCACCACAGTTAATTTTCTGTCTCATAAGCCTTTTCATAAGCTCATTTCAAGCTCTTAAAAAGCTCCTTAGTGTCTCTTTTTCAGTTTACAATCTGTCAGTAGTACTATTTTGAGTTTTCAATTAAATTTGGTCTTATAGCTTTTAGCAACAAGCTTGTGGACAAGCTTAAAGTAGCTTGGTTAACTGCTCTGTGCACAAGTGGTTTTGTAAGTGCTTATTAGTGTTTTCAGCTTATAGATTGCTTATTTGTGTTTTAACTAGTCTTAGTAGCTTATTTCATATCATTTTAGTAGTTTCTAAACTTATTATAGCTTTTTAGAGAGTTTTTGTTTAGCTAAAATAGCAATCAGTTAAGCTTTTTGTAGCTTAGTTCATTTTCAATAGGTCTTATCTGCTTATTCATATTGTTTCTGCTTATTTTCATAAAAGTTTTAAAGTGTTTTCAATTTTTTATAAGCTTATTAGTTAACTCTTAAAAAGAAGAAGAAGAAAAAAAAAAAAAAAAAAAAAAAAAAAGAAGTTGGGAAGTCAGCGATGAGCTAGGCTCGAACCCCTGACCTCAACCATATCTCAACCTTAAACACCACACCCTTACCATCTCCTCTATTATGTGTTGCGTGTCATAGTGTGCTACAATAATTCATTTAACATCTTTATTTCTTTTAAGCTTTAATAAGCTGTTGAGCTTATAACTGCTTATCTCAAGCTGCCTTTTCCAACTTAATAATTTTCTTAGATTTAGATTAGTATAAAGTAGTTTCCCAAAAAATTTTGTAATTTTCAAAATTGTTTTGATATTTTTAAACATTTATTTTATACTTTTTAGTTTTTAATTCATAAAAATTAAATAAAAAATAAAAAAAACATTCCGCTTTTTTTCCAAAATTTTATTTTGTCATTTTGCATGTAGGAAAAATAGTTTTACATTTCTAGGGTCGTTATTTCTTAGTTTTCACTTTTAGGCTCGGGTTTTTCTCGAGCGTGCTCGTTTTTAGGTTTTTATTGCGTTTTAGCCCCCGATTGCTTAGAGTAATTGTTTCAGTTGCCTAATTAATTGTTTTTAGCTATTGTTCATCATATTTAGTATAATTCCCCATTATTTTCCCTTTTTCAGTATTCAAAATAACGAAAACGCTACGAGAGTTTATAACTCTATTCATCCTTCGTTTGGAACGATCTGGGGACACAAACCTAACCGTTTATGTTGCTTTTGGAAATATATTATAATTTAGAAATCAGGGCAACTCCCTACTACACCATTCTGCATGACACAACTATGACACCCGTTATGTTTTGTAGCCCAACATAACAAACGTTGTGTTTTATGGCATGAATACATAAACCATCTAATCTAGTTAGAGATACAAGAAGATGATACAAGACAAGATCCAAGACAATATGTTTGGATATGAAATCCTAAACTAAACATCAAGAACACACAACATGATGTGGTTAGTCTTCCATGAATGAAGATGACAAGTTTTCCAAGCTTGTTATAGAAGATCTTCATGTGCTTGTATGCTTGTGATCAAGGATCACTTCAGTAGGTAATGATGCAAGATCTCTAGGCTTGCTTTGGAGGATCACACCAGGATTATGCTTACAACAAAATGAAAGTTAAAAGCATTATGATCATATGAGATGCGGGTGTTTTACATGTTTCCTACTGATATAAATATGTTAGAAATGGTGGAGAGAAAGTGTGTGAAAAGGTGCAAGAAACAAAGAAGAATGGTTTGTTATTTATAGACAAACAAAGTTTTTGCCCCAAGGATCCCTTCTGAAAGGGATTCGCCTGCCTAACCCAAAGGGATCCAGCGGAACCGACGACGCTCCCATTTAATGAACATGGAAAATGGGTTTTGGGTCATGGGTAATGGTTCATGGGTCATGGACTTTGGGTCATGGGTACCCAACTAGATACAATGAACCTAGACAATGGGTTATGGGTTATGGATCATGGGTAATGGGTAATGGGTCATGGGTTTTATAACACCTAACACTTGGATCATAAGGTACCCTTCGTGCCCTGCTGTCAGTGAAGTGATGCCACATTAATATGTTTTCTCATTACACCAGAATTCATCACAACACCAAAAACACCACTCCCTCCTATACGAGGAAGGGGTATGGTCACCCACACACCGCGTCATTCCTATGTGGCCTGCATTTTGGCGCCGCCAAACACGCGCCACCACACCACCACTTTCCAGCGGCCAAGCATTTCGCGAGTAAACTGGCGCTGCGCCAAACGGTTTGTTCTTTTTTTTTCCTTTGTGGGTTTGTATTTGTGATGTGTGTTGTGTGTTGTTGTGTGTGTGTGTGTTGCGTCTGAGGAACAAAGAAGAAAGAGTAGGACATGGTGTGTGTGTTTTGTGTACAATGTGTATGTTTTGTGTACAGTGTGTGTTTACAGAAGTTGGAGAGATAGAGGATATTTTTAGGGTATTTGTTTAGAGAATGAGATCCTTTCAAGTTGAGAGGTTCAACTTGACTCAAGTTGGATGATTGTAAGCCATTGAATTTGCTCCAATGGTTCAAATCAAAAGAAGTTTTTTTTATTTGAGACATCGGATCAACTCCAATAGCTCATAATGCCTCAACTTGAGTCAAGTTGTACCTCTCAATTTGAGAAGTCTCATTCCATTTGTTTAGTGTGGTTTTTTAATGGGCTTTGTACTATTTGTTTGGGTTTTGTAATTTTTGTTGGGCTAATTTTGCTTGGACTCAAACAAAGAAATGATATATATTTTTTTTTTGTATTTTTTGTTTTTCGTATTGTATTTTTATTTTACAAATGAAACTTCGATTTGTTTGTAAAAAATAAATAAAAAAAAATGTATGAAACGGCACTATGGATGGCCATGGTCGGGGAATTCGGGGATTGTAATTCCCATCCCCATCCACGTTTCCTACTTGCATCCCTATCCCCGTCCACATTTCCATCGGAGAATAGTTTTACATTCTCATCCCCATCCCCAACGGGGATCGGGGATCCCCGTAAGGATTCAAGGATTTTTTATATCCTTATCAAGAAACATAAAAATACATAAACTCAATAAAAATATAAAGAATTTGATCATAAAATGTCTCAAGAAACAAACATCACTCACATTTAAATTAGTAACAATGTTGATCCAACTTTAAAGCATCATAAGATATTAAAACAACACATATAATATAAGAATAACGTGCATCGTATATGAGTATTCGGAACAAACAATGGTTAAGTAATATATGATAATTAGTTTTTAATTGTTTATACCTTTTAAGCTATTTGATCACTTAAATATTACACATGCACATACATTACATGTCAATACTCATAGAAAGACACATACAAAAGTAAATATTGCATGGCTATACATATAATTTTTATATTTTTATATATTGAAAGGGTTCGGGTTAGGGAATTTATGTTATCCCCATCCCCGCCTCATACCCGATTACATAATTCGGGGATTCCCCATCCCGGTCCCCATCCCCAGTCAAATCGGGGATTACCCAGTTAAATTGGGTCTGGGGATCCGGTCCCCATCGGGTACGGGTTTTTGTCATCCCTTAACGGCACGCAAACGACATGTAAAACGATTGAAGGGTATTTTTGGTGTGTGAATGTGAAATGTGAAAAGCTGACGTTGCGCTGATTTGACGCAATGACATGCACAACGGCATGCCACCATTAGGGGTGTCAAATGGGTTGACCCGAACCCGACCCGAACCCGATAAAGCCTTATATGGTCGGGTTCAACTCGGCTTATCGGGTCTATCGGGTCAACCCGACCAACCCGATAACCTTATAGGGTCGGGTTAGGGTTATATTTTTCATACTTTATCGGGTTCGGGTTCAACCCGATAACCCGATAAATGTATAAGCCTTCCTTGTTTTTATTTTATTTTAAACCCAATAACACTTAACATCCTAGTATCCTACTGCAATTTAATGGTAATATTTTGTTTCTAAGCCTACTACATTCCACTCCAATGTAATGGCAATATGTTAATGTTTTGTTTTGTTTTGTCATATGTTTTGTTAATGTCGTTCAGTAGCCTACTACAATTTAATGTCATATATTTTGTTTTATTTTGTTTCTCTAAGCCTACTGCTCATGTACATAATCCTAGGCTCCCATCTTTAGATATCGTCTTTACACAACTGTAAATGATATAAATTTGTATAAAAGTTTTGTGTACACTGTAAATGATATAAATTTTAACTGCACTTCTTAATTACCTAAACTTGTATAAAAGTGACCAACTGTTACTAACGTGAGCTTATTATAAGAAAAAAGAAAGATTGATTAGTTTTAAATCTTGTGATATTATTTTCACCAATCCAAGATTGTGTTTGTGAATCAGTAAGACAGTTAACTCGCCACAACCCGATAACAACCCGACAACCCAACCCGATTCAACCCGACCCGTTATGACCCGAAACCTGATAACCCGATTTCTTATAGGGTCGGGTTAGGGTCAATATTTGAAACACCCAAACCCGAAACAACCCGACCCGACCAACCCGATAACCCGACAACCCGACCCGATAACACCCCTAGCCACCATACCGCTTCCTCTAACAACAGTTTCTGATACTGTCGTGCACCCCTAGACCCCACATTTTTCATTTTATTTTTTTCATTTACCTAAATAAAACAATATGTTAATTTTTCATTAATAAAAAAAAGTACATTAAAAAATACAAAGAAATTAAAAAAAAATGACACATTAAAAAGTAGTGAAAACAATAATTGAAAATACATTTCATTTAAGAAAATAAGGAAGCCCAATACAAAAATCGCAAATGGGTTTCGAAAAATGAGCTTGGAGTTTACTTGGGCCAAACAAAATTTAATAAATCCTTAATTTTTCCGGTTACTATTCTGCCTTCTTATTCATTTTTCAACACAGAACATGTAAACATAAATGTATAACGTTTAGAATAGAGAAAAAAATAGGAAAAACAAGACCATTTGGGATGGCGGTGACGGCGCTAGACCCAAAAACGCGACCTTCGGTATGGGTATGACGTCGTCAAGTTGTACGAGAAAATGCTAGGGACCACGCAGGGTACCCTATGCTTTTAGATTACTTTTTTAGTTTGGCACAAATTACATAACCAAAATTTACATGATGTACTAATCAAGTATTCTTATATACTTTTGTTTAAAACTTGCTTCATAAGAAAGTAGACATAAATACATTTTAAGCAATATATAGTACACCTTAAACCGAGCTATGGTTGATTTTATATTATTTGTAGAAGATGGCCAAAATGCAAAATGCTTATATAGGGATCCTTATAGGAGACGGATCCTATTTGAGATCCGTGGATCAGTCCCTTGCTGGTCCTGACCAGTTCCACACCGTAAACTGTATTTTGACGCAGTGGAAAGTAATGCAACTTAACGCACCGTAAACTGAACATTTATATATCATAACAAGTATTGAATGCATGGTTTAACATTGCGAAAACGTCATTTCTAACAAAAAGAGGTTAAATCCAAACACTCAATTAAAATTGAAACTTGTTCAATACATGACTTGGCTACAAAAGAACTTGCATAAACACATAACTTGAACTCTATAATTTGACATGTAAAGTGAAAGTTGCGTTGGAGCATTTTAAATCGATAGCTTGAGATGGTTATGAAAAGCTCGTTATCTAACGCACGAGCTACACCATTTCACCCTCTAAGCCCCATATCAACATGTACTTGGTCTCAACTAAATTATCATAGTTATATAGGGTATGGATATAGTGAGAAGATAAATTGAAATAAGAAGAATGAGAAAAAATATTAGCCACACATTTTAAATGAGGAAGAGAAATATAAGGGGATATGCATCTATATTTTTATGTGCATCTAAAATATGCGGTTGTGTTTTTTTCTCATTTTAATTTTATTTCTCATATGATTCTTACTCCAGTTATATAAACCAAACTTTATATGATGCATTGCTTGAATGGTATAAGTCTTTCACGGTAAACATTTATTTTACCGATTATAAAAACTTCTTTGAAAATAGCTTTTGGTTTCAATCTAGATTAGTTCTTTTAGGAAAGATCATTCAACACTTAAAAAAACAAAAATGAGATATACTCCCTCCGTCCCAAATTATAAGTCCACTTTCACTTTACACAAAGTTTAAAAAATCTTCACTAACTATTTTATTAACCAATCAAATATATTCTTTTTCCACTAAACACTCTTTTGATTGGTTGGAAACAAAAGTGAACACGTATTTTGAGACAATAAAAATTATCATTATGGACTTATAATTTGGGACGGAGAGAATAATATATTTAATGAGAATGAATATGTATATGACTAGTCGAGTCAAATGGAGTTTAGACTTAGGGTGTGTTTGGCAAAAGTAGCTGTGAGCTGTAGTAGTGAGTAGTAGCTGTGAGCTGTGAGCAGTAATTGTGCTGCTCACTGCTCACCGCTCACAGCTTCTTAAAGAAGCATTGAAAAATTGAGCATTCTTAAATAATAGGAAAGTTCACCGCTCCTTTGCCAAACGACTAGTAAAAATCAAAATGTTCGTTGCTCACCGCTCATCGTTCCAAAAAGCTTCTCACCGCTCCGTGCTAAAGATACCCTTACCCTTATTTTACAACAGAAGGTTGAAAAGTAAAAACAAGTCATTAAATATACCCAACGGCAATAATATGACCGTTGGCAACTCTCAACAACGTTCCAAAAACCCTTTTTTATTTTTAAAAATAGTCACATTCTTGGCCCCTTTTTAGTTACCGTTATACGCTCTTCAATCTTCCCTCTTAAACCCAAAAACAAAACCCAATTCATTCATCAAACCAGTTCTTTTTTTTTGAACAAATCAAACCAGTTCATAAGCCCTAAAAATCCAATCTTTTAAAAAACCCTATAAATCTTTCATAATGGTTTTCAAGAAATCGAGCCGAATTGAGTCGAATCGAATTGTATGATAAGATTTTGATACCCTTTTAGCTTCTTGTCAAAACCCATATTTTATTTTGATCAATTTAGTTGTTGATTGTTAGCATTCGATATGGCGCAATTAGCACCAGGGATCTTGTTAAAGCTGTTAAATGGTATGACATCAGGGGTTAAGCCTACAAGTGAACATAGAAGTTCGCTTTTACAAGTGACGGATATCGTCCCAGCTGATCTTGATGAGAAAGATTTGTGGCCTAAACACGGGTTTTATATAAAAGTATCGGATTCGTCTCATTCTATTTATGTGAGTTTGCCTTTTGAACAAGATGATCTTGTTTTAAGTAATAAAATGCAGCTTGGTCAGTTTATATATGTCGATAATTTGGAACCAGGGTCGCCTGTTCCTATAGCTAAAGGAGCTAAACCGCTTCCTGGTCGCCATCCGTTTGTTGGGACGCCTGAGCCGTTAATGGGGTTAAGAGGAAAAGGTGAAAAGAGCGATAAAAATGGGATCTTGGGTTTGGGTTTAAATTTAAACTCGGGTACTAAATCGTGTGTGCCGAAAAGGAGCTCTTGGGGTACAAAAGGGGAGGATGGGGTTTGTGCGTCACCTTTGGTTTTGAAACCGTGTCCTTTGGATTTTGATCAGTGTACACCTGTTAGAGCGAAGTCTGCAATGAGGGTTATTCCTATGTCGCCTATGACAAGAGGGCGGGCAGGTGAGAGAGAGGGAGTGGTGAATAGCGCGGTGAGAGGCTCTGCAGGTGGGGGGTTGTTGTCGAAGATGATGGAGAGTCCTGTGATGAGGAAAAGCTGTGCGATTGGCGGTTCTATGATGAAGTATACGAGGAGTAAGAGTACGATTTGTGACAGAGATGCTAAGATTTTGCGGAGTCCATTTAATACAGCTGTAGGTACATCTCCCTCTTTGTTATATGTTTAGTTGTTTTGAAAACGTAGGTTATAAATTATGATGTTTGAATAAGTCACTGTTTTTTTGAACTTGATATCTTTGATTAAAAGTAGAAGCAGATAATTAGCTTTGAAACAGCTTATTTTACCCAGTTAAACTTGATATAAGTAGAAGCAGATGGGTGCGGGATTAATTTCCAAACAGCTGATTTTACCCAGTTAAACTTGATATCTGTAATTATAAGTAGAAGCAGATGGGTCCGGGATTAATTTCCAAACACCAAAAATGGTGCTGGGTTAAGTTTAGGCAGCAGCTAACTAAATTATACTATTTCGGTTTATAGTGACAACGCTTTGAGTAGTTTAAAACTGGTGACAAAAAGATAGTATGTATTCAAGCAAAATTAGCCACCATCCAAATAGAAAGTTGTTGCAATGGATAGTTCTCATGTTTCACTGTTACGTTTACTATTAAAATGGCATTTGATGATCTGATGTTGGTAGGAGGTTTACCATGTCACGTGCCACTTGAATCTTATCAGTAGGTGTATTTAGCTTGATTACACTACAGGTCATCCAAAACAGTACAAGAGGGGTGTTTGGGATTAGTTATTTAAACAACTTAAGCTTATGAATTTATGATTATAAGCAGATAGCCTTAAAAACAGCTTGTTTCACCCACGTTAGCTATAATTTAGAATAACCATGTCAGATGGAAAACTTAGCTCGATACAGGTGATCCATATAGTTTGTGTTTACATGTTAATTATATATGAGAATTGGAGTCAGAGATGGTGGTGTATTTACTGAAAACATACTGTTTAAGTAAACATTCTGACCTTATACATTGTATTGCATAATCACAGGAAAAGAAAAGCACAACACCGCCACCAAGTTTACGGAATGCACGAGCGTTGTCTTCCCCTGTAGTGGCTTCAGAGACAAAGAACTATTCAAACTCAAAAATGTTGTCTTCCCCTGTAGTGGCTTCAGAGACCAAGAACTATTCAAACTCAAAAATGGCCTCACAACAGGAAGACTCTCCGTATGGTGACACCAATTTGTCGTTCAATTTGCCAGGAAAACTTGGCATGCTAGGAAAGGTACTGCAAGACTGCATTTTCTTGGTTTTTTGTAACACCATGTCTAATTTCTCAAGTTTTTTACTTCATGATAGTATTAAGACTCCAAAAGTGTATGAAAGTTTTCTTGTTTTAACTTTTTACCATGTGGGATTTCTTGAACTTTCAGCTTTATAAACGATATTAAGACTCAAAAAGTGTTGATTTTTCTGCAACCACTTGTACAAAAAAATGGCCTTTAAGATTGAATTTTTATTCTATCCCTGTATCATTCTCTTGGTTTTCTGATTATATGATCAATATTACTTCAGGAAGCTATCCAGCAACGTGAAACGGCTCAAAAAATCGCCCTTCAAGCACTTAGAGAGGCTTCAGCCACTGAAACTCTTGTTCGGTCTCTCAAGTATGAATAACTTCTAGTTTTTAAAGTCGTCATTTAAATTATACTAGAAGGGTACCCGCGCGATGCGGCGGCGGGTACCCGATGACTATAATATGATTGGAATAAATGAAATAAAGGTTAAAGTTGTAAAAATTTGAATTAAAATAAAATAAACCCACTAAAAATATAAAAACTAAAAACTCATAAAAATATATTAAAATTGATGTTGAATTAAAGAGCATAAAATTTTAAAAAATATGGTGAAATTAGATTATAATATAAATAAGTAGATAAAAAGATATTTTAATTTGAAAATAAAGATGAATTTTTAGTTGAGAAGTGACACATGTCATTTTATAATTGGAGCTCCTTATCTTAATTTTTGGTGGTTAGGAGTTAGGCTTGGAGTTTGTTAAGAAGTGACACATGTCATCTCATGATTGGAGCTCCTTATATTAATTTTAAGCCTTCTAAAATTAGAAGGCTTAATTTTTAAGCTTAATTTTTAAGCCTTCTAATTTTAGAAGGCCTAAATGCATTATAAAGTAGTATAGATAATATGTGTAGTGATCAGGATCAATAACTAACATCAAGCTTGTCTTATGTATGACTTGTAGGAATCTGTCTAAACTGAGCAAGTCTGCAAAACCCGAAAATCCAGCAGACTGTTTTGACCAGTTTCTTGACTTCCATAGCCAAATTGTTCAAGCAGTAGCTGAAATGACATCCATCAAAGCTGCAACATCACAAATCTCAGCAGAAGACACACCAGTCTTGCACGATATCATGAACAACAACAGCAACAATTCTGACTCAAATAATGCTTCGAAAAGACGAGCTGCATTACACAAATCAATCGCAGCCTTTCCTGAAAGAAGTGATCAAAAGCCAGCCAACATTGGGAAGCTAATGAGGCCACCATCAAATGTTAATAGTCACAAGGTGAAAGTGTTGGACAATGATGAAAACAAGAATCCAGGAGTGGGACAATGCAGCCTAAGCAATAGTATCAAACTTGGGATGCAGATTGAAACCGAGGCTGGCATTTGGTTCATGGAGTTTTTGGAGAAAGCGTTGGAAAAGGGTATGAAGAAAATGAAAGGAAACGTTGAATCGGATGCTAAGAAAGTTCATCAATCACTTATATTGAAAGTGATCAATTGGGTTGAAGTTGAACAATGTGATACTAGTAAGAGACCAGTGCATCCAAAAGCAACACAAATTGCTAGGAAATTGAGGATTAAAATGAAGAACACTTGAATCTCGAAAGGTATAAGTGTGTGTGATTTGTGTGTGATTGTGAGAGACTTTAGTTGTGTCAAATATTGTTTGATCAGGTTTTAGTATAAGATCATGTACTCCATGTACTCTTGTTCTTAGTTTATATCTTAATATGAAAAATTTGCAAAATAATTGAACAGAGTTAGTAACATTGCTGCATGATGCAGAAATTGTAGTTCACAGGATTAGCGGGTTTAGATACAAAACTACAATTGTTCATTGTTTTCTTGTCAAAAAGTATTTGTTCATTCATGCAAATACTTCTTTGCTTTTTGCATTTTATAGAAAAGACAGTTTAACTGAAGTGAAAACAATGTAAAAGTAACCAAAAAAAAGTGTTGCACTTGGCATCCCCCTCACGACGAACTCACTGGTTCCATTATCATGAGTTAACAGGTGATTATATAATGATTTATTATCATGAGTTAACAGGTGATTAGACCATTTAGCATGTTTATCAAACCAGTGATAGCAAGTTTCATTTGACTGGGAATCATCTAATACCATTTAGCCGGTTTATCAAACCAGTGATAGCGTATGAATCATCTAATACCATTTAGCCGGTTTATCAAACCAGTGATAGCGTATGAAGCAATGTTCTAGGTGATTATATAGATGTTGGAACTTAATCATCTAATACCATTTAGCCGGTTTATCAAACCAGTGATAGCAACTTCCCTATCTCCATGGTCTATGCTTCATACGCTATTCACCTAGAACATTTTTCAAAATCCAAATATTTCGTTAGGTTCCCCTTGCTGAAATAGAAATCGGTTGTTAACCAGAAGAAGGAAAACTTTGTGGTTACTAGTGGTAATTAGAGATTGGGCCCACATACTGTAGCTAAATGTGCTAGTATAGGATCCAGGTTCTATAATTCTGTGTTTTTTAAGACTTTTTCCAGATCATTTACTGTTGCGTGGATGTGTGCAGCTCTTCTCTACATTATGATCTCCCAATCTTCATAATGAAATATTTTAATTTCATTAATTTGTGTATGTTTGTAGTTTATGCATCCTTCAAGCCATTCAAAAAAAATGCATCCTTCATAGAAAATTCTTGTATGCTCTTTCTTCTACATGCTAGCTAACGCACACACGCCCACCACACACAGATACACGTGTATACTACGAATGCACGTCTTTCATACATGCATCGTTTTTCAGCCTACTCATACTTGTGTTTACTTATTTGGGCTATAATATCATTTTAGCCTACCCCAACTAAATCTTGACTTCACTTGATTGCAAAATTGTTATTTTTATTGCATACTGATCACTTCTTTCTTCCAGAAGAGGGTTTGAACAATATCATCATATTGTATTCAAACCCTGAGTTTCGTTGTGCAACTTTAGACTAAATGCTGATATATATTTGTTAATACCGCACACCAGTCTCAGCATTCCTAATGAGTACGACTTCCTATGTGGCTGCTTGCTTGCTTTCTGCAGATGGATGCTGGTAGCCTTGCTACGGAAATGGCACCTATCATTATGTGGCAGAAGGGACAGAGAGCAGAAACTTATAAACAGTTCTGGAACCAGCCATCAAAAACCTCAGTCCAACACAAATGTTGATCCTGTACAGAACTATAATGGATAGGATATGTGATAAGTACCAGATAGTAAACAACCAGAAATCAGTTATGAAATGTAGTTGTTGATGAAAACAAACAGGGAATCACATAAGAAGAAATGAAACCGTATTTGAAATCAAATGATTCACTAGGATTGTAATGGAATTGAGAGAGAGAATTATTACAAATCTTTTCATGAATGAATTACAAGTGAAATGGAAATGAGTATTTATACAAAGAAAAAGAAGAAGTAACAGATTTTCCCGCCAAAAGTTATAACTAACTTTTGGCCTTCAGTAGAATCCACAGTTGGGAGGAAGGAGAACTGGCTTTCAGTAGAATCCATCAGTAGAATCCAAATTGGCTTATATCAAATTCCTTCCCCTTAACATTTGACTTTCCACAGTCAAATAGCACCTTCAGTTGCTTCCTCTTGATCAAACCCAGGATACTTATTCAATACTTCAGTATAAAGTTCCCAAGTTGCATCTTCCTCACTGCCATTTGACCACTGTACCAACACATAAACAACAGCTCTATTACCAACCTTCCCCAATCTCCTGTCCAGGATTTTCACTGGAAACACTGATAGGAGTCCTTCATTATCACACATAGGAAGAGTTCCAGGCTTATCAACCATCCCTTTGCAAAGCTTAAGTTGGGACACATGGAATACTGGATGAATTTGAGTACCACTTGGAAGCTGCAATTTATAAGCCACATTGCCAATTTTCTCTATAATCTTGAAAGGACCATAGTACTTAGCTGAGAGTTTGTTATAGGGACTTTGTCTAGCTGTCACTTGCCTGTATGGCTGCAGTTTCAAATAGACCCAAACACCTTCTTCAAAATTCCTATCAGTTCTGTGTTTATCTGCCAAACTTTTCATCCTGTCTTGTGCTCTCTTCAGATGAAATTTAAGAATGTTAACCACCTGTTCTCTTGCTTGCATTGTTCTATCCACAGTCTCAACTGTACTTTCACCAGGCAAATAAGGCATGTGGATGGGTGGTGTTTGACCATATAACACTTCAAATGGAGTAGTTTGGATAGCAGTGTGGAAATTTGTGTTATACCAAAACTCTGCCATTGAAAGCCACTTTGTCCACTCTTTTGGTTTTTCACCAGACATACATCTGAGGTAACACTCCAGACACCTATTCACCACTTCAGTTTGTCCATCTGATTGTGGGTGGTAAGCTGTTGACATTTGTAGTTTAACTTTCAAAGCCTTGAACAATGATTGCCAAAAAGTACTGAGGAACACTTTATCTCTGTCACTTACAATGGTATTTGGCAAACCATGTAACTTGTAGATGTTATCTAAGAACACTTGTGCTACTTGTGCAGCTGTGAAAGGGTGCTGAAGGGAAACAAAATGAGCATACTTACTGAGTCTGTCCACCACCACCAATATAACAGTCTTCCCATGAGACTTTGGCAGTCCTTCCACAAAGTCCATTGATATATCACTCCATACTCTAACTGGTATGGGCAAAGGCTGTAAAAGTCCTGGATAGGCACTGAGATCAGGCTTTTGCCTCTGACACACATCACATTCCTTGATCCATTGCTTAACCACTTTTCTCATTCCCTTCCAATAACAAATAGAACTCATCTTCTGCATCACTTGAACACCGAATGCCCACCCACTGAATCATTGTGAACTTGTGAGAAGATTTTCTTTCTCAGTACATCATTACTTCCCACCACCAATCTACCTTTCCTTCTTAACTGGCCATTAGTCCAAGTGTACTTTGATGACTGAAAATTAGGATCTTCAAACTGCTTTATTAATTTGGCCAACTTCTCATCAGTCACCCAACTTTCTTCAATTTCTTTGAGAAGTTCAGTAGTCACATTAGTAGCTATCATTTCCAATAATTGACCCTGCATTTCTTTCCTAGACAAAGCATCAGCTACCACATTTTCACTACCCTTCTTATAGACAATTTCATAATCATACCCAAGCAATTTAGGCAACCATTTAACTTGGAAAGGAGTAGTAAGCCTTTGATCCAACAAGTATTTGAGGCTGAAGTGGTCAGTCTTTATCTTAAAATGTCTACCCATTAAGTAACCATTCCACTTCTCCAATGCCATAATAACAGCTAAAAATTCTTTTTCATAAGTGGACAAAGCTTGATGTCTGAGAGATAAAGCCTTACTCAGGTATGCCAATGGATGACCATCTTGCAACAATACAGCACCAATACCAGTTCCACATGCATCAGTTTCCACATTGAATTCTTTCTCAAAATTTGGCAACCCCAACACTGGTGCTTGTATCATGGCTAACTTCAACTGCTCAAAAGCTTCTTGAGCTATGTCAGACCATTCAAAAGAGTTCTTCTTCAATAAGGCAGTTAATGGCTTGCTGATTATTCCATACCCCTTAATGAACCTCCTATAATAGCCTGTGAGGCCCAAAAATCCTCTCAGTTGCTTCACATTCTTGGGTGTAGGCCAATCTTTCATAGCCTCAATCTTAGAAGGATCTGTTGCAACCCCTTTATCAGTAATGATATGACCCAAATACTCCACCTGAGATACTGCAAAAGTACACTTGCTTCTTTTTGCAAACAAGGTGTGAGCCTGCATAGTTTGCAAAATCATTTGAAGGTGTACAATGTGTTCTTCAATTGACTTGCTATAAACCAAGATATCATCAAAGAAAACCAATGTGAACTTCCTCAAGAAGGGTTTAAAGATCTCATTCATGAGTGATTGAAATGTGGAAGGAGCATTTGTGAGTCCAAAAGGCATCACTAAAAACTCATAGTGGCCATCATGAGTTCTGAATGCAGTCTTATGAATGTCTTCCTCCTTCATTCTGATTTGGTGATACCCAGACTTAGATCAAGCTTTGAAAACACCACTGACCCATGTAATTCATCTATCAATTCTTCTATCATAGGAATGGGAAATTTGTCTTTGACAGTGTTCTTATTCAATTGTCTATAGTCAACACACATTCTCCAACTGCCATCCTTCTTTTTAACCATGACTATAGGAGAGGAGAAAGAACTCTGACTAGATCTGATAACACCAGCATCCAATAACTCTTGAACCATCTGTTCAATGGCATCCTTTTGGCTTGGAGGATGCCTATAAGGTCTGATGTTAACTGGAGGAGTGTTTGGCATAAGAGGAATATGATGATCATGTGATCTTTTTGGTGGTAAACCAGTAGGAATTTCAAACACACCTTTAAATTCACCCAAAATTTCCTCAATCTTCTGTGACTCAATCATACTTGTCCCTACCATACTACAAAATGATACAGGACAGACACACAAAGTCATAGAATTCAACATAGCACTATTCTGTTTTCTAGGTTGCATCCACTGAAGTGTAGCCTGTTGAGAACCCCTTAGCAGTACTTTCTTATTGCCCACATAAAACCTCATGGTTAATTTTTCAAAATTGCACACCATTTCTCCCAAAGTAGACAACCACTGTATTCCCAACACTACTTCACAACCTCCCAAAGGTAATACCATAGCATCAATCATGTAAGTGTCTTCTCCCATGGTCAGAGACAAACCACAACACATCAAGGTACTGGTCATAGCTTGACCATTAGCCACAGACACTTGCAAAGGACACATAGTTTTAGTCTTACAACCCAACTTTTTAACAGTCTGCAAATCAATGAAGTTATGTGTACTTCCACAATCCACAAGCACATGCACCCCTTGTTTGCCTACCATACCCTTAACCCTCATTGTCTGATAATTGTACACACCAGTGAGTGCATTCAATGAGATTTGAGCCACCATTTCATTATTATGATCAATTTCAAAAGTCTGATCATAATTCCCCAAATGACCCATTTCATCATTAGCCAATTCTTCTTCCACAGACTCAATTTCCTCATCTAACACCACTTCTAATGAATGCAATTGACCACTACATTTGTGTCCAGGCACATACTTTTGATCACAGTAAAAACAAAGATTCTTAGCCCTCTTATCTTCCAATTCTTTTTGAGTCAACCTCTTAAAAGGTCTATTCTCACCATATGGTGCTCTTGTGGGTGCAGGCAAAGCCATAGATCTATTAACTGGTTTTGGTAGAATACCCCTATCCTTATTGACATAACCAGTAGCAACAGATCTCATAGGAGATTGGAAATTATACCTTGGCTTTAATGCAGCATTAGTGGCTTCTTGTTTCTTGGCCTGGCTATACGCATCCATCAATGTTGACAACTTAAACATTCTAATGGGCATCCCAATTTCATCCTTCAACCCTCCAATGAACAAACTAATGGCATATTCTTCACTCTGTTGGAATTAGATATCAAGACATTCAAATAAATAATCACCAAAACATCAAAGTAATATTGCGGAAGCGTATAGGATGTATTAACGAATAATTAATTAACATAAAGAATATGCGTACCTTTGTTGATTCTAGCCGAACAAGAATCAAATCCACAAACTAGCAACGGATGAACCCTAATTTGATTTAGTTAGGATTATGTGAATTACCCCTTACCGTTTTGTAATTCAATCCAAGATAATAACAAAAGTATGTTATTACTAAGTTCTTGTACACACGTACTAAACCGAATTAAAGTACCGCTAGTTTTTATCAAACCAAATAACTTGATGTTTGGAAAAGCTTTGGATCGACACCTATGAAGGGTGGACGATCGGTTTTAGCAAAACACACACACAAAATAATTTTAGGTTTAGCTAATGAGCACAAGAGATGGAAAAACAAGACCCCTAGCCTTGTATATATACCCAAGCTAACTTGGTGAACAAGTTGTGGATTGTTTCCATGTTTCTTTGGCCGATCGGTATTAGGAGTCCCAAAGGGATTCCGGAACCTTCCCAACTTTTGCAATTTGATCCTTTTCCAAATACCTTTAACGACCGTTAGTCCATTACATTAATTACTTAACGTCCGTTAGTTATTTCGTTTAATAAATAAATAAATATAACGTTTATATTTAATTATTAACTTTAAATTCTCATACGTAAAGTGTGCAATCCCATAGTCTCGAGTTCGATCCTAACTCACGTCTACTAATTTATATCCATAAAACCAACAGCTCCCACTTGGATATATCTTAATAGAGTGATCACATTCGGTTAGCGTCTAGCAACACTTCGATGCCTCTAGTACAACTCGAGCAAGGCTCCTGGAAAACCTTTTAATGATTTCTCATTATTATTATCCTTTTGTTTCTAATACCACGTTAAATAAAGATATGGAATTAAGTCATTCTTTATATAACTATTCTGTTTCTCGTTTGTAAGTGATTGACCAAGATTACCGAATCATCTAAACATATTTAGGGGAGATTTGGGTGCGGCCGCACAAACATCTTGTCAACCCTACGAGGGGCCCAGCAGTATTAAACTCCAAATAAATTTGAAGGAACAAATTCTATCTTGACTACAAGAATAACCCACAAACTTTGTAACATTTCTGAAAACAACCCTTATGACTACCAGTTACGTATAGCGTTAAGTTGTTCCACAGAAATGCACTACATTCATGACACTTATCTGGTATCTCAAGTCTGAGGATAACTATTCATAATTTACTTATAACAATATCCACAAAGTAAATTATGTAGTTGGGATAAGTCCTATATTCAATTCATTGAATATCATCTGAAATTGGTATGCATTCTCATCAATATACTTTCAAGTATATTCTACCACATCTCTCAGATTTGTCTTAGTTTAATGATACTCCCATATCATTAATCGACAATGGACATTTAAAATAACTTAGTTATTTACGGATTAAACATGCAAATATAGGACAACAATATTATAAATGAAAATAAACATAATCCAAACTTTATTTCATTGAAAATAATAAATGTTTTACAATATCCTTTATCCAAATACTAATCACAGTTATGCATGAAACTTTTAGCTAAACGAAGTCCAATTCCATTGGCAAGTCCTACAAGCTTGTCTTTAGCTAAAGCCTTAGTGAACGGGTCAGCTAAGTTATCATCTGTGTGAACTTTCAGTAGATTTATTTCACCTTCCTGGACTTGTTCCCGAACATAGTGATACTTCCGTAGAAAATGTCTGGTGCCCTTCATGACTCCAGGTTCATTGGCAAATATGATTGCAGCAGAATTGTCACAATACATATCAATAGGCGATTCAATTGAAGGCATAACACCAAGCCCTGAAATGAATTTCCTAATCCAAACAGCCTCCATTGCAGCTTCCGAAGCAGCTATGTATTCGGCTTCTGTTGCAGACATCGCAATTGTACTCTGCTTCTTGCTCTTCCAGTCAACTGCTCCTCCATTTATGACAAAGACATAACCCGTCTGAGACTTCGTATCATCTTTATCACATTGCCAGGACGCATCACAGTAACCTGTAACACCAAGCTCTGTGTCTGGATTTCCACCATACACTAAAAACATATCTTTAGTATTTCTGAGATACTTCAAAATATGCTTAACAGCAATCCAGTGAAGATTACCCGGATTCTGTTGATATCGACTGGTCATGTTTTGAGCGAACGCCACATCTGGCCTTGTACATCTCACAGCATACATAATAGATCCTACAGCCGAAGCATAAGGAACTTTCTGCATGCGTGCCACCTCAGCAGGTGTTGAAGCACACATATCGCTACATAAGCCATGCTTTACTTCCATCGGCAAATATCCTTTCTTGGAATTTTGCATACTGAATCTCTTCAATATTTTATCAATGTAAGCGCTTTGACTTAAACCAATTAACCGCTTTGACCTATCTCGGTAGATCTTAATTCCCAGAATGTATGCAGCTTCTCCTAAATCTTTCATGGAAAAACACTTCCCAAGATATGCCTTAACATTTTGCATACTTGGAATGTCTTTTCCCATAATTAATATGTCATCGACATAAAGAATTAGGAAAATTACATCACTCCCACTAACTTTGTGATATACACATGGCTCATCAAGATTTTGAACAAATCCATACCTTTTGATTTCTTCATCAAATCTTTTATTCCATTGCCTTGATGCTTGCTTCAATCCATAAATGGACCTTTGAAGTTTGCATACACGGTTTGGAAATTGTGGATTCACGAACCCCTCAGGTTGCTTCATATAGATGTCTTCATCTAAGCGACCATTTAAGAAGGCGGTTTTGACATCCATTTGCCATATCTCATAGTCATAGTATGCCGCTATAGCTATGAGAATTCTAATAGCTCTAATGTCCGCTACAGGAGAAAAGGTCTCCTCGTAATCAATGCCATAAGTTTGAGTAAAACCTTGCGCAACTAGACGAGCTTTATAGACGTGTACATTGCCATCCATGTCAGTCTTAATCTTATAGAGCCACTTACTCCCAACCACCGAGGCGTTTGGAGGTAAGTCAACCTCTATCCAGACTTCATTTTCTCTCATGGATTGCATTTCCCCATTCATTGCAACCTGCCATTTAGCCTTGTCAGGACTTGCCATGGCAACTTTATAACTAGTAGGCTCTCCAAGATCTCCTAACATAGTTTCCTCAACCTCTACGTTAAGACATAGACGTTCAGTGCACGTATATTCCTTACGGATCTACGAACAGGAATCACTTCAACTTCTGGTGGAGGACCCAGACTATCAGGTTCTACCGGAAGTACGTTAGTGTTTTCAGAAGGTAATGCATCTTCTTGATCATCTTCCAGATCATAAACTCTCCCACTGAATTCTTGAGATACGAGATCTCTTTCAAGAAAATCTCCATACCTAGCAACAATTACTTTATTTTCAGTTGGATAGTAAAAGTAGTAACCCATAGTTTCCTTAGGGTATCCTATGAAGATACACTTTACAGATCTTTGTTGGAGTTTATCTGCTGAGTCACGTTTAACATACGCCTCGCAACCCCAGACCTTTAAATAAGACAGGTTAGGAGCTTTACCATGCCATATTTCATATGGTGTCTTATCAACCTTCTTTGTGGGAACCATATTTAGAATACGAACAGCAGATTCTAAAGCATAATCCCAAAAGGATAAAGGTAGAGTGGTAAGATTAAACATAGATCGTATCATGTCCAACAATGTACGATTTCTTCTCTCAGATACACCATTTTGTTGTGGAGTATATGGAGAAGTGAGATTCTGGACAATTCCATTCTCAGCTAGGTAATCTTTAAACTCTTGGCTTAGATACTCGCCTCCTCTATCGGATCGAAGAGCTTTAATCTTCTTTCCCAATTGCAGTTCTACTTCAGCTTTGAAAACCTTAAATGTTTCAAACACCTCATGTTTATGCTTAAGTAAATAAACATAACCATAACGGCTGAAATCATCAGTAAAGGTTAAGAAGTAGCTAGCACCTCTCTTTGACACATGTCTAAGTGGTCCACACACATCAGTATGAATAAGACCAAGTAGATCAGAAGCCCTCTCCAGATTGCTATGAAAAGGTTTCTTAGTCATCTTCCCAGATATGCATGACTCACATTTATCAAATGATTCATCATTGATATTTTGCAAAAGCCCTTCTTGTTGCAGCTTATGCATGTGAGCCTTGCCTATATGAGCAAGTCTACAATGCCAAAGATAAGAAGAATTCACGTCTGACTTTATCTTCTTGTTAATGCTAAACATCGAATTATTATTATTGTTAGATTCATTTCCAATCATATCAATTTCAAACACACCATTCACAGTAATTGCTTTAAAATAAAATACACCATTTAAAGAAACATCAATTCCATTACTTGAAATAGTATGAGTAAAACCATCATCCAACAAACTTGAAAAGGAAACAACACCTCTAATTATAGAAGGTGCGTAATGACAATTGTTTAATAACAGTACTAAGCCCGAAGGCAATACTAAACTAAACGTTCCTACGGCTTCAACAGCTGCATGTGCGCCATTTCCCACGTGCAGATATTGCTCCCCATAGGCAAGCTTCCTTTCCACTCTAAACCCCTGCAGTGTATTACAAATGTGAATACCACAGCCCGTATCATATACCCAGGAATTATTATGATTTAGAGTAAATAATTCAATGACAAATAAATTACCTGAAGTACCGGCGCCCGCAGACCCTTCATACTTCATCTTATTTGCCCGCAATTCATCAAGATAGAGAGCACAGTTTCTCTTCCAATGCCCAACGCTCTTACAGTGATGGCATGCTTGATCCTTTTTAGGATTATCCTTCCTAGGAGTAGGGTTCTTCTTGGGTTGAGGTTGATAGGCCATCACCTGTTTGCCTTTGTCAACCTTTCCCTTACCCTTCCCCTTCTTGTTGTTCGCACGCTGCGGTTTTGGCTTATTGATTCTTCCACCCTGAATAGCAAGTACCTGGGCGGTAGGAACCTTTTGAGGCAACCCTTTCTCATAATCAATGAGCAATGCGTGTAGGTCAGTAACTGTCTTCCCCACGCAGTGCATATTGAAATTTCTGACAAAACCATTAAAATCCTTGTTAAGGGATCGATTAATCGATTCACGCCATGTCATCCTCATAAGTTTTGCCAAGTGCTTTGAGCTGGTCCATGTAACCTTTCATTTCCAGTACATGAGCACTCACGGGTTTACCCTCACCTTGCCTACAGCTGTGTAACGCGTCGGTCAAGTCATAAATCTCGACGGCAGCTGGTTTCTCAAACATAGTCCGAAGTTCATTGAGCATATTAAATGGGAAATAATGTTCAAACTGCTTTTGAAGAGCAGATTCCATTGTTCCCAACATAAGACAAGCCACATCATTATGACGCTTATACTCAAGTTGCCAAGCATCAATTTGAGCTTGAGTAGCATCAGGACCAGTTGGTTGTTCAGGGCAAGGTTCATAAAGATATTTCAACCGATCAGCAACTCTACAGACAATTCTCAAAGAGCGGTGCCAATCATTGAAATTCTTAGAGCCAGTCAACTTTTCTCGATCAAAAAAACTTTTGAACGCAGAATTTAGAGCAGTGTTAGTGTTATCGGTGTTTTGAGCCATTTCTACAGAAAAAAGTTCAAGTATTAGTATTTTCGATAATACACTTTTCAAGAAAATAAATATACCCAACGGTAATATAAACATATAACCATATAATTTTCTCGAAAACTAGGATCCAAATTATCATAGGTTCATTACATCAGTTGATCTGCTAGCAACAAACGCATATAATAAGGTAATCTGTCGAACATTAATTGGCAAACAATTTCCAACTCCTAGATCATTATGGGATTTATATTTTCCAACGCTATTGCAAATATAAACATGTTTTATCCCATCTTATGCCATTGAGTCCAAGATCTCACTTCCTACTCAACTTAAGTGTCTAACTTAAAGAACTGCAAATATGTCCATGCAAGATCTCACTTTACATAGAGATTTACCTCTCCATCACAATCTAGCCAAGTACTCTCATGACTAAATTGCAACTTCAAGTGTTCCTTTTAATTAGATGGCATATTCTTAATTTTAAAAGGGTACTAGTTTTGATTTTATGTGGTCAAATCAAATATGTACAAAGATGTCATGCATTCATCTTGTAGCATAATTTTAATAAAAAACTTTTTATTACCAATTCATAAAGATCAAATTATCAAAGTTTTGATTGAGGTATTGGGTTCACCAATCAAGGAATTTAGTGTCAATTATCATCCATTATACCGTACTTTTGCGTAAGTGTAAACACTTAGTGTTTCGGATAATTACCACCGAAGTGGCGCATGGAATTAACACTAATTCGCCCTTAAGATGAGCTTGCACATTTATATGGCTTACTAAGTAGCTCCACTCGAACTTACAGGGGGCAGAGGACCAGGTACGCGCTAAAGCACAACCTAAGACATCCATTCAGTGTGACTATGCGCACTTCTTTAAACCCCTTTTATTAGTTCATTCTCATGGGTGAGCCGTTCAGACCATTTGTACCAAAGTCACCAATCAATTAAACTATTTTGACAACTTAACTCTTCCAAAACAATAAATTTCGCCATTGTTTAGTCCGTATTATTTTTTCTATTCAAAATTACCCTTTGCTTAAAACTGTCTAACATAATAAACAAACAAGTAACAAATAAAAAATAAACTACTAAAAAACAATGCGCACATAATAAACAATTTATACGTGTAAACAAGTAGCCACATGCAACTTATTCGATAAAATCCTATTAATAATCAATATCTAGGTTAAATTAATGTATAGATTAATTTAGGGTTTTCACTTCAGCAATAGAAAGTGAGCCACATACATCGATGAATCGATTGCGTAAACCCTTAATTAATTATACCAAATTGCACATAATTGATTCATTAATATATTAATTGGAGTCTTCCCCAATTCAAGATTTATCATAAATAAATATGTCTCAACAATTAAACAATATATCAAAGCAACTTATCCATGACTAACATGCATGTATAGCCATGGACATCATAACAATTTATACAAGTAAGTCACAAGATCGCATATTAAAATTCCATGACACATAACAAATTATTCATGAATTAATCACGTAATCAATATTAATTCTAGGTTTTAATAAGGTTAGCAAACAATTTTTAAAACCCTAAAAATTTTATGTATATGTCGATTTAAAAAAAAATGGTACGCCCCAATTTAAAAAAAATTCGACCAAAACATAAAAAAAAACATAAACCCTAGATTAACATAGCAAACAACATACAAGTATTTGTTTTATTACGCGTTTATGTAATTAATTACTCATTAAAACCAATGAATCGTGATGCCACTGTTGGAATTAGATATCAAGACATTCAAATAAATAATCACCAAAACATCAAAGTAATATTGCGGAAGCGTTTAGGATGTATTAACGAATAATTAATTAACATAAAGAATATGCGTACCTTTGTTGATTCTAGCCGAACAAGAATCAAATCCACAAACTAGCAACGGATGAACCCTAATTTGATTTAGTTAGGATTATGTGAATTACCCCTTACCGTTTTGTAATTCAATCCAAGATAATAACAAAAGTATGTTATTACTAAGTTCTTGTACACACGTACTAAACCGAATTAAAGTACCGCTAGTTTTTATCAAACCAAATAACTTGATGTTTGGAAAAGCTTTGGATCGACACCTATGAAGGGTGTACGATCGGTTTTAGCAAAACACACACACAAAACAATTTTAGGTTTAGCTAATGAGCACAAGAGATGGAAAAACAAGACCCCTAGCCTTGTATATATACCCAAGCTAACTTGGTGAACAAGTTGTGGATTGTTTCCATGTTTCTTTGGCCGATCGGTATTAGGAGTCCCAAAGGGATTCCGGAACCTTCCCAACTTTTGCAATTTGATCCTTTTCCAAATACCTTTAACGACCGTTAGTCCATTACATTAATTACTTAACGTCCGTTAGTTATTTCGTTTAATAAATAAATAAATATAACGTTTATATTTAATTATTAACTTTAAATTCTCATACGTAAAGTGTGCAATCCCATAGTCTCGAGTTCGATCCTAACTCACGTCTACTAATTTATATCCATAAAACCAACACACTCAACTCCACCTTATTCACCAATTATTCAAACAAATCTTGATATTGTTGTACACTACCAGTTTGTTTCAAGTTCTTCAAATCCATCATTGGATCTTCAAAACATGAACCAAATCTTTGCAAGGCTTGTTTCTCATACACCTCCCAAGAACTGTTCTCACCAAATCGCTTAATGAACTGTTGATGCCACACCAATGCCTTGTCATGCACATGCATTGCAGCAATTCCCACTTTCAACTCATCATCTACATTATCAAGACAAAAGAACTGCCTACACCGAAAGATCCAACCCTTCACATCATCCCCATTGAATCTTGGAAACTCAAATTTAGACAACCTACCATATTGTGTAGTTATCTGACCACCATTTCTACCATTGTTACCATAATTCCCAGAACTGGTACCTTCACCATTCCTCATTCTTTGCATTTCAGCCATCAAATCTGCCATAGTTCTTTGCAAATCACTAACAGTTTGTTGGAGTGATTCCATTGAAGAATCTTGATTATTAACTGTGGTTCTTGTATTCACCATCTCACCAGTAATGTTATTGCTCATCTACAATGGAATAACAACTACTGGTCCTATTCTTGATTACCCAAACCAAATGCTTCTGATCAGCTTGTTCAAGGCTAGAGAATTTAACCACTAATGGGCTAGCCTTGTGACCGTACAGATGTTTGGCACTAATCTTATGTAATAGAATAGGTGAAATTAGTGGTGACTAATTTCTTGCCGGAAAATCTTGTTCTTGTCGGAATTACGCCGGAGAAGATAACCGGAAATCAAGAATGTCGGTTTAACAATCTTGAAAATTATCTTGGTGCCAAGAAAGGGCTCTGAATACCACTTGATATGTACCAGATAGTAAACAACCAGAAATCAGTTATGAAATGTAGTTGTTGATGAAAACAAACAGGGAATCACATAAGAAGAAATGAAACCGTATTTGAAATCAAATGATTCACTAGGATTGTAATGGAATTGAGAGAGAGAATTATTACAAATCTTTTCATGAATGAATTACAAGTGAAATGGAAATGAGTATTTATACAAAGAAAAAGAAGAAGTAACAGATTTTCCCGCCAAAAGTTATAACTAACTTTTGGCCTTCAGTAGAATCCACAGTTGGGAGGAAGGAGAACTGGCTTTCAGTAGAATCCATCAGTAGAATCCAAATTGGCTTATATCAATATGCTTGCAGGTTTGTGTTCGAGTGCATATATTCCTGTACAAATGTTGATAACCTTGGTATTTGTATACGCGAGTGCGTCTTTGTATCAAAAAGAGTTCATGTCTGACTTTTGAGTCTGCAAACTTAAAATTGATTACTCTCTTTCGGTAGGATAGTTTCAAAATACTGACAAATCATATGACAAAGACATTTTAAGGATGGAAGGTCCAATAAGTCTGAAATTTTCATGTAGGATGTACTATGTTTGAATGTTTCCAATCAAGAATTTAGTGAGAATTGGAAGTCTGTTAAGTAGAGGTGGCAGGTCCGACAGGTCAAACTGAAAAAAAATAAAATAAAATAAAATAAAAAAATAATAAAGTAGATAGAATGAAATTGGTTGAAACTAGTGGAAAATTTTGTTTTAACACAAGCTGTTACAAATTCAGAAAACGAGAAGACAAAAAAAAAATGTTTGTTGCCTATCCCTACCCAACTTGGCATGTACCTATGAAGTAGCAATTTCTGCCTGTTTTAACCCATTACCTCTACTAAAGAGTTGCCAATATGTATATATTTCATTCAAGAGAGAACTGACACTTGATATGGATATATTTCATGAATGAACCTAAAAGTATTTTTCTAATACTGAAATGTTTTTTGTTTTTTTGCTTTTTGTTTGATATTCAGATGAGGACGAAGACATGGATGTATCCTCGGTCATCCCCTTGGATGATGGCACGCCGATAGACTTCAGTGCCATAGAGGTTTTGCAATGCTTAATAGAGCATCACAATGCTATTTTTACAGATGCAAATGAGACTGTTTGGAGGTGATCTGCCGATCTGTCCCATCATTTTTCGTCAGAATTGATTCAACTTTGTGACCAATTATTCCTCAGAAAAGGTTTCCAGATTTTTTTGGAAGTTCATTTAGTGATAACATGTATATTTTGTGAAGTTTACTTTTGGTTAGAAGTGTATGCAATGGATTCTTTTACAAGTTTAAGGTTTGTATATTATGGTTTTGCTTTTTAAAGTTGCTGATTGCATAAGAAACTTTTTTTCTTTCTTGAGAATTTGCAATGTTTTTTAATGTTTAGATTGAGCCAGAAACCCCGACTTGACCCGAACAGCCACATGTATGATGAGTGTGGGCATACAAAAAAATGCGCTGCATTTTGTTATTCGACTCACTTGTCTGTCGCATATTTGGCCACTTTAGGCAAGATGTACGGAATAGGAAGGAAGGGCGGACTAGACTATAAGTCAACATGACAATTAATTAACTTTATTCACTCTTGAAAGACATACAATGGAAAATCTGTATTTCCCTGGCAGAAAGACTATTATGGCGTTGAGAGAGATCGGAGTAGTTGATGTTATAGTTGTTGAAGTGGTGGAATTGTTGCCGCTGGTTGTGAGCTGTCCTGCCTAATATGACTTTTTAGGGAACTACAGAGGTGTTTGAGAGATGGAGGTGTGATCCACAAATAAAGGTGTAGATTGGCGGGAACACCCTGACCCCGGGTGCGGCACCAGCCATTGTCCACCCGACAAGGAATAGCTCCGGGCAACTCTCCTGGCCTAGTGGGGCACCAACTGGAGTGAGCCGAGACTCTCGGACTCTAGAGCTCTTATCCACAAAGTCTCTCCAGTAAGCCCATAGGTTTTGAGGAGGTGGGTACCTATCTGGGAGCAAAGTGTCATGGATGGGATTCGAACCCGAGTCTATTGACTCAAGACCAAAGCCCCACCCACTGGACCAATGCCCTAGTGGTATGGAGGTGTGATTGTTGTGCGTGTTGATGTGTGTGGGGGTGATGTTGTGACGGAAAGGGAGAAGTGGTTTTCCTTATCTGAAGCTTTGGAGGCGAAGTAAATGAAAGTGATAAATCACATGTTTTATAGGGAGCACGCAAGTGTTGGATGATTCCATTGAACATGTAGTCAAGGATGTCAAGGAACTGAGGAAGAACGCGATGCTATGGTGAAACAAAACAAAGCAGCAATAGCAGAAAATGATGTCAAGGAACTGAGAAAGATGGCTGATTCAGGGTCTACCTTCTAGGAGGCACAATCAAACATTCATTCAAAGTCAGAATTGAATCCAGCGTCAACGAACTGGAATCGGAAAATGATATTATAACTAAAAGAGGAAGTAAATTAAATTCACCTCAAAATCACAAAAGATAAAAGAAATGTAGCTAAAGACTGAGCAGAAACAAATGCTCAAACAAAATAATATATTCTGCATCAAATCTTAAAACTCATTTAGTTAACCGAGCATCAAATCTTGTTCAAATTCATTCATTTATAATAAAGGGATAATTATCTAAAATTGTGTCATTGTTTTTTAGCGTGCAGGTATCAAACTTTTTTTCTTCCTACCGAATGTATAAAACTTTGAATATAGTATCACACTGTGTGCATCCTTTACCTTCAAACTTGACCTGTAACCATATACAGGTAATAGGATATAGTAAAGTTTATACATTCCAGATGCTAAAAAGAAACTTTCCACCAAACCATTCATAAGCCCTATACAAAAAGTAACACAATTCGATATAGCAATAAACTTTTAACTAAATAACTAGACAATAAACATAAAGCATTTTAACATGTTCATTTAATAAGTTCGGAACATACATAAATGATAATCACTCTTCCTCTTCCAAGTCCTCCCTTTCCTTCCTAATCATGTTTTTGATAGATGCAATAAAAGCATGATAGTCGTCTAACAATTTTAACTGGAGAGTTGGAACAAGTTTTTTATCCTGCTCGAACAACTCAGGGTTATACTTATATTTAGCATCCTTTGCAAAGCTGAGCATCTGATAATTTTCATATTCATTAACTCTAGCTTCACTTTTTGCTGGTTGTTCGAAAATATATTTTAATTCATCTGAGACAAAATCCTCTCTCTTCTTAACCCAAATCTCCACCTCATCCAGGATTTCCCTCTTTTCCAGCCCCAGTTTCCTCCCATACTCAATAATGCCTAGGCTTTGAATTTTGAAGATCGTCTGATCGATAGAGTCCTAAAATTTTGGCTCTCGGTTTTTTTCTTTTTGGGTTGGTTGTGGTAGTTGGTCGTTGGTGGTGTTTGTGGCTGGTGTTTTTTTGTTATCGTTGCCTCTAACCATTGTAAACTGGGAGAGGTGAGAGGCGGCACAAGGGTTTGCTGTTTGTGTTTGGGGAACAGACATTCTTTCTTTTTGTAAAGGGATAAGTTATATAGTATAGTTGTAACCATCATCAACACAATGCGGCTAAACGACTCGTTTTTACGAAAAAATATTATATGTATGTTTAAACCAAAATAGAGAAAAGGTAGAAAAAGAGGGGAATAAAGATAAAATGTTCGGTGGTATAGTCAGGGTTATAAATAGCAATCAATAGAATACAATAAAGAAAACCCTAACAATGGAGCCCGAGGTATGTTCTTCTTTCTAGTATTGGTCTTAGGTGGGGTGTTTCATTTTGTTATTTTGGTGTTTGGGACACTTTTCTTTAATCACCTTGTTTGTAATATGCAGGTTACAGCGATTTGTGTCGACAATTCTTGGCTGATGGACAGCTACCGCGGAGGTGGTGTGCATAAACCTCAAGCTAAAGCTATTGCATTATATTGTGAAGAAAAAATTAAAGTATGCTGCTGTCCCAACTTTTTATTATCTGTTTATATTCATTCATTCATATTGTTTGTTTCTTTTGCAGGCTCATCCAGAAAATATGGTGGCCTTACTGCCAATGGGTATGATGCAATTGCCAACGGGTGTGCTACAAAGTTCATCTTTTGTTCAACCTACTCGTGATCTTGACCAAATCCGTTCTGCATTGAAAGGTATTTTTCTCTTTGTTTGTATCATCGATATTTGACTCATCAAGCACATTAACATTTATTTTATGTTGGTGATTTTGCATCACCGATATTATTTAAGTGTAATGGATTAATTTAGGTGACCAATGTGTAATCATGATAAATGTTCAACAAGTCGGGGTTGTGCGGAGTGCAATGTGAATCTGATAGTGTTTACACGACTCTCAGATTACTGTGATCATTATTTCCTAACATTTTATCCTCAGATTTAGTGTACGGTGGTCAGCCGTATATACCTGTGGGGCAGGCTTTGACCTTTTTTCTCTCTACCAAGCTTCCAAAAAGAAGGCTTCTTGTGTTTTCTGGAGGGCAAGTTTAATTATGCTCTAGACTACCATATTTTTAGTTTTAATCACTATATATGTTAATTTATGTCTTGTGTGTTTCAGTCGACTAAGCATGCATTCTGACCAATTGAAATTCTCTGCAAAGCAACTTAAAGAGTTCAATGTGGCTGTTGATGTTGTCAACTTTGGCGTACAGTATTTGCCGAAAACAAAGAAGAAATTGCTAGAAGCATATGTTGCTGCTGCCGATAACAATGGCAACAGTCACTATCTTTATGCTCCATCCGGATCAAGAACCTCCCTCGGTCAACAAATATTGAGGTTTATTATATTTACTCAATCAATCTCTATGTATTCCATGCCACTCCTCTTTGTTACTTATCATATGTTGTTGTATTACTATCAGCTCTCCGTTAGCACCTGGGGGTCTTCCAATGCAAGAGGCCATGAAAAAGGAACTAGAGGCCAAGAAAAAGGAACTAGAGGTCAAGAAAATGCAAAAGTTTATTCGCAAAATTATCGAGTTGCTTAATTACCCCTACATGACCACAACCTGCACCTCTCCGGTTAAGGAAATAGCTGCTCACCATATGAGCGTGTTGGTTGATTACTACATGATGTCCACCTCTTCGGATAAGGAAAGTGCTCTTCTCCGTTTGAAGGTGTTGTATGCTTCCTACATGACCACAAACCTCAGCTCTGAGGAGAAGAAAAAGAAAAAAAAGGAAAAGGCTATTCTCAGAATGAAGAAAAAGGAAGCCGCTATTATCAGAAAGCAAAAACTACTCGAGGATTATTTTGCAAAGGAACTTTTGTATGCCTCCTACTACATGAACCCAAACCTCAGCTCTGAGGAGAAGAAAAAGAAGAAAAAGGAAAAGGCTATTCGCAGAATGAAGAAAAAGGAAGACGCTATTAACTGAAATCAAAAACTAGTCTAGGATTATTGGGAAAATGAACTTTTGGCTATGTGAAGATTATGATGAACCACCTAATCACAAGATGTATTTCATCGCTTCTCCTTGCATGAAATGGGTCAGACTGCCGAGTCTTGTATCATTTACGTTTTAGCAAGTTTTCATTATTCATGTCTTCAAGAGAGTTTTTGTTTACTTGACGTTTAGATATCAAATATTGACAGGCATGCCCTGTTCTTCATTTCCCTGACACTCACATTCATCTTCGTCTCGCCTCCCTAGATCACGAGCTCTCTAGTTGGTTTGGGTACCTTCCAGTTTTCAATGTAGTTTACAACTTAAGCTTTTTCTCCTCTGCCCCCCTTGCTGCTATTTAGGAATCGGCTTATTATGATTTACTCTAGTGAATTAGAAGCATGGAGAACAAACAAACCAAAATGGTGGCAATTCGAGTTGGGTTCGGGTTAGCAGGTTGGCTGGTCAGACACCTTCAGCCCGACCATGACCTATTTCAGTAGTAGCAACCATAACCCGTACACGACCCAATGATTTAGCGGGTTAAACTAGTTAGATGGGTTCGCAGGTCGTTCCATTTAACCGATATAACCTATTTTATCAATTACAAGTTTCATTTTTGATGTTAAAATGATTTAGTAAATGGGTTAGCGGGGCAACCTGTTTAACTCACCCAACCCGGTCACGACTTTCTAATAAACGGGTTGAGTGGGTCAACATGAAAACGACCTGAAACCTGTTTTTTACTCATCCTAAACAGTTTATTTTTGTGCTGCTCTCGGCTCGTTTTCGTGTCGTGTCGAGAATTGCCACCCCTACAAACCATATTTTTAACAAAAAACTTGTACAAAAAAACAATATGGCCTTCAAGATTGAATTCTATTATATCCCTTTATCATTCTCTTGGTTTTCTGATTATATGATCAAATATTACTTCAGGAAGCTATCCAACAACGTGAAACGGCTCAAAAAATGGCCCTTCAAGCACTTAGAGAAGCTTCAGACACTGAAACTCTTGTTCGGTCTCTCAAGTATGAATAAATTCTAGTTTTTAAAGTCGTCATTTAAAATTTTATAATATGTGTAGTGATCAGGATCTATAACTAACATCAAGCTTGTCTTATGTGTGACTTGTAGGAATCTGTCTAAACTGAGTAAGTCTGCAAAACCCGAAAATCCAGCAGACTGTCTTGATTAGTTGCTTGACTTCCATAGCCAAATTGTTCAAGCAGTAGCTGAAATGACATCCATCTGCAACATCACAAATCTCAGCAGAAGACACACCAGTCTTGCACAATATCATGAACAACAACAGCAACAATTCTGACTCAAATAATGCTTCGAAAAGACGAGCTGCATTACACAAATCAATCGCGGCCTTTCCTGAAAGGAGTGATCAAAAGCCAGCCAACATTGGGAAGCTAATGGGGCCACCATCAAATGTTAATAGTCACAAGGTGAAAGTGTTGGACAATGATGAAAACAAGAATACAGGAGTGGGACAATGCAGCCTAAGCAATACTATCAAACTTGGGATGCAGATTGAAACCGAGGCTGGCATTTGGTTCATGGAGTTTTTGGAGAAAGCGCTGGAAAAGGGTATGAAGAAAATGAAAGGAAACGTTGAATCGGATGCTAAGAAAGTTCATCAATCGCTTATATTGAAAGTGATCAATTGGGTTGAAGTTGAACAATGTGATTCTAGTAAGAGACCAGTGCATCCAAAAGCAACACAAATTGCTAGGAAATTGAGGATTAAAATGAAGAACCCTTGAATCTCGAAAGATATAAGTGTGTGATTGTGACAGATTTTAGTTCTGTCAAATATTGTTTGATCAGGTTTTAGTATTAGATCATGTACTCTTGTTCTTAGTTTTTATATTTATACTACAATAATTGTCCATTTTGACTTAAAAGTGTGTGATTGTGACAGATTTTAGTTCCGTCAAATATTGTTTGATCAGGTTTTAGTATTAGATCATGTACTCTTGTTCTTAGTTTTTATATTTATACTACAATAATTATCCATTTTGACTTTTTTAAATTTTTTTTGTCAAACTTTGACCATAAATATTTTTATTTGTGTAATATAATACTTGATGAAAAATATATGAATAGATTGAGTTTTAAATGTATTTTCATTTGGTATAATTTTCATCAAGTATTATATAACACAAATAAAAATATTAGTGGTCAAAATTAAACAAGAAAGACTCAAAAAAGTCAAAGTGGACAATTATTATGGGACCGAAGAAGTATTAAATATTTGCAAAATAATTGACTTTATGTTACAGTTAGATCTATTGCTTCTATGTAACATACAAAAATTATACAGTATTGAACAGAGTTAGTAACATTGCTGCATGATATTGTAGTTCATAGGATTAGCAATTGAGTTATGTAGGATGTCGGGTTTAGATACAAAACTAACAATTGTACATTGTTTTCTTGTCAAAAACTATTTGTTCATTTATGCAAATACTTTGCTTTGCTTTTTGCATAAAGACATTTTAAACCTATTTTTATTATTTTTTATTTTGTCTTTCTTATTTATTCACTTTTTCTTTTTTCCTTTTTTTTCTTTCTTTTTTCAATTCACTTTTTTTTAGTTCAGGTTTTTTTTTCTTTGCTTTCACACGTTTTCGTCTGTTTTCATACGTTTTCGTCTGTTTTCATACGTTTTCATATGTTTTCATCCGTTTTCTTACGTTTTTGTCCGTTTTCTTATGTTTTCGCTCGTTTTCGTCTGTTTTCTTACGTTTTCGTTCGTTTTCATACGTTTTTCGTCTGTTTTCATACGTTTTCATCCTTTTTCGTTCGTTTTCATACGTTTTCGTCCGTTTTCGTTCGTTTTCGTCCGTTTTTCATACGTTTTCGTCCGTTTTCAAACGTGTTTTTACGCTTTCATACGTTTTCTTCTGTTTTCTTACGTTTTCGCCCATTTTCGTCCATTTTCTTACGTTTTCGCCCATTTTCGTCCATTTTCATACATTTTCGTCCGTTTTCTTACGTTTTTGTTCGTTTTCATACGTTTTCGTCCGTTTTCATCCATTTTTCATACGTTTTCGTCCATTTTTTTACGTTTTCGTCCGTTTTCATACATTATTGAATATCACAAGGGATATACAGTAATATAGAGAACATCACTTGTGATTTTCGTCCGTTTTCTTACGTTTTTGTCCATTTTCATACGTTTCTGAAAAATGGACAAAAACGTAAGAAAACGAACGAATACGTATGAAAACAGACGAAAACAAATGAAAACATATGAAAACGGATGAAAACGTATAAAAACATATGAAAACGTATGAAAGCGAAGAAAAAGACGTGAATTAAAAAAAAGAAAAAAAACTTGAATAAAAATAAAAAACGTTAATTAAAAAAAGTGTGAATAAATAAGAAAGACAAAAAGACAAAGAAAAAGGGGGGGAACATGGACTTAGGCTTACATATTAAATCTTATGTTAATCCTCACCATTAGATAAAACTAGATGGATGGTGGGGATTTGTCCCTTGGTAAGCACCAAAATAAGGGTATCCAAAGTAAAGCAACTCTTATGATATATTATAATTTGTAGAATTGAATAATATTACAAAGACAATTAACAAAATAACATTATAGTAGGATCTTAGGCAGCTGATTTGGGTGGCCCAGTGTGAAACTACGAATGAGGCCTTGTAAATCACGAAAAGCTTAACTATTATGGAAAATTCAAAACATAATATACGTAGACATGTATAAATACTAATGGACTATACTAAATCGGAGTGCACCTTACATAATATTTAAAAAAGGCTATAAAAATCCAAGTTAGACATGTATAAAAACTAATGTACATATACTAAATCGGAGGCCCCTCACAAATGGTGGCCCTGTACAGCTGCCCCACTTGCACACGCTAATCACCGCCACTGATCTTAAGATCTCGATCCGATCTTACAATTTCGATCCTGCAAAAACGAAAACGATCCTAAGTAGGATCCTGATCTTGAAAACTTTTTTTTTTCTTTTTATTGTGGGTATGTTTGGCGAAGAGAGTGATAGTAAGTAGCAGTAAGTGTTGGTTTGTGGGAGTTATAAACACACGTAAACGACTAGAAGTGTGTGAGCCGATGGGGGCACACACGATAAACACGAGTATACGTGTTGAACGTATATAAATACTTGAATAATATACCCGATATGCATGCATGAACTTGACCCGATCTTTGTACGACCCATGGAATGTTTGATGAACTTGGGTCGGTTATGTTTGGAGATGCCTTGGGCCTTGGATCCAACTGATCGAGTAAAGAAAAGAATCATGGGTTTTGTTTGGGACTTGGCTTGTTGACCAAGTATTAACCCAAGCAAATGGTTGGTTGATTTTGCTATATAAGCAAATACATTCCAACTTTCAGCATGTGGATTTGCACGTTCCATTCATGCATATTACTATTATCCCTAACTTCACCTAGCTACTGATTTGATAGCATATTCCTAATCGGATCTTTTGTATCCAATTAGAGTTTAGACAAAACCCTAAACTTGCTCAATCTCATTGATCCAAGTGTTTAGGTTTTAATCGATATAGGTGGTGTTGTTGCTGTGTTCCCAGTCGACTGTAACAGTAACAAGAAGTGGGACTTCTTTGTGGTTCTCGAACAAAGAAGGAAAAGAAGTCGGACATCCTTGTCCGATATCGGGTATATACATTATAACAGCTTGTTGGCTGTTTGGTAATCTCGAACAGAAACAAATATGTTTCTTGGGTTTTTCTGGTTTGAGTATATTCAAGGTGGTCAAGCAGTTGATTGGTTTTAAATATTACGTTCTCGACTAGCGTCTTTATCGAACGTATACGTTAATCGGGTTTGTGTGTGATACTCTTCGAGGTATCTATTTTAGATACTTAAGGTTTCGTTTTGGTTTCTTGTTCCGTTACTAGAGATCAATTGCTAAGCATGGTTAGCTTTTCTATATACCCTTTTATTAATTAATTGATATATTAATTATTGTTTATTATTACGTGTTAATCTAATTGCAAATACTAGATCCTTATCCGTTGCGTACTCGTAGAGGTTAATTGGTTAACTTGTTCTAAAATCCCAACAGTAAGTAGTAGCATAAAGTAGTAGTAGTAAGCAGTATCTGTTTGTTTTGATAAAACGTTTGGTAACATAGTTGTATAGTCATAATTAGATAGTGAAAACGCTAGTTGCTCGTAAATGCTACTAGAAGTAGCATTTTAATATGGATCGTTTAGAAAAAGTAGGAATGCTAGTTGCTTGTTTTCAAGCAACATTTTGTGCAAAACGCTAATCGCTTTTTGCTAGTTGCTTCAAAACGCTATCACGTTATTAAACAACTTTGTAAATAATCATTTTTTGTCAAATTCTTATACACAAATTAACTGATTATACCCACTTATATACAAACGAAAGAAGTCATTGCCCAGTAATATCAGTCTTCCATCGCAAACCTCGCCGGTCAATGAGGTTCTAAAAACTGGTTATGAGTTTAATCTTAAATTCACTAAAACATATGTTCATTTCCTCATACTAAGTCATTGAGAAATGGTCTATCAGTACCCAAAAATGATACACGTTACCGTTTTTCCTTTCGATTTAACCAGAGAGAATATCATATGGTCAGATTATAAACAAGCGCGTCCAAGCAATTCCTTTTAGATACTAAACAACATAATCTAGCAACCACATTATATTATTTTTGTTTATCTGTCTACTTGAAATATATAAAATAGCTTAAAACTAAGCATTTCAAAATATAGCTTTATATTCATTTAATGCCTAAAATTGTAATGGTAGTAGTTTCGGCCGAGTCCACATTAGTTTAGAGCCTTCACTTAAGGTACGAGGGTAAAATTTAGATTTATGTCTGCGATTCACAGGCGGCCATTGAAATTGCTAAAAATAGTGTGTACAACTGAAAAAAGAGACACATACGGATCAGACATGCCATTGTCAAGCAACTACTAAAGAACGGAGTGATCTCTTTGGACTATGTGAAGTCTGAAAAGAACCTAGCAGACCCTTTTACTAAAGGGTTGGCTAGGAAAGTGGTTCTTGAATCATCAAGGGGGATAGGGCTTAAGCCCATAGATTGAGATAATGTGGCGGATACCTTTTAAGGTCAAACGAAACTACATTATTATTCTTGTGCATCCCTTATGGTTGTGAAGTGCGTTTGATGAAGATGAGCCTAGAGCTCTTAATGATTCCATAGCCCAGTCATTTGGGTGGTCCTTATGTGATGGACTTGATGGATACACTAATTTATGTTGAGGCTGAGTCTTTATGACTCTTAATGGTGTAAAAGTTCTTTTATGAGAAGAGCTTAAACCACCTTGGTAAGTGTGAAGGTGGGCCGCCTTCTATGAAAGACTTGGGTTGTCTTTCTAGAGCACTTACGAGTACCCAAGGTTCGCGCATGGCCATTAAAGCGCTCTTGTGATTATATCGCGGAACTTGCTTAAATTTAAGAGTTTATAGGTGTTGGGTCTAAACTAGAGTCTATGTGGTTCAAGTATAATTCACCACTTTGACTTATTTGGTCTCCTCATTTCACTATGTATCAATTCAAATCTTAAGATATTGATACAAATTTATATCACTCTTCTATTGCCTCAAATTCTTCTATTTAGTAGCAAGCCATTTGTGGCTGTGACAACTGGCAAATTTAGAGAGTTTATTTTAGGTAACCGCATTACGTTAAACTGAACCGAGTTTTGCCTTTAACACTATTTTTATAAACCATGACTTGATTTTATATCGTCTATTGGTTTTTATGGTTTATTTCATTATTAAATGATTTATCGTATGAGTTTTAACCCTATTTGGTAGGCACTATTCGATTCGGCACTAGAAAAGCCTAAAACAAGAATTATTGTAACTTGTAGACCGTAACTCGAAAATTGACAAATAAATAGTCAAAACTCGTGTAAAAACGTAAATAACGATGTTGGAAAGTTGAATGAATGTTGTGGGACACTCGGGGGACAATATGTGAGCTCGGGAATATGTAAACGGGATAGTTACGAAAAATTACAACCCGACCCCTCCCCTTTTCTCTTGAAGCCGGCGCCCCCTCCTCCCAAAATAATTATTTTGAGGTCCCTAGTGGCCTAGTATAAATACCATACCCAATCCTCATTTCACCTCATTTGTTTCTCTCTCTAAAACACACACACTAGTGTTTATCTCTCTACATTTCTCTCTCTACAAACCCTAACCCTAAACCACCCACCACCGCCGCCACTATTCCGGCCATTTTCCGGCCACCACCGGCGCGTCACCCAACACCTCCACCACCAAAAGAAAGATCTCTTTCTCCTCTTTCCAACCATATAATTAACACGCCCCATTTGGACCACCATAACACCTTCAAATCTTTGAATCAAGATTCGTACTTTTAGGGTTTCAAAGGGCTTTTGCAATTGGTGATTAGATAAGGTAAATAGAACATGTTTTGAGCTTGATTGGGCAATAAAAACCCACGAATTGAAAATTAGGGTTTCGACCTAATTATAATTTTTGGGGTTTTGTGTGGAACATGAAATTAAAGCTAATTAGTGACTAAATAAACAAGTAATTAGTGTTTGGTAAATGTGTGGTGTATTAATTTGATGGGTTTGTGCATTTAGGGTTTAGTTGCATATTTTTGGTTAAGATAGATGATGGGTTTTGAGTTTGGTTAGTGTTTGAAGCTTGAATGATTGGATTTGGATGTTGTGGAATTGATTTGGTTGTGTTTGGTGATGAGTTATGGGACGTACGAACCACCATGGTCACGTACGTGACCCATGGGTTGGTGTACGTGACCCACTTGGGTCATGGGTCCGAGTCGGGTCAAATTGGTAGCTTGTTGATTGGTATTGTTGATGTTTGGATGAGACGCGTGGATCCGAAAAGCTTCTAGAGCTTGTTTGGTTCACGTGGTCTTGACCGCGACCGTGTCATGACCATTAGGGTCATAACATTGGTTTCGAGTATAATTGGTTGATTGATTCGTTGGCGAGATTGTTTTGAGTTGGTTTGGGATTGAATTGCGCTATTATGACTTTTAATTTGGACTTGATATATATATGGTTGACTTTGAGCTACGTCGGCGTCACTTTAACTTTTTAGTCAATAGTTAACTCCGATAAAGCCGTAACATGGACTTTAGTATAATTTGGACTATTGATTTATTAAAAGCCGAGAAGTTATGACTCGTGCTTGTGGACTCGAAACGAATAACGATATGAGATTAATAATGGAATTTGACGAAATATATATATATATATATATATATATATATATATATATATATATATATATATATATATATATATATATATATATATATATATATGAAAATGCTAATAAACTATGAAATGAGAATAATAAATGGGCTTTTGTACTAAAAATGTCGATAACAAGTCTTATCTTGTTATTTACTATTTTTAAACGGAAACTAACGACTAAATTGGAAATGTTTTGCAATAAATAAGTAATTAATGTTTCGAGTACACGTTTATCAATAAATGTCAATTGTGGACATTTAACATTGGTTTAAGTATTTAATTGCTTACGTTGTGTGCATGGGTTACGGATAACCTAGCATTAATGGTGTTGATCCATATGGGTAGCGGACTTATTAGGTTGACGAATCTAATAAGAGCCCGCTAGGTACGTTGGGTAACCCTATTAATGGGTGACTTATCCTTATGACTCTTTAAGGATACGATTGATTTATGGGATAATAAGCGACACGAATAAATAAATGAGTTTATCGAGTTGACGAATTCGATAAGGTCTACTATTTATTCCGAAACTTATTGAACTATGGAGCTTATCGTTTAGAGGTCTCATTGTGTCGCATTGAGTTATATATTGGTTGTTTGAGTGCATTCATGGCATCATATTGAGTCGATACACCCACATGAGGAATACCAAACACTAGGATTAAATGGTGAAACGAGACATTTTTGGAAATAACGAAATGGAATACATTGGGGTAGATGACGTTGATTTTGAGGGATGTATATATTAAGTTTGGTCTACATTAATAGGTTGTGCCGAGTCGATAGTTGTTGTGCCGTGATACCATTATCTTCTGCTAGTGTTTATTTGTGCGTTGATTGCTTGAGGTGAGTTTCATAGCCCCACTTTTATCTACGTTTTGAACTACTTTTGGGTGAGAATCGTGCTACCGTTTTCGGACCGTGAAAACTATTTGGATTTGCTTATATGCTTGACTGTTTAGATAAGATGTGCGGTAGTTGTTGCCTTAGACTAGGGTAGCAATCCTAATTGCTATAACTGTAGCCTAGCTAAGAATAGACTTCTACCTCGACCTAGTCAGGGGTTGGCAATTGTTCTAGATTTTGCCACGACAGTGCTGGACTAGAGTCGCTGGGCCCGAGTAGTCCCTGGATGCGGGACATGTGTTTTTGGTTGGTGATCTGGGTAGGATCGGTATTTATCTATCTTAGGTCTTGCATAGCAAATCAACTACTATTGGTCCACTATGATTTTGTTGAACTTAAACCTATGAACTCACCAGCGTAAGTTGACCTTTTAGCATGATTTCTCAGGTAATTGAGAGATTTTTGGATTACTTGATCGGTGGAAGCTTGGCAAGAAGGCGGGGTTCAAGGATCATTTCTGACTCTGATAAACTTTGGGGACCTATCTTATTAAATCATGTTTTGGGCCTAATAATTATACTTTTGGATTAAATGTTTTGAATACTTAAATTTGGGATTGGTTTTGAATGTTAAATGACTATCTTTTGGCTATACTTGTGTGCGATACTAATCCAAAAAGTAACGCCCCGAAAACTTGATTAAGTCTTCCGCTGTACCGAGATTTGGGGGTGTTACAGATTGGTATCAGAGCTCAAGGTTATAGAGAATTAGGTATTTTATAAACCCTAAACTATAACCACTTTTGATAAAAATTGATCCTCGACCGACGCACGCCCGCTTGCCAAGCCGAAGCTTCTTATTTGAATATGGTATGAACTGCGATTTGAATTATGAGATGATCTGTTAAGGGATATTGTGAACTGATTATGGAAACGTTATGATTTGGAGATATGATTATTGATTTTGGAAACGAGATATGATTATGGATTTTGGAAATGAGATACGATTATTGGTTTTGGAAAATGAGATATGATTATCGAGATATTACGGAAATTGATTTGAGTAAACGATATATTGTGATTTTGGAAACTTTGAATTCGATTGATTTGATATGGGATTATGTGATGGAACGGAACTTATGTGTTTTATTTAAAGGCATATTTTGAGTAATGCGGTACCTACACTTTTAAAAGCTTTCATTATGTGATATATGTTTTGGGTTAAGTTGATGCGCTTATTAAAACTGATTGTTTCGAACACTTATACCTACCCTATGCCATTGTCACAGACTATGCCTTCACTAGCTTTTGACGTGTTTGAGGAGATCCTTGTTGTTGCTAGTTCGCCAGCATTGACTCTCATGACGGTTGCGCAGGGTGATCCTTATGAGATTGCCCGTCACACTAGTTCATCATCATCAGATCGTCCTAGCTCATCTAGGCAACTCACTTTACATCAGGTTTTAGCCCGAGCACAGACTCCTAGGCTTGCTTATAGCACTGCCCGCATGTCCGTGAGACCACCATCATCACCTATCCGTTTAGCAGCATCACCATATCTTAGGAGGCCTAGATCTCCTAGTGTACCACCTTAGGATTTACCTACACAGAGACTCCGACTCATGGACTCTCCCCCTATGGATGAGGGCGAGGAGGAGCATGAGGTTGTGGAGGAGCATGAGATTGAGGAGCAGTATGTAGATGAGGATGATGATCCTCAGGAGGAGGATGATGAGGAT
Source organism: Chrysanthemum makinoi (assembly GCA_910596185.1). Classification (NCBI taxonomy): domain Eukaryota; kingdom Viridiplantae; phylum Streptophyta; class Magnoliopsida; order Asterales; family Asteraceae; genus Chrysanthemum; species Chrysanthemum makinoi. The sequence continues at coordinate 94,701,076 of OU343224.1, forward strand.
ATCCCAGAAGGGGGTAATCCTCTATTGCAGAGTCCTGCACATTCTCCAGGACCAGGTTCTCCTTTGCACGAGCTGAGTCCCTGGACAACCTTTAGATATCGACTCACCACCTTACTCACCTTATATAGGTAGCCCGTTAGGATCTGAGATACCATCAGAGATTGTTTCAGAGCCCGAGGAGTATGGTGAGATGGGTCTGATGTGGGAGAGGATTACATCGCAGGGTACTAGGCTTAGTCAGTTGACGGATCGGTTGGTTGGAGTATCTAGGGCTAGTATAGAGGATCTGAGAGCTGATATGGGTACTGTAGTCAGGAGGACTAGGATTTTGCGTGAGGGTATGTCGGAGCTCCAGGAGCAGGTTGGGGACCTTCTGAGAGGGTTCGCGACAGCTCGTGACGCTGATAGAGCGATTTGGCGTAGGATTGGTGAGTTGGAGAGAGAGGTCGCAGAGCTTAAGAGCTATCGCGACGCTCAACGTGTTGAGCTAGCGTCATTGTGGAGAGAGGTTGATGATGTTAGGAGTTCAGTGAGTGATATTCGTAGACGTGGCTAGATAGTATTAGATTCATGGTTTTGTACCATCTTGAAACTAAGTAGTACTTGGTTCGAGATGTAGGATTATCCTAGTTGTCTTATTGGTATCGTCGTTAGGATCGTTTTTGATTTCTCCGTATCTTTCCATGTATTCCCACTTTTGAAACCTATGAGTTATGGTTATGGGAACATGCATCCTTAGTTATGATGCGGTATCTGATTGTTTCGCTTTGGTATAGCGTTACCCCTGTTGGCCTTGATTATATATTCAGGCGTTGTTGAGTGACCCTTGGAACCCAACTCTATTTTAGAACGTGAATTGTGAACTTATGAAACTGTTCTTCTTGCCTATAGAATGATGGCAACAAGACGAAACCCGCTTAGGAACAACCGAGAAGCTCCTGCTGCTGTTGTTGCCCCTGGTCGTCGAGGTAGTCGTCCGGCCCCGACCACACCACATGTTGAGAACCCAAACACTGATAACCCAGCTGTAGAAAACCCGAATGTGAATGACCGTGTTGAGAATGGTCCTATTCCACAAAACCCTCCACCTGTGAACCCAACCCACATTGACCAGCTAGTGTCGCAGCGTGTCGCTGAACTGCTAGCTGAGGCTAATATCTCTAACACCTCTAGTGGAACCCCAATGCTGAATCGAACTTGAGGTTGTACCTACAAAGAGTTCCGTTTCTGTGGTCCCATTGATTTCGGAGGAACTAAGGGAGTAGTTTACCTGACTAGGTGGTTGGAGAAAACTGAATCTGTGTTTGCTGTGAGTGACTGTGATGAGGATTGTAAGGTTAAGTATGCAACCTTCACTTTGAAGGATGAGGCGTTGACCTGGTGGAATAAGTATCACAGATCAGTAGGAATTGATGTAGCTTATAGTATGACTTGGACTCAGTTTAAGGCTCTCCTGATTAAGACTTACTGTCCTAGGAATGAAGTTAAGAAGTTAGAGAGTGAGTTCTGGAACCATAAGGTTAAGGGTACTGACATGGCGACTTATACTCGTCGTTTCCAAGAGTTATCATTGCTTTGCCCTGAAATGGTTCGCACCGAAGAACTTAAGATTGAAAGGTATACTCATGGATTGCCTTTAGCTACTCGAAATGATGTCATCACTGGCAAGCCAGTTAATTTGCAAGAGGAAATTGTTATGGCTCAGAGTTTGATGGACTCTTGTGTGCTAGAATTAGGAGATAAGGGTAAGAATGATAGGAGTGATAAGAGGAAGAGGAACGAAGTGGCAAAAGGGAATGGCAACAAACGGCAAGAGACAACCAGAGTGTTCGCCATAGGAAATGGAGGTAGGAAATATTATGAAGGTAGTAAGCCTGTGTGTGGTCGTTGTAACCGACACCACCACGGACTATGCCTGAATGTGTGTAGGAAATGCTCTAAGGTAGGAGACTTGGCCAAAGACTGTAGGTCCCGACCACTTGTTGCAGCTCAAACTGCACAAGGGGCGGACTGGAAGGCCACTGTCACCTGTTTTGGATGTGAAAAGAAGGGACACTTTAAGAATGAGTGCCGAGAGCCATGGATGAGAGGAAATCCCGGTACTGTAGGAGGATTTGCTAACCGAGGTGTAGGAGGTAATGGTTTAAACCCTGTGAAGCGTGAGGTTGTGGAAAACCAGGGAAACCATGGTGCTAGGAATCAGCAGAGAGACATGGGAACAACGCGTGTTTAAGCTATTGGGAAGGAAGCTGGTGAGGACCCTAACGTAGTTACGGGTACGTTCCTTCTCAATAATCACTATGCTTCCATACTGTTTGATACTGGTGCGGATATGAGTTTCGTATCCACCAATTTTTTGCCATTACTAGGAATCTCCCAAACACCTCTAGGGTTTAGTTACGATGTGGAATTAGCGAATGGGAATAGAGAGAAGATAGACACCGTAGTTCGAGGTTGAACCTAAAGTTTCCTAGACCGCCCGTTTAGTATAGACTTATTGCCGGTTACCTTAGGAAGTTTTGACGTCATTATCAGAATGGATTGGTTGTCGAAGAACGGTGCACATATCATTTGTGATGAGAAGATTATGCGTTTACCGTATGGCAGAAAAGTTCTGAGCATACAAGGAGATCGGAGCGACTATGGAAGCCCTTCCCGGTTGAGCATCATCTCTTGTATTAAGGCCCAGAAGTACATCGATAGAGGAGGTTGTCTTTTCTTGGCTCGAATTTCTGAAAAGAAAAGTGAGGAGAAGAGTGAAATACACCTTAACGATGTACCCGTTGTTATAGAATTTCCGAATGTGTTTCCCGACGATCTGCCAAGGATTCCACCTGTCCGACAAGTGGAATTCCAAATAGAGTTGATACCCGGTGCGGCACCCGTAGCCCGGGCACCATATCGACTTGCTCCAAGAGAATTGGAGGAACTGTCTAAACAGTTGGAAGAATTGTCAGAGAAGGGATTCATTCGACCAAGTTCGTCACCGTGAGGAGCACCAGTGTTGTTTGTGAAGAAGAAGGATGGATCGTTTCGGATGTGTATTGATTATAGGGAGTTGAATAAGTTGACAGTCAAGAACCGATATCCGTTACCTAGAATAGATGACCTATTCGACCAACTCCAAAGAGCTAGTGTCTTTTCTAAGATCGATTTACGATCTGGTTATCACCAGCTTAGAGTTCGAGAGGAGGATACCCCTAAAACTGCGTTTAGAACTCGTTATGGACACTATGAATTCCAAGTGATGTCGTTTGGTTTGACCAACCCGCCAATGGTTTTCATGGATCTCATGAACCGAGTGTGTAAGCCATACCTGGATAAGTTTGTGATAGTATTCATAGACGACATCTTGATATACTCTAAGAGTAGTGAGGAGCACGAAGAGCATTTGAGGCTCATTTTAGGATTGCTGAGAGAGGAGAAGTTGTATGCCAAATTCTCTAAGTGTGAATTTTGGATTCTGTCTGTGCAATTCTTAGGCCATGTGATAGATAGTCGAGGTGTTCATGTTGACCCAACTAAGATTAAGGCCATTAAGGAATGGGCAGCTCCTAAGAACCCATCAGAAATCCGACAGTTTCTAGGGTTAGCAGGCTATTATAGGAGATTCATTGAGGGATTTTCTAAGATAGCTAAGTTGACCAAACTAACACAGAAAGATGTTAAGTATGAATGGGGAGAAAAGGAAGAAGAAGCATTTCAACTTCTGAAGGGGAAGTTTTGTAGTGCGCCCATCCTAGCTTTGCTTGAAGGAAGCGAAGACTTTGTCGTGTACTGCGACGCTTCGCATAAAGGCTTAGGCGTTGTTTTGATGCAACGTGAGAAGGTGATTGCTTATGCATCCCGACAACTTAAGAAGAATGAGAAAAACTACACCACCCATGACCTTGAGTTAGGTGCTGTAGTGTTTGCTCTTAGGATTTGGAGACATTATCTGTATGGAACCAAATGTGTAGTATTTACCGATCATACGAGTTTGAAGCATATCTTAGATCAGAAGGAACTGAACATGAGACAACGTCGTTGGTTGTAATTGCTTAGTGATTATGACTGTGAGATTCGTTATCATCCTGGTAAGGCTAATGTTGTGGCTGATGCACTTAGTCGTAAGGAGGACATTCCACCCCTACTTGTTAGATCATTAGGAATGACCATTGTTTCGCCCTTACCATCTCAAATTTTATCCGCCCAAGTAGAGGCATTGACGGAAGAGAACCGTCCTTATGAGAATCTTCATGAAATGGTAGAAAGTAAAAAACGGCTTCTTGAAGCGTTCCGATGGAACGTTATGCTTCAAAGACAGAAGCTGGATACCATTTCATGGTGGAATCCGTAAGTTGATTATGCACGAGTCGCATAAATCAAAATACTCTATTCATCCCGGAGCTGATAAGATGTATCAGGATCTTAAGAAACTTTATTGGTGGCCTAATATGAAAGCCGATATAGCTCAGTATGTCAGTAGGTGCCTGACTTGTTCTAAAGTTAAGGCCGAACATCGAGACCATCGGACTTTTAGTTCAACCCGAACTCCTGGAATGGAAATGGGAGCAAATAACCATGGACTTTATCACTAAATTACCGAGAACAGTTAGTGGCAATGACGCTATCTGGGTAATCGTTGATCGTTTAACTAAGTCTGCTCACTTCTTAGCTATTAGTGAAACTGATAGTCTTGATAAGCTTGCTCGATTGTATCTTAAGGAGGTAGTATCGCGTCATGGAGTACTGATATCTATCATTTCCGATAGGGATAGTCATTTTACATCCCACTTTTGGAAGTCGTTACAGACAACATTAGGAACGAATTTGGATATGAGTACTGCTTACCATCCACAGACCGATGGTCAAAGCGAGAGAACCATTCAGACTTTAGAAGACATGCTTAGAGCATGTGTTATAGATTTCGGCAAAGGCTGGGAGAGACACATCCCTTTGGCCGAATTCTCTTACAACAATAGTTATCACTTGATAAGGTTTTAAAATGTACCTTTTTGAGGGGTCGTTTAAGCCCTTATTTGATCACTTTTGTATCCGTTATTACTTAATATCGTTTCTTTTCACTTTTTAGGTCTCTTGAAAGCAAATTGCTGGAATGGCACTTATTTGGACGAAAAGGCACGGATATACGAAGAAAATGGCCAAAGTCAAGAATCGAGCCACTCAGACTGCTGAAATATAAGGGGACGGCGTCAGGTTCTACAAGTGACGGCGTCAGGTGTTATCTGTGACGCCGTCGCATAACGTTTATGACGGGCAAGAGCCAAATTGCTTATTTACAATTGACGGTGTCAGGCTTTAAAAGAGTAGGTCGTCGCAACTCAGACGGCCTAGATTTGATCCGCACGGCGTCCGAGACTGAAGGGACGGCGTCACAATCATAAGGTAACGCCAAGACTAACGTGGCCAAGACGAAACCCTAATGACGGCTACCCGGCGGCGTCACAATTCATAAGGTGACGTCGTCGCGATTGTAATCTTATATATAGAATCCGAATTTTTCAGTATTAGTGTGTAGTCTTTTGGAGTAAAAACCTAAACCGAACCAAGGCTGTCTTGTACAGTATTTTAGGGTTCCAAACCCTATCTTACACCAAGATAAGTGTTTTACTTCATTAATTCAATTATGTCTTCAATTATTTGTGTGTATGCTTGCATGTTCTCCATGTCCGGCTAATTTACTTGTGTGTTTTCTTAGGGAATATGAAACTTAATTATTGAATATTGATTGGTTGTCTCTTATCATAATTGTTAATGATCTAGTAATGCGATAGGTCATTCGTTGTGTAGTTAATGCTTGATTAATCTTTGTGAACCTTAGACTATAACACGTAGAGTAGTTGTAGGCTAAACCATCCAAAGAGTACCTTAGAGTTAGAGTCTATAATTCCTAGAGATTTTGTAGACGAGACCCTTTGGTAGTTTCAAAGAGTTAGGGATAAACGCATACCCTATGACTTTAGACACACAACGCGATTAGGAATAAGGACGTGACAATTCAACCATCAATAGGAGATAATTAAGGAGTAAGAAAACCTAAGTAAACACATCTTTAAACTATCATACGAGCACACAATAATTAGACATAGACTACATACACCTTAGATTAGATAATTAGATAAGTAGAGTAATCGGTAGAAATACCAACCCCCAAATCCAAACCCCGAGATTCGTACCTTTCCATTTCCTAAAAAAAATAAAAAGCACAAAAATAATCTTCCTCAACCCCAACCTTAGCGTAGTAACTTCTCACTAGCATTCCTATTCCCCTATAGAACGATATCAATACCCGTGGCTTACCCTAATACTACACTACAATGATTAGGTTCACTGCCTAGGGTGTTATAAAACTTGCTCGAAGAAAAGGAAGTTCCTTTAACCCCGAACGACGCGTGTAGCGTTATCATCACTCTAGCATTAAGGTCGCCCCATTTGAGGCACTGTATGGCCGAAAATGTCATTCTCCTGTTTGTTGGGCTGAAGTTGGCGAGAGTCAACTTACAGGTCTCGAACTTGTCTTAGAAACCACTGAGAAGATAGTACAGATTCGTAATCGGTTGCAAACCGCTCGTGATAGACAAAAGAGTTATGCCGATAAGAGACGTAAACCCTTAGAATTTCAGGTTGGAGATCGTGTTATGTTGAAAGTTTCTCCTTGGAAAGGAGTGGTTCATTTTGGGAAACGTGGAAAACTCAATCCCCGATATATTGGTCCTTTTCCAATCCTGGAAAGAATCGGACCGGTAGCATACCGCCTGGAGCTACCATCGGGACTGAGTAGTGTACACAATGTATTTCATGTTAGTAACCTTAAGAAATGTCTTTCGGAGGAAAACATAGTTGTGCCATTAAGAGATATTCGTATTGATGAGAAATTGAATTTTGTTGAGGAACCAATTGAGATTATGGACCGTGAGATCAAAAGGCTGAAGAATAGCCGTATTCGATTATTAAGTTCGTTGGAACCCGTGCATGGACCGGAGTTCACTTGGGAACGTGAGGACGTTTTCCGTAGGAAGTATCCTAAATTTTTCATGACATCAAGCAACTCGGAGTGAAACCCGGGACCGGTTTCTTCTGAGGCTGGGAGGCTGTGACAACTGGCAAATTTAGGGAGTTTATTTTAGGTAACCGCATTACGTTAAACTGAACCGAGCTTTTCCTTTAACACTATTTTTATAAACCATGACTTGATTTTATATCGTCTATTGGTTTTTACGGTTTATTTCATTATTAAATGAGTTATCGTATGAGTTTTAACCCTATTTGGTAAGCACTATTCGATTCGGCACTAGAAAAGCCTAAAACAAGAATTATTGTAACTTGTAGACCGTAACTCGGAAATTGACAAATAAATAGTCAAACCTCGTGGAAAAACGTAAATAACGATGTTGGAAAGTTGACTGAATATTGTGGGACACTCGGGGGACAATATGTGAGCTCGGGAATAGGTAAACGGGATAGTTACGAAAAATTACAACCCGACCCTCCCCTTTTTCTTAGCTGAAGCCCCTCCTCCCAAAATATTTATTTTGAGGTCCCTAGTGGCCTAGTATAAATACCCTACCCAATCCTCATTTCACCTCATTTGTTTCTCTCTTTAAAACACACACTAGTGTTTATCTCTCTACCTTTCTCTCTCTACAAACCCTAACCCTAAACCACCCACCACCGCCGCCACTATTCCGGCCATTTTCCGACCACCACCGGCGCGTCACCCAACACCTCCACCACCAAAAGAAAGATCTCTTTCTCCTGTTTCCAACCATATAATTAACACGCCCCATTTGGACCTCCATAACACCTTTAAATCTTTGAATCAAGATTTGTACTTTTAGGGTTTCAAAGGGCTTTTGCAATTGCTGATTAGATAAGGTAAATGGAACATGTTTTGAGCTTGATGGGGCAATAAAAACCCACGAATTGAAAATTAGGGTTTCGACCTAATTATAATTTTTGGGGCTTTTGGGTGGAACATGAAATTAAAGCTAATTAGTGACTAAATAAACAAGTAATTAGTGTTTGGTAAATGTGTGGTGTATTAATTTGATGGGTTTGTGCATTTAGGGTTTAGTTGCATATTTTTGGTTAAGATAGATGATGGGTTTTGTGTTTGGTTAGTGTTTGGAGCTTGAATGATTGGATTTGGATGTTGTGGAATTGGTTTGATTGTGTTTGGTGATGAGTTATGGGATGTACGAACCACCATGGTCACGTACGTGACCCATGGGTTGGTGTACGTGACCCACTTGGGTCATGGGTCTGAGTCGGGTCAAATTGGTAGCTTGTTGATTGGTATTGTTGATGTTTGGATGAGACGTGTGGAGCCGAAAAGCTTCTAGAGCTTATTTGGTTCACGTGGTCTTGACCGCGACCATGTCATGACCATTAGGGTCATAACATTGGTTTCGAGTATAGTTGGTTGATTGATTGGTTGGCGAGATTGTTTTGAGTTGGTTTGGGATTGAATTGCGCTATTATGACTTTTAATTTGGACTTGATATATATATATGGTTGACTTTGAGCTACGTCGTCGTCACTTTGACTTTTTAGTCAATAGTTGACTCCGACAAAGCCGTAACATGGACTTTAGTATAATTTGGACTATTGATTGATTAAAAGCCGAGAAGTTATGACTCGTGCTTGTGGACTCGAAACGAATAACGATATGAGATTAATAATGGAATTTGACGAAATATATATATATATATATATATATATATATATATATTATATAACAGGCATTTGGCATTAATGCCACCTCAATGCCAAATAATCAAATTTCATGCCACATAAGCATTTGTTGTCCAACTAAGTATTTTCTTTATCCACCTAAGCAATAATTGTAAAATTTCCGATTTTTATTAATTTTTTTGATAATTTTCGGATTTTTTTTAATTTTTTTTGAAAATTGTTTATAAAAAAGGAGCCTTGCAAGGATTGAACCTTGGTTGTTTGGTTGAATAGCATGTGTGTTTACCACTAAGGCAACATGACTTTTTGGAATATATGTTGCAAATCCAAAATTATAAATCAATTCAACCAATTATGTAGGAGAATCCCTACAACTTAGGTAACCCTAAATAAAACATATATGTAAAAAATTATATACGGTTCATTATATTTTTTTCTAAAAAACCCTAATATCTTTTTTTTTCCTCACAATCTCTTGGTTTACTGATTTTTGTGTTTTCTTCATCACAGGTTTGCAATCATGAACGCTTGACATGTCGTGTAATGTTTCTTTGAGAAAACAGCATGGTTAGATCTCCATCACAGGTTTACTGCCTACTGACATTGTCATTGTCATTGATTTCTTTGCAGATTTTAGAATAGTTCTTCATCACATCACACGTTATGGCGAACTAGATAGCCCTGTCATTAGAGTAGCAGTCAAGCCCTATGGTATTTTTCTTGAGTTTTAAATTGATTATACGTTTTAAATTGAGTTTTAAAGTCTCAAATAATTCCCATGTGTTCTTAAGGTAAAACAGTGATAGTATAATCTGGCATATCTTAAATTACAACCTGAGCAAATATGACTTTCATAAACTCACCAATCATATATGTTGTAGTTTTGTTCAGTATTAACATTTTTGACACTAAACAGGTGGTGTTACTGTCACAAGCCTACAAAACATCATACAAAAAGAGGGGTTCAAAGGATTATATCGGGGCCTTTCACCAACATTAGCTGCATTACTTCCGACCTGGGATGTGAGTATTACTACATAAACTAACCAGATTTGCTTTTCAGGTTTTGAGATTGTATGCAATATTCGTTTTTTGTTTCAATTTTTGACAAATAGATTTTTACATCAATAACTAAGTAATATTGATCTTATGTTCTATGTTAGTGTTATGTGCTGCTGCGTTTTTAGGTATATGACAAGATGTATGTGGAGAAGACGAGTAACAGACTAGGGTTTGGCCTTCAAATACCATTTAAGATGTGCAATAAACTTTAGTTTTACATATTTAATATTCCAAATATTCAGTTGGGTTTTTTTTAAAGGTTTTGGTTATATTAAATTGGTTTGGGTTTGATTGTTGTTGTTACCGTTTGATTTTGTTGGGCAGCATGAGGCAGTGAAAACTGATGCGAGGAACTTAAAGTTGAAGCGGAAAGAATCAAGGGGCTGATGCACAATAGTGGTCGATGTCGAGGCGGTCCAAAAGGGTATTCGTTAATGTTAACTTTTAGATTTTCAAGAGTTAACATGATTTTCGATTTTATCTTCGATTGAACCTGTATATTTCATATCCTAATAGAAATATGGTTGATAGGAGGCTCGGTTGCGAGTAGCGCAGCAGGGGTGGGAGCAAATGCTCCAAGACAAACTGAAGTTGAAGCTCAAACGGAAGCATAGCGGAAGACAGGCTTTGAGTGGAACCAGTGCGACTGGCATTATGGAAGGTATTGAAGGCTTTGTTTGTGATTGTATTTAGAATAACTGCGTTTAACTCATGCGCATCAATGTACCTTCTTTTTAACAGGCGTTCACGACAATGAATAAGCCAAAGCTCAAGTAAGCAACCTCTTATTTGTACTTTATCTTCTGTTAACTGAGGTATGAGCCCAAAACTCATGTGGTTAACATTGTTAGTGATGCTACTAATGTTAATGCCCTTCTTATTTGTACTTTATCTTCTGACTTGCGTAACTGTAGAATCTTATTTTTCGTTCACCTTTTCAGGTACGGCTGCTATATTGCAAAAGTTATGAGCACGTCTAGGCATTCCCAAACAACCACAGCCTGCAGGTCAAAATTTCCCTGTTGATAGTGGTCTTGCACGGTCGCTACCCGCAAGTAAGTTGACTTCCACTTTCGGTAACCACTATAAGCATGTACCACTAATAATTTTGTAAATGTTGTCATCGTTTTAGGTGTACCTATGCAAGTGAGAACAATTCAACCCAGATTACGTGAAAATAGCAGGTCTCCACGGTCATGGTGGCAAGGTTACTTGATTATTTATTTTGAATCGCATTTTCTCTCATTTTAGATTATATGTGTATAAATAAGCACTTCTCTTTTACATGCACTATCGACAAGAATGCCATCAAGTATACAAAATTGATACATATAATCTAAAATTGATAGTGGCGGGTTAAAAAGGGCACAAACCCATGTACTTAAAAAACAAAATTGATAGTGGCCGGCCTTTCAAGTTTCAACAAATGAAACATATGGAATTTGATTGGTGATGGCATTTGCTGTGTCCATATAAAGTTCGCAAAGTTTCACTATTGATGGTACAATTTGGTTTCTTCAATTAAAAAAAACCTGAAGTTTAACTACTTCTTAAGACAATTCAAAAAAATGTATTTCAATACCCTGTTGTTCCTAGGGAGATGACTAACGATGATAAATTGGGAGAAACAGTGCCATTAAATAAGATGAAGTCAATGAGGCACTTCTGCAATGATGCTCTTAAGTTGAATTCAAGGGAACGACGATTTCTAGGATCACACCCTGTATCGGTTAGCAGGTACATTTTAATGTTAATTTGTCATGATATTTTCCTTTCTTCTTCCTACGATGCATAATTAAGCTTTATGTCACGTATGTATTTGTCTGCTTTGGTTAATTTTATGCCCATCTCCGTTTCCACTCATGCATAGTTGCTTTTTTGAGTTTGTTATTCTTATTTGTTATCTTCATATATACGATGTTTTCTTAACCTATTCAGCTGGTTTAATCTGTAAATAATTAAGGGTTTGTACTTATTTTATTTGTCATTTGGTAATAAAATCAGAGATAATGAAGGGAACAAAGCCAAGGCTTTTTCATTGCCCAGTGGCGTTCAAAGGAGTCACATGCTTCAGAGACTCTCAATAAGCTAAGAGAGCAAACCAGGGAGACAGTTAAGGGTTTGGAATCAATAGCAGGTTTAAAACCAAGTGGCATTGATGGTTTGGGTTTGGGAGATGATAAAATGATGGAGGATTTGGTCAAGCAGTTTGAGGAGCTTGCCAAGTCTTAGGTAGTTATACATCGTTATTCGATTGATTGCTTAGATTTTTCCTTATTTGTGAGCATTGGTTGATATAAAGATTTAACTGTGTTCGCTATTAGTTGCTTATCTTTACTTCATTGTTAAGGGAAAACAAATATATACGCAGCATAATTTCGGACTTTTTCCCGCTACATACTGGAACAAATTGATCAACCTCATGCTAATACTTTCATAATCACACCAGTTACTACCTTTTTTTCATACTTGATTCAAATAAGTTGACAGAAATTTATCAGTTATTTTTGCGTCATATTGTTCTTCCTCTCATTCTTTTGTTTTGATTGACCATTATAATAAGGTTGTAGGGACGAGACACACCTGAAGAACAGGTATGTTCTGTAAACATGTTTGAATTATTACAACGTGTTGTTTTATACAAAATATTGGATCTTATTCAAGCTAGGCACTTCAAAGTGTTCACCATATGTTGTTTTGGGTTATTATTCATGTTAAAGTTAATGATTTTCAGATCAGTTTAAGTCGGATCATTTTATAACACTATCCGAAAATGTCAAAAACGCCACCACCATTACCTATTAAAGATGTGGTACACAAAATACAACTTTGTATGCTTGACGGTATTGAATCCGAAACCCAATTATTCTTAGTTGGTTCTGTGCTTTCCAAGTCGGATTACAATGACGTTGTCATGGAACGATCAATTGCTCAAATGTGTGGTTACCCACTTTGCCCCAACTCATTACCTTCAAATCCAAACAAGGCCGAAAAGGGAGGCAGATATCATATTTCTTTGAAAGAGCACAAGGTTTACGACCTCTTAAAAACACGAATGTACTGTTCTACAAAATGCACAGTTGACAGCCGGACGTATCTTTGAAAGTTTGCAAGATGAATGGTCAATGGATCTTGATATGGCCAAAGTCAATAAAGTTTATGATGCGTTCAGTTTAAAGACGGCTAGACATGGTTTGGGTGGTGATGAGTTTGGAATGGATAACTTGTCAATTAAAGAGAAGGTGGAGACAAATGTTGTGCCTATGAAGGAATGGGTTGGCCCTTCAAATGCAATCGAAGGTTATGTTCCAAAGCACACTTCCAAGCCCTCGGGTATGTATGCTCATTGGTTCTGTTTTATCATAGCTGACAATAATTTGCTGTATAACCATATCTCTATAGACCTATAGTTATCTTACTTTATTAGCATGATATGTATAAGGAATGTTAACTCGATTGTGTAGAATTTAAAGAACTGAACAATACGATGGTGGAGAGGTTTCAAATACACTTGAAGCCCCTCTTAAAAGAAAACTGCGGTTTAGTATTAGCACACATCAATTCTAAAAATCTCTGAATTTGTGTTCTTAATACCAAATGCCAACAACACTGCACCAGTCACACATGCATCAGTATGCTTGAGTTCATTTCATTCCCCTCGCTGTAGTAAACACCAGATTCCTTAATTCTGATTTGGTAACGGCGAGATCTGTAGAGGTTATGAAATCATTTTTGTAAACGGTCTATGTCTATATCTGTTTAGCCCTCACAAAAGGTTGTGGATAGGGTCAGCTGAGGGAGGACTATGTAATAATTTTTTAGACTTGAAAGAAATTTACCAAGAGTGTATTTAAATAAAGGTAGCGCGCACAGGTTACTAAAAACCGATGTTACATCTTCAAGCAAAAGCACATCCAAAAAATATCTTCTTTGACATGTGTTCGATATATAGAGCCAATAGCTACTGAAGAACGATACTTATTAGCAGCCACATGAAGAGAAGGTTTAATCCCGAAAAGGCACAGTTTAATGCCAAAAGGCATAGATAAGCAGTTTATAACATCTCAAAATGGACAATTCCAGGAAAGGTCAAGCGGCCCAATGTCTTCTCAGTGCAGATCTACATGGTGCATATATTCTAGGTTAAACTCGATTAAGGTATTGCTCACTTAACATTATAACATATCCAGAATGGGAGAGTTGCAATGTGGAAGCAGGTGCTAACGGGTCGAACCGAGTCATTTCTTAGCACATGTACTCATTATATTTTGTTTGACTTGATATAGTTTTAGTGGTGTTTGGATATGGATTTTGAAACCCTTTTTCTGAATATTGCTACTACTCTAAGTCGTAATAGTTAATAACATTAAAAAATTATTTTGATTATCCAATTCATTAGGGGTCAGATCATCGGTTCCATTTCATACCAGCTATAACAAACATTCCGTGCTTTTTTGTCACAAAAGTATCCTTTTTATTTTGGTCACTTTCTATTACTTCCTTAAATAATCATAATTTGTCAAAGACATAAAATGAAATAAATTGATTACCACTTATGACAAAAAAACATATCCCAAACATTTCTAAAACGCCGTTTGATAACAATTGATAATCTGATTTGGTTTGCTCAATAGAACATGTGTCTTGATCAGATGATAATGTGAAGGCGACGATCCAGGATAAGGAAGGCATCCATTCAAGACCAGTAGGGGCGGATGGACGTACCCTTTCATAAGGAGTCCACTCTCCAGCTTGTCCTACGTCTTTGTGGTGGTAATTGAATTGAAGATCTTTTCTTTTCGTGAATGTTTGTTTATGAATGTTGTCCGTTACTCTTTATAGATGTTGATGAACTATGTAGTATCTGTTTGATTTAAAGTAATATTAATTCTGTTTGGTGACTTTCCAGGAGAGAAGCATATATGTGGTATGAAAGGATATGGTGTAAATGATTCACCACTTTAAAAAGGGCAGACATTGGTATTGCTGTTGCTGATGCAACTGATGCAACTCGAGGTGCATTTGATATTGTGTTGCCTGAACTAAGGCTCAGTGTAATTGTTAGTGCAGTTTTGACCAGCAGAGCCATTTTGCAAAGGATGAAAAGACCAGTTCTTCATTTTACCTTCACTTTTTATACTGCTTTTACTATATGCTATTGATATTAACTCTACATTGCACATCGTATAGAGGGACTGAGATCACGTGTAACTGAAAATGATGGAAGCACATCCCGTTCCTATCTTTAACTAAGCTCACGCTCACTGTCGTTAAATATACCTAAAGTATTGAATATCATGTACAAGGGATGACCAAGAGTAACCCTTATTATTATATTGAACACATTTCGGGTCCATTATTCGTAAATTCTGAGAATAAAGTATTTGATTTGCGTTTTGAGATGTACACCTCATCTAACTCAAGTGAGTTCGCGTGGGCATATGGGTTTCGGTGACTATACTTGAACGTAAAAGATGGCGTCAAGGTAACTGAATGGATGAACCGCTCAAACTGTGTTTTCAGGTTATAATAAAGAGGCAACAAACTATGTTGATTTTATAAATTGAATTAAAAATATGTCTGGTGTTAACAAAATCACAATCATTACAAAATATTTTGCAATGTTAACATTGATTTTTGATGCAGAAAGACAGGTAAGAAGTGAGTAAAATGATTATTCTCTAGCCTTTAATTTTTTCAACGATATTCATAAGGCTACCCACCCATCAAACGGGCTATGTTACCACAAATGTTGTGCATAAAGAAGTGTTATCTCGCATTTGAGTTTAAATCGTATACTATGTTGTTACAAAGAATATTGTAACAAATACAAAGAATTTGACAAACGTCAGTACTATTCTTTTAAAATTCTTTGTATAATAAACAGGTTTTTGCACTAATATTTAGCTAAACAAAAAAATATAAATGATAATTATAACTCATGCCCTCCAATGGTTTATAGTGTGGCCATAAATTCTACACATTTATATGCATATCAATAACATAAAAAATCAAACTCTTTTGATAAAATGGCTAAATTTGTTATATGTTGTGTTATTAACCATCCACGCAAACCATACAATTATTTTTCTTTAAAAAAAATTGTTTATAATAATGTTTGACAATTCTAAAAATGTATTTCATTTAACAAAAAACAACAAACAAATAATTATAAGTCATGCCCGCCCATTGGGCGGGCTTATGTATATATATATATATATATATATATATATATATATATATATATATATATATATATATATATATATATATATATACGAAAATGCTAATAAACTATGAAATGGGAATAATAAATGGGCTTTTGTACCAAAAATGTCGATAACAAGTCTTATCTTGTTATTTACTGTTTTTAAATGGAAACTAACGACTAAATTAGAAATGTTTTGCAATATATAGGTAATTAATGTATCGAGTACACGTTTATCAATAAATGTCAATTGTGGACATTTAACATTGGTTTAAGTATTTAATTGCTTACGTTGTGTGCATGGGTTACGGATAACCTAGCATTAATGGTGTTGATCCACGTAGGTAGCGGACTTATTAGGTTGATGAATCTAATAAGAGCCCGCTAGGTACGTTGGGTAACCCTATTAATGTGTGACTTATCCTTATGACTCTTTAAGGATACGATTGATTTATGGGATAATAAGCGACACGAATAAATAAATGAGTTTATCGAGTTGAAGAATTCGATAAGGTCTACTATTTATTCCGAAACTTATTGAACTATGGAGCTTATCGTTTAGAGGTCTCATTGTGTCGCATTGAGTTATATATTGGTTGTTTGAGTGCATTCATGGCATCATATTGAGTCGATACACCCACATGAGGAATACCAAACACTAGGATTAAATGGTGAAACGGGACATTTTTGGAAATAACGAAATGGAATACATTGGGGTAGATGACGTTGATTTTGAGGAATGTATATATTAAGTTTGGTCTACATTAATAGGCTGTGCCGAGTCGATAGTTGCTGTGCCGTGATACCATTATCTTCTGCTAGTGTTTATTTGTGCGTTGATTGCTTGAGGTGAGTTTCATAGCCCCACTTTTATCTACGTTTTAACTACGTTTTGAACTACTTTGGGGTGAGAATCGTTCTACCGTTTTCGGATCGTGAAAACTATTTGGATTTGCTTATATGCTTGACTATTTAGATAAGATGTGCGGTAGTTGTCGCCTTAGACTAGGGTAGCAATCCTAATTGTTATAACTGTAGCCTAGCTAAGAATAGACTTCTACCTCGACCTAGTCCGAGGTTGGCAATTGTTCTAGATTTTGCCACGACAGTGCTGGACTAGAGTCATTGGGCCCGAGTAGCCCCTGGATGCGGGACATGTGTTTTTGGTTGGTGATCCGGGTAGGATCGGTATTTATCTATCTCAGGTCTTGCATAGCAAATCAACTACTATTGGTCCACTATGATTTTGTTGAACTTAAACCTATGAACTTACCATCGTAAGCTGACCTTTTAGCATGATTTCTCAGGTAATTGAGAGATGTTTGGATTACTTGATCGGTGGAAGCTTGGCAAGAAGGCGGGGTTCAAGGATCATTTCTGACTCTGATAAACTTTGGTGACCTATCTTATTAAATCATGTTTTGGGCCTAATAATTATACTTTTGGATTAAATGTTTTGAATACTTAAATTTGGGATTGGTTTTGAATGTTAAATGACTATCTTTTGGCTATACTTGTGTGCGATACCAATCCAAAAAGTAACGCCCCGAAAACTTGATTAGGTCTTCCGCTGTACCGAGATTTGGGGGTGTTACAGTGGGGGATTGTTGGAATAATATTGTGTTAATGGCATGCTACTTAGTTTTTAAACGTTTATTTCAATATTCAATGGTGTTAAAACCATTCGTCAGTTTTGATTGACCAAATGGGATGTTTCATTTGAATATTAATCATTTTTAAAGATCTCTTAAAGTTGGCTAATTGCACCATTAAAGAATGGAGCCTACACTTGACTATAAAATCATTTTTTACTAAAGTGTGATCAAATTTCAAATACCATTGTTTTGGGGCTTGTTTAAGGCCGTATAGTGACTTTTTAAGCTTACATACTTTGTTCTCTTTACCGGGTAGCACTAAACCTTCAGGTTGTTCCATATAAATTTCTTCGTCTAGATCACCGTTTAAGAAAGCTGTTTTTACGTCCATTTGGTGCATGACAAGTCCATGTATGGCAGCAATGGCAATTAGTGATCTAATTGTTGCATCCTTGGTAACCGGAGAATAAGTATCAAAGTAGTCAATGCCTTTCTTTTGGGAATATCCTACGACAACAAGTCTAGCCTTAAACTTCTCAATAGTATTATCAGGCCTCATTTTCCTTTTAAATATCCACTTACATTTAATTGGTTTAAAACCCTTAGGCAGGTCTACTATTTCCCAAGTATTATTTGTCATTATGGATTCTAACTCACTATTGATAGCATCTTTCCAAAAGCTAGAATCAATGGATTTTATTGCTTCTTTGTAAGTTTTAGGATCTTCCTCTAATAAGAAGACTGAAACAATATCCTCATTTACTCTATCAACGTCACAATTTTCAATAAGAAATGCAGTAATAAAATCAGTTCCATAACTCTTTTCATTTCTTTTTCTCTTACTTCTTCTAGGTTCATGTTTTTTAATGTTTGAAATAGAAGAAGATATAGGCACACAAGGTGAAATATTAGGAGCTTTAGAAGGACCAGCAATGCTAGACATCTCATTTTTCTTTAAAGGAAAAATAGTTTCAAAAAATTCCGCATCTCTAGATTCGCAAATAGAATTATCATGTAAACACATAAACCTATACGCAACACTATTTGTAGCATACCCAGTGAACACACAATCAAAAGTTTTAGACCCTATATTAGGTTTCCTAAAATCATGTAAAGCAACTTTAGCTAAACACCCCCACACACGTAAGTATTTGAGGTTAGGCGGGAATCCTTTCCATAATTCATAAGGGGTTTTATCTAGTTTTTTGTGAGGTACCTTGTTCAGAATATAACAAGCAGAAAGAACGGCTTCACCCCACATATTATCGGACATACATGAACTTAATAGCATAGCATTCATCATTTCTTTAAGTGTTCGATTTTTTCTCTCAGCTATACCATTTTGTTGGGGTGTATAAGGTGCACTAAATTCATGAACAATACCATGTTTCTCACAAAATTCTTTAAGGAAATTGGAGCTATATTCTCCGCCTCTATCAGATCTAAGTCGTTTGATTTTTCGGTCTAATTGGTTTTCTACTTCTGCTTTAAATTTTAAAAACATATCTTCGGCCTCGTCTTTAGACCTTAGGAGGTAAACTTTAGTGTATCTCGAATTATCCACAAAAGTCATATAGTATTTTTTACCCCCTTTGCTCATTATGTTTTTGAAATCAGCCAAATCAGAGTGTATTAGTTCAAGTAATTGAGTGCTCTCATATGTGACATTTTTAAAAGGCTTTTTCGCATATTTTGCCTCAACGCATATCTCACATTTTTGAAATTCTTTTTCATTCACGACATCTATCAAGTTCATGGCTTTTACTTTTTTGATGGATGCGAGATTTAGGTGTCCTAATCTACCATGCCACATACTAGGGGTATGACAACCCGTAATTTCAGGTCATTTCTCAAATTTACTATTCATCTCGGAAATTTACTATTCATCGGTTACTATTCATCATTTTACTATTCATCGTTTTTGAAGTCGATTTGATATTCTGAGAGCGTATTTCTAAATTTTACTATTCATGAAACACTGTTCATTCCCGGAGAAAAATCACTATTCATGATAGTATGATACACTATTCATCATTTTTCGTAAACTAGGTTTACGAGTATCAAATACGCGTAACCTTGAGGGTTTAGCTGCGTATTCATGAAAAATCATTGAGGACATTTCATATAGACTAGATTTAGTCTACATATCATCAGTAACATCATCATCATATTAGTTCATGCATGGGTTTGCATATTTCAGTAACATATATTTTCCTATTAAATAAACGCTATCGCATAATCATTTATTTTAAATATTTGATCCGACACTTCCAAAAATTATCCTAATAAATTTTTATACTCATTTTAAGACTATAAAAATTATATTATTAGTTTACACGATGTTTTGAATTTATTTTGTATATAAATTGTTATATATATATATATATATATATATATATATATATATATATATATATATATATATATATATATATATATATATATTTACGACGGTTTTCGTAAATTCAACTCGATAATTATTTATTCACTCAATTCTTGCGAGAAATGTATTTTTATAATTTTTATGACTTCGATATATTTTATTTTGTTCCGTTAAAATCGATTTCTAGCTAACGCTATACTTAATAATTAATTATATGTATCAAATACATACTACACTTAACTAAAAATACCTTTAAATCATCAAAACTGCACAAGTGGTGTAGATTACATGTGGATTTGCATGTACGACATTGTTTCATGACTTACATTAGAACATATCATTCATATTAGGTTGCAGATAGAGATTGCACCTCATTTTAGTGTATCCACTTTTGTCATCATAATCATTGCATCAGGTGAGTCATAGCCCCTACTCTTTTAATACTTTTATTAAACTCTTTGGGGGAGATACATGCTCAACAACTTTTATGACATTCATGACTATTTGCAAACTATGTGTTTATTTGAACTGAATGTTTAGTCATACGAAGTAACAGTATTGCCATACTTAGAGTTTCTATATCATAGACCATTGAGCTAACTGGCTTGGTATGATCACGGTCTAATGGACTTGGTATAATGTTGAACTAGCGGACTTGGTACAATCATGAACTAATGGTCTTGGAACTATTTGAAACTAAACGAATTATGTGTTATATCAATTGACTATTGATAAATTAAGTTATGTACTATTATGTGAATTCATTTGACAACATGTGTGATTTCAATGAATGCCAAACTGTCAAGTTATCTCACACAAGCTAGCCACTTGTGAATGACTAACCGTAAGAAACTTAAAACAGTTCAGAACCAATAATAGAAGAGAAGTGTAGTACGGTGGGTAACTCAAACGTGTTAGGTTTGAACACCGAGATCGTTCCGAACGAGGGTTGAATGGAATTTCCAACTCACGTCCCGATTTTTGTGATTTGAATGAGAGAAGGGAATAATATGAGGTTATCTAAACTACGGGGCAAGGGAAGCATAAAAGGGAAATTACACTACGGGAAATCCTAAATACGCGATTAAAACGAAACGTAAATAAAATGCAATTACGTCTAATCAAAATCCTAAAAATCACCTAAAATAACTTTTACTCTAAAAAATAATATTTGAAAATTATTTATGAATTAAAACTAATTTTTAGGATTTTTCTGGATTTTATTAGAATTAAAAACTAATTTCTAATTATAAAAATAAGACTAAATAACTAAAAATTATAAAAACAAAGGGGAAAATTATGAAACTATTTTTATAAAATCTAAAATATCCTAAGAGAATTTTCAAAACTATTTTTGTATTTTTTTTTATTATTTTTCTATTTTCTATGAATTTAAAACTATTTAAACCTAATTTAAATTGTGAAAAATACCAAATAAAAGGGGAAAAATAGGGAAAAATATTTTTTATGCTTTTTATATTTTTCTTAAACTGGGAAAATTGAAAAATTATTTTTTGGAACTTTTTCTTAATTATTTGCAATAAAAGCTATTTAAAAAGGATTAAAAACTATTTTAAATTAAGAAAAATAATAAACAGTAGCTAAAAATTATGAAAAATTCATGGAAATTCTAAAATATTAATCTAAATCTATGAAAAATAAGAAATCATAAGCTTATGTGTGAGATATGAGGGCTGTAGTGTAAACTGTGATGAAATAAGCACTTTAATATAAGCAAACTAGCACAATAAGCCACCAAACTTCTACACAAGCTAAATTATACTAAAACCACTCTAAATCAACTAACTATTGCTACTCCTAACCTCAAATAAGCAGTTTACTAAGGTTAAAGCTAACTGATCTCTTAAGTAAAACAGCAACCTGACCCTCCTGTTTGAGCTTATTCACAAGCTTATCAGAAGAGCTTGAGTACAAAACAGATATGTGGTCTTCAAGACCACCTAGAAAACTATCACTAAACCAAAAATCAGACCCTGACTATTTGAAATGACCACTGTGCAAGGTCTGCACTATTTGAAGAAAACTGCTGTTGACACCATTTTGACTTTCAAGAACAGTTATGAATTTGACTAAAATGAGATTTAAGATCAAATGTAGGACTGATGTTGATGAATCTTGATGACATACAATTGAAGCAAGCTAGTTTATCAACTTTTATACCTATATTTAGCAAATGGTTTCAACAGTTTTGAGATCAAGACAGTTTAGAATGAAATTTTGACTTTTATGAAAAACTGAGGCAAAGTTGAGACAGATATGAATGCAAAGAACTAAAGCAAGCCTAAAGCAACCTAACTATCACAATATTCTAACCTCTAGCACAGTTTAAGCACCAATCCAAACACTCCTTAAAACCAATAAGATGCAAATGAAATCTGAGTTTAATGGAATTTGACTAAAACTAAATCTCGAATCAACAAAATACAACTAATCTCAGCTTTTTAACACATTTAAGCTAGAATCTAACTAGAAATTGATTCGACTTTGAAATCTTGACTTTTGATGACTGATGTAAAATCTGAGTTTGAGAAAAGGTTTGGAGAAATTTCAAACTCACAGAAGCTTAGTTAGGCTTCTGTGAGTCTAAACAACTGAAAACAACAAGCTTAAATCAAGATTGTTAATCAAATGAACATTTGCAGAAAATCAAGTAACAAGATGAAAAGTAAATTTGCATTAATAAAAGGCTGTTTACATTTTAAAATGAAATTACAACTACTCAAAATATAAGAACAGGACAGAAATATAAATGGTCAAAATCTCTCTAAAGCATAAGAAATTGGACGATTTCAATGTGAGCCAAGAGGGTCTTTTTATAGCCATCAAGAGGTCTTAGGATCCTCTTGGAAGAGCCTAGAAGGCTTATCCACAGCCACATGATCATTCCTTGTCACCATAGCCAATCAGAGTGTTCCAATTCACCAAATGATGTGTTGCAGCCAATGGGAGAGCTCCATTTGGCCACGTATGCAACCTTATCTGACAAGTCAGCTTCTAGAAGCCTTGGGAAAGATGCTAGTACGAGGTAAGGTGGGGGTAAATGGTGGTAAAAGGTGGTAAAAGGTGGTAAAAGGTGCGTTTGGGAGGAAGGGGAAGAAAGACTGTTTGGGCGCGTTTGGATTTCTTTATTATATTTCAATTGGGTGTTGACCGGGTCTTGGGTTTTGACTTGGGTAAAATGGCTGGTCAAGTGGGTAATCGGGTAAGTATAGTGGATAACGGGTTGTGTTATTTTGGGCGGGTTGGTATAGTTGAGAGTTTGGGCCGGGTATTAGGATTATTGGATTGGGCCGTGTATATGGTTTTGGATTTAGGATAGATATAGGATCCATGGCATATCTCAAGGACCAAAGGTGTATTTTCTGAAACTTCAGGGACCAGACATGTAATATTTGAAAATATCTTCAAGGACCATTCTTGTCAATCTTCAAATAGACCAAGGGCCAATTTGCAACTTCTGAATCTTCAAG
The DNA here is from genome assembly GCA_910596185.1 of Chrysanthemum makinoi. Taxonomy (NCBI): domain Eukaryota; kingdom Viridiplantae; phylum Streptophyta; class Magnoliopsida; order Asterales; family Asteraceae; genus Chrysanthemum; species Chrysanthemum makinoi. The sequence continues at coordinate 94,724,512 of OU343224.1, forward strand.
GGCCACTTTTGCCAAATGTTGAAACTTGAGGGGCCAATTTTGACATTTCTTTAAACTTGGTTATTTCTTCCAAAAATCATCCTCGGAGAATAAAATCTTCATAATTGCTCAATTTTGATCTTCCGGCTCAGCTAAAGCTCTCTTAATCTCTCGTGCTCGGATTTACGTCTGATTTGGTTCCTTTTTGTGTGTTTTTACTTATCCAAACCTGCACAAGCACAAACTCAAGAAAACCACAAATATTAGCAATAAACGGCTCTTTCTTGGTTATTTTGGGTCAGTTTTGATAATGAAAAGGTATGTGTTTTAGCACATACCAAAATATCCCAGACGAGACCATTGTCGTGTCCTCACACAATGCAATCAACTCACGCTTCTAAAACCAAGGATTTCAATCTCTTTCTACTAAACCTATGAAGAAGTAGCAAAGATTCCTCAAAAGAGATTAAGAAAGCCTTAATTCTAAAAACGCCCCGTTTACCTTTTAATTCATATGTATAGATATTATGGTTAAGCACATTCCGATTATGAATGACGGTTTGTTGAACTTTCATGTCGATCAATAACTCTAACATTTTTCAAACGACACGTTAGGATCACGGAGTAGAAAACACAACACAGCGTGAAGTGACCATACGGATAGAATACATCGTCCCTGATTTTTCACAAGTCCCAAACTAAGCGTAAAATAGAAATCATTGTTAAATATGATTCTAGATGCTAACACTACCCATGGAAGTTACTTGTGTAATTACCGTTTGTTCCCATTTTCCTAATTTCCTCTAGATTTTTTTATTTTTGTGAGAAATGAATTTCTCCAAATTTCTCGTTTCGATAACTTTTATTCCGATAAAGATACAAAGCTAAGTCGATAATTAGTTATCCGCCTTCTCTCAAGAACCATTGTCCCAAAAATGAGGTCCACATCAAGGAATTTTTATTCACTTATACTTTTGACTTTTTCATTTTTCATCAATAATAATTTAATTTTTTTTTTTTTTGCACTTATACTTTAATTTATATGAGCTATGAACTACGGAGCTTCACGGGGTAATTCCAAGACTATAGGCTTCATGAAATGAGGATCCCGGCTGGCTAGGCTAAGACCTCACTCAATCCCGGCTAAAGATCCAAGGGTCCGATCTCGACACCGCAGCTCACAACTTTACTTATTACTTTTTCACTTATCACTTATTGCTTTATTTATTACGGATCCTTGATGTGTACCCAATTTTTAAAACAAATATTCTTTTAAGAAGATAAAGAACTAACTATCGCCAAAAACTCAACATCTCTAATTATTGTAGACAAATATGGGGTGAAACAATTTTGTGGGAACAAAAAGCCATAAGTACCTTCGATGGGCTCTAAAGAGAACCAACTACTCCACGCTTAGCATCTAAACTCATAAGTAACTCTATCATTTCTTGATCTCCGCAAATTTAAAATCCCAAATAATGAGATCCGCGGATGCTTAGCCGATAATTAGATTATCTATGGTTAAGGGAACAAGCTAGGGCTCAACACGCCCGGTCAAGTCAGAATTCTATTCCTACTCTCACCAAATGAAAGTCAACAAGATGTCAAAACATATATTAACTTAGCAAATGCTTCGTCTAAGGAAATAAAGTTATGCATATTTAAAGTCACTCAGGGAAACTTGCAAAATCTTGGCCTTGTGAGCTAGAATTCGCATTTTATAGCTTCTTGTCTAAGAGACTAGCAAACTTTTCAATCAAAAAGACTTAACAAAAGCTTACAAAAATTTTAAATTTTGCTCATTTTTGCACAATTTTTTATTTTCTAAGGAAAAACGGGGTTGCGAGAGTTCACGACCAAAAATAAGCAAGTGCGGTCAAATCAAATCGAAGATTACCCTACCCCAGACTAGAACGAAACATTGTCCTCAATGTTTAAAAGCAAGGGTATCAACGAAAATCTAAAAGCCGTTTATAAAGTATGCTTAAAGATAAACGTTAGTCGATAAGATTTCGGATATCGGATTTCCATCAGCAACGATCATGAAACTTGAGTAGAGAAAATGACAAACTTCGAGCACGAGAGTCTTCATATCGGGAACATCCTAAACACAACATCACAAACAACCAAACACGAGAAATCGAAGAGGCAGACCCCTTCACGTCACTTATTAGAAAATAGAAAGAAGATAGAGATAAGCATGGGGTGCCTCCCACGAAGCGCTACTGTTTTTGGTTACCGAGTCGCTAGCTTGACTCGTCCCCGAATTTAGTTGTCCTTGGGGAAGAAAATGGTAGAGATACCAGGGTCAAAAACGGTGTCCTCATTCCCGAAAGAATGAGACTGGGTGGGTTGGGTGGAGAAGAAAATGGGTGGATAAGGCATATCATGTAAGAAGGATCCATCATCCGGTGGTTTTGCGGGCGGACGAAAGGAGGATGGATAAAAATGAGAAAACTCCAAGAAAGACGGGAGCTCATGGTAAAGAGGTGAAAGCTTAACAATGAAGGCATCCAAGAGAGGATCCTTATCTCGAATGACATTTTTAGCATAAAGCTCATCTATGTAGAATATCCCGGGGTTGAAAATCTTGTCTTCACATGTGGGCTCAACGGGATAAGTGAAGGTCGACTCAACAGAGGAAGGAGAATCGTCATTAAGCAAGCTTTCAAGAAAAGGGACATCTTGATCAGAGTCGCACCCGTCACTCTCAATACCCGGTGGTATTGGGTCATCAAGAAATAAGTCGATTTCTTCCATATCGGAATCATAAGGCGGATTATCAAGAATATCGTCTTCAACCACTTTAGTCAATTCATCAATCTCCATAATATCTTCAGTGTCAGATTCATCACTTTCTTCATCTTGCATAACATCACATGACGGGAGAGAAAGGTCGAAATACAGAGATGAGACAAGTGGTGTGCTCTGAGAGCTAGCAATATCCACCACTTCTGTTATGATCTCTGAATCGGACTCAAAATCTTTGTCGAAAAGAGGAATAACTTCGCAAAAGGTATAGTCATCATTGAATTCGAAAAGTGGATTTGAGAAAATCTCGGAAGTAACCTCGGAAATGTCAAGAGAATCACACAAAAGCGAATCACAATCACTGTCAGATACATCCTCGGAATCGGAAAACATCTCATCATGATCATTCGAAATATCAAGAGAAAGCTCATCACAAATATCATCTACAACCTTGGACTCTCTTGGGATTGGGATAAGGCTCTCAACACAAGAAGATTCCATTTCCGGAATAGTACTAAGAGGCTCGTTCCCCATTATGAGAGAGTCAACGGGTGTAACTATGTCTGTAGAATTATGATTATCGACCTCTTCCAAAACGATGTCACTTCTCTCAACTGGCGTGAGAGAAGGGGAAGGGTCGGAAATGAAAGGCTCAGAAACGGGAGTGGGTTCAGCCGACAAACTTTCATAATATTCTTTCATTTGGATGGAATCCTCATCATCATCTTCAATGTAAGTCTCGAGCCATCGGGTACGTCTTTCAAGTGCTTGCTCCTCAATTCGTATTTCTTCAAGACACTTTTCAATCTGAGCTGCTCGTTTTTCTTCTTCGAGTAATTCTAACATAGATCTTTCGTTTCGAGATGCTCGATCTTCGGCAAGTAATTCACCATACGTTTTCTGATGATGATCTTTCTCGATACCATGTTTATCCATAAATTCTTCGAGTATATTAATACATCGTTGGAAACTATCTTGAGGAATTTGCGGATTTTGTGGTTGAATCTCTTGGTATTGTGGAGATGGGTCATAAGAATAGTCATAAGGAACTTGCTTGTAAACAATCGGATTCTGCATTTGACAATCGGAATTAAAGTGCGGACCTCCACAATACTCACAACAATATGATTGTTGTGATGGGTTTGGTGAAGTATATGGATAAGGTTCATAACCAAAGGTTGTATTGTTAATTTGGGCTTGACATTGAAAACCTTGGTGAGGACCTCCACAGTACTCACAAGAGTATGACTCCGTCTCATGGTATGGGGATTGGTTAAGGAAATCGGTCGTTTCATTGTAGGGATGTTGGTCGTAGACAAACTTGTTTCCCGTATTCACAATGCTACAACCGGGACAATTCCCACCATTTTGAGGTCCCCCACACCATTGACAACCATAATGGTAAGACGAAGACATCGATAAGAATTATACGAATAAGATGGTAAAGAGATAAAGAATTGACGGTTCAGAGGGTAAAGAAGAATATTTTTGGGTTTTTAATAAAAGGGATATTTACAAAAATCAACGATAACTTCTCGGGGAAGGATCTTCAAATGCATGCGAATCGAGACGGAATCGGAAACTCACTACATGCCCTCCTCGGCAGCGGCGCCAAAATTTGATTTCAATGAATGCCAAACTGTCAAGTTATCTCACACAAGCTAGCCACTTGTGAATGACTAACCGTAAGAAACTTAAAACAGTTCAGAACCAATAATAGAAGAGAAGTGTAGTACGGTGGGTAACTCAAACGTGTTAGGTTTGAGCACCGAGATCGTTCCGAACGAGGGTTGAATGGAATTTCCAACTCACGTCCCGATTTTTGTGATTTGAATGAGAGAAGGGAATAATATGAGGTTATCTAAACTACGGGGCAAGGGAAGCATAAAAGGGAAATTACACTACGGAAATCCTAAATACGCGATTAAAACGAAACGTAAATAAAATGCAATTACGTCTAAATCCTAAAAATCACCTAAAATAAATTTTACTCTAAAAAATAATATTTGAAAATTATTTATGAATTAAAACTAATTTTTAGGATTTTTCTGGATTTTATTAGAATTAAAAACTAATTTCTAATTATAAAAATAAGACTAAATAACTAAAAATTATAAAAACAAAGGGGAAAATTATGAAACTATTTTTATAAAATCTAAAATATCCTAAGAGAATTTTCAAAACTATTTTTGTATTTTTCTGATTATTTTTCTATTTTCTATGAATTTAAAACTATTTAAACCTAATTTAAATTGTGAAAAATACCAAATAAAAGGGGAAAAATAGGGAAAAATATTTTTTATGCTTTTTATATTTTTCTTAAACTGGGAAAATTGAAAAATTATTTTTTGGAACTTTTTCTTAATTATTTGCAATAAAAGCTATTTAAAAAGGATTAAAAACTATTTTAAATTAAGAAAAATAATAAACAGTAGCTAAAAATTATGAAAAATTCAGGGAAATTCTAAAATATTAATCTAAATCTATGAAAAATAAGAAATCATAAGCTTATGTGTGAGATATGAGGGCTGTAGTGTAAACTGTGATGAAATAAGCACTTTAATATAAGCAAACTAGCACAATAAGCCACCAAACTTCTACACAAGCTAAATTATACTAAAACCACTCTAAATCAACTAACTACTGCTACTTCTAACCTCAAATAAGCAGTTTACTAAGGTTAAAGCTAACTGATCTCTTAAGTAAAACAGCAACCTGACCCTCCTGTTTGAGCTTATTCACAAGCTTATCAGAAGAGCTTGAGTACAAAACAGATATGTGGTCTTCAAGACCACCTAGCAAACTATCACTAAACCAAAAATCAGACCCTGACTATTTGAAATGACCACTGTGCAAGGTCTGCACTATTTGAAGAAAACTGCTGTTGACACCATTTTGACTTTCAAGAACAGTTATGAATTTGACTAAAATGAGATTTAAGATCAAATGTAGGACTGATGTTGATGAATCTTGATGACATACAATTGAAGCAAGCTAGTTTATCAACTTTTATACCTATATGTAAGATTTTAGCAAATGGTTTCAACAGTTTTGAGATCAAGACAGTTTAGAATGAAATTTTGACTTTTATGAAAAACTGAGGCAAAGTTGAGACAGATATGAATGCAAAGAACTAAAGCAAGCCTAAAGCAACCTAACTATCACAATATTCTAACCTCTAGCACAGTTTAAGCACCAATCCAAACACTCCTTAAAACCAATAAGATGCAAATGAAATCTGAGTTTAATGGAATTTGACTAAAACTGAATCTCGAATCAACAAAATACAACTAATCTCAGCTTTTTAACACATTTAAGCTAGAATCTAACTAGAAATTGATTCGACTTTGAAATCTTGACTTTTGATGACTGATGTAAAATCTGAGTTTGAGAAAAGGTTTGGAGAAATTTCAAACTCACAGAAGCTTAGTTAGGCTTATGTGAGTCTAAACAACTGAAAACAACAAGCTTAAATCAAGATTGTTAATCAAATGAACATTTGCAGAAAATCAAGTAACAAGATGAAAAGTAAATTTGCATTAATAAAAGGCTGTTTACATTTTAAAATGAAATTACAATTACTCAAAATATAAGAACAGGACAGAAATATAAATGGTCAAAATCTCTCTAAAGCATAAGAAATTGGACGATTTCAATGTGAGCCAAGAGGGTCTTTTTATAGCCATCAAGAGGTCTTAGGATCCTCTTGGAAGAGCCTAGAAGGCTTATCCACAGCCACATGATCATTCCTTGTCACCATAGCCAATCAGAGTGTTCCAATTCACCAAATGATGTGTTGCAGCCAATGGGAGAGCTCCATTTGGCCACGTATGCAACCTTATCTGACAAGTCAGCTTCTAGAAGCCTTGGGAAAGATGCTAGTACGAGGTAAGGTGGGGGTAAATGGTGGTAAAAGGTGGTAAAAGGTGGTAAAAGATGCGTTTGGGAGGAAGGGGAAGAAAGACTGTTTGGGCGCGTTTGGATTTCTTTATTATATTTCAATTGGGTGTTGACCGGGTCTTGGGTTTTGACTTGGGTAAAATGGCTGGTCAAGTGGGTAATCGGGTAAGTATAGTGGATAACGGGTTGTGTTATTTTGGGCGGGTTGGTATAGTTGAGAGTTTGGGCCGGGTATTAGGATTATTGGATTGGGCCGTGTATATGGTTTTGGATTTAGGATAGATATAGGATCCATGGCATATCTCAAGGACCAAAGGTGTATTTTCTGAAACTTCAGGGACCAGACATGTAATATTTGAAAATATCTTAAAGGACCATTCTTGTCAATCTTCAAATAGACCAAGGGCCAATTTGCAACTTCTGAATCTTCAAGGGCCACTTTTGCCAAATGTTGAAACTTGAGGGGCCAATTTTGACATTTCTTTAAACTTGGTTATTTCTTCCAAAAATCATCCTCGGAGAATAAAATCTTCATAATTGCTCAATTTTGATCTTCCGGCTCAGCTAAAGCTCTCTTAATCTCTCGTGCTCGGATTTACGTCTGATTTGGTTCCTTTTTGTGTGTTTTTACATATCCATACCTGCACAAGCACAAACTCAAGAAAACCACAAATATTAGCAATAAACGGCTCTTTCTTGGTTATTTTGGGTCAGTTTTGATAATGAAAAGGTATGTGTTTTAGCACATACCAATGTGCTTGAACATAAACTACATATTTTGTGCAATGGGTTGTAAACACACAAGTTGCAAGTTTTGTATGGGCGAAACTTGGAACTGAGTGGATTTGCAATGCCCTTGCTGCATGAACGTTCTTTAAAGGTTTTTCATGACAACACAAACTCTATGAACTCACTCAACCTTTGTGTTGACACTTTAAGCATGTTTTATCTCAGGTATCTAAGGCATACACTTCATGGCATGCATGTGGACTTATCATAGAGTCGTGGTGACGACGCGTCTCACATGGGATTTATGCACTTTAAAAACATCGTTTGGCTTGTATCAAACTTATTTCCGTACATGTTGACTATCATTTGGGACCTATACTTTGTAAACTCTGATTATTTTACTCAATCAAACGATGTATTTTCCAAACGACACTTTAGGTCGTTCAATATAACTGTAACTGTGATGCTATGACAGTCATCCCCCAGGAATTCTATTCCGCTGCAAAACAGGTATTTTGGAGGTGTGACAGATTGGCATCAGAGCAAGAGTTATAGAGAACTAGGTTGCATCATTGACCCTAGACTATAACTACATCATCATAGCATCTCATCATTTCATCATAAGTGCATATACACTATGCATGCGGTTTCATACGTACATTTTGCGAGTTATTTACTTTCATTTCAAATTCATTGTCACATTGATGTCTTCAGATACCCATTCCATTATCCTTTCTTCAGACTCCAACGTGGAAAATGCCTTGTCATTCCCTATCACAATTTTAACATCAGTTAATACATCACCGATAACATCGAATGCTGAGATAAAACCTTTAAGGAGGGTGAAGTCACTCTCACTCCTTTGCTTCACCACCAACATGTCGAGTTACACGCTATTCACACATTAAGTCACTAAATTGTCATACATTTGAAGCACTTACGACATCTCATAACCCATCTCCTAGGAATCCGTCAATCATTTTGAAAAATAACCTCAAACTTATCACCTCCTATCACATCTATTTAGAGCGCTTATTCTTAACATAGGACTTTGCTACGTCTCACCTTTCCTCTTATTTTGAAGAGTTATTCTTAACATAGGACCTTGCTACATGAATGTTCTTTAAAGGTTTTTCATGACAACACAAACTCTATGAACTCACTCAACCTTTGTATTGACACTTTAAGCATGTTTTATCTCAGGTATCTAAGGCATACACTTCATGGCATGCATGTGGACTTATCATAGAGTCGTGGTGACGACGCGTCTCACATGGGATTTATGCACTTTAAAAACATCGTTTGGCTTGTATCAAACTTAATTCCGTACATGTTGACTATCATTTGGGACCTATACTTTGTAAACTCTGATTATTTTACTCAATCAAAAGATGTATTTTCCAAATGACACTTTAGGTCGTTCAATATAACTGTAACTGTGATGCTATGACAGTCATCCCCAGAAATTCCATTCCGCTGCAAAACAGGTATTTTGGGGGTGTGACAAGGGGACTTAGCAATGTAAGCAAAAGTAGAAGAACTTGCATTAGAAGAAGAATCAATGCTAAGTACAAATAAGCCATCAACCACATATCCTTTCCCCACAAAGTCATTGTTTCGGGTGATTACTACTTTATCACCTTCAAGAACAATTTTTAATCCTGCCCTAAGTAGTAAACTTCCATAAACCATGTTTCTACGAAGTGAAGGGACATATAAGACATTATTTAAGGCCAAGGTTTTACCAGAAGTGAATTTTAGAAGTACTTTTCCTTTACCGAGCACTCCAGCAGTCTGAGAGTTTCCCATGAAGACACGTTCACCATATTTAACTTCTTCAAATTCATGTAATAGTCCCCTGTTATTGCAAAGATGCCTTGATGCACCACTGTCCATAATCCATGCAGCTTTATCCTCCACTAGATTCGTCTCTACAACCACTGCAGCAATGATTTCATCATTTTCAACTAGGTTGGCTTGTGGTGTGACATGTCTTTGGTTAGAGTTTTGTTGATCCTTGCGTTTTTTGCATTGATAGACTTTGTGTCCAGATTTTCCACAAACATAGCAAGAAACTGATGCTTTCTGAATTTTGCCATCCGTGTTTCTTGGAACAAATTTCTTTTTGTGTTCTCCATATTTTACGTTCTTGTCTTTCCTGTTGGAGGTGCCACCAGATTCTACCAAGTTAGCTTTTATAGAACTAAAAGAGTTAGAGATTTGCTTATCTTTGAGACAGTTTGCTTCCTCGGTTCTCATGTGGCTAATGAGTTCTTTGAGTGAGAGATCACGTTTCTTGTGTTTGAGTTGATTGCGATAGTCATTCCATAAGGGTGGAAACTTTTCCAGCAACACATTTGCTTGCATAATTTCACACTTCTTCATACCTTCATTTAGAACATCAGTCACCAAATTCTCATACACATGAACTTGCTCCATTATTGGTTTATCATCTACCATCTGAAACCGTAACCAATTCCCAACAACATACTTCTTTTTACCAGCATCATCAGCCCCATATTTTTTCTCTAAAGTTTCCCAAATAGCCTTGGCCGATTTTTGAGTAATGAAAAGATTAAAAAGAGAATTTATCATATGGTTTAAAAGATGACCTCTAGCAGTCCTATTATTCTTTTCATACTTATTTTTCGCTTCTTCTCTTTCTTTTGTTTGTTGTTTAGTTAAAGGAGTAGCGATTGCAGGTTCACTAAAATCTTGAAACAAAACATAATCTATCTCTAGTTGTTCAAAGAAAATCAAAAGTTTTTGTGAGCAACGCTTATAGTTCGTTCCATCAAGTGGTTCCAATTTTGATAAGTAGGGTAAAACTTTGTTAATTGACACAGCCATTAAAAGAAGATAAGAGATTTCGCTTTCAAATTGTTATAAATAGTTGTGTCAGCTAACAAAGAACGAGGAAAATAAATAATAATAACAAGTTATAAAGTTTGGGAAACAAGAAAGAACTTATCGAGACCCAAGTTGTGCCGTGGAAAAACCACTGCCTTGAAAGCGAAATTTTGACACGACCGTGGTGCAATCCTAGAATGCCGATCGCTCCCCAAGGTTAACACAACTAGTCAACCAACATGTGCACTCATGGTAGATGACTTGGAACTTGCATAAAACAATTGCCCCAAATGGATTAGATACACGAATTTGAAAAGAACAGATATTGGTTTTGAAACAACTAGATAAGAATGTGTGATGTTTTGTGTGTCTAACAACTGAGTCTACAAAATGATTTTATAGTCAAGTGTAGGCTCCATTCTTTAATGGTGCAATTAGCCAACTTTAAGAGATCTTTAAAAATGATTAATATTCAAATGAAACATCCCATTTGGTCAATCAAAGCTGACGAATGGTTTTAACACCATTGAATATTGAAATAAACGTTTAAAAACTAAGTAGCATGCCATTAACACAATATTATTCCAACAATGTCAAATAACCACACCGTAAAAAATATCTATGGCACTCTAACATAAGCTTGATGTTAGATGAGCTTCAGAGCATCTATTCCACCAACATAAACGTTCTTATAATGCTGAAAAAAGTAGAACGTTTGACAGACAGTGAAATCCATCATAGCCCCAACCAATCGCAAAAATAGTTGAACATTGGTGAAGTGTAGTTCTTAATAAAAAGTGACATTACTCCGAATAATAAATTTCATAATAAATTCGTCGTCAATTGGATAAGAAAAACAAAATTTTAAACGCACTAGTTCATACTCCTTTTGTCCTAAATTAGTACATTGTTTAAGCAATTTCCCATAAATATGTTTTAGCTTCGGTCCTTCGGAGTCTATGGCTTCTCCTACCTTACGTAGCTGAAATAAGACAAAAACGTTAGCTCGCCTCGGGTTTTGAATCCAAGACCAAGTTCCGGTGTGAGAATAAATACTTTCTTGGTATGAGTTTTGATGAGATAAAGGAAAGAGAAAAAGTAGTAAGCATCGGAGTGTGTGTAATTGTGTGTCGTCCATCGGGGTGGACGGCTCTATTATAATACCTGACTCATGCTTTGCGTTACGGGGATTGTGAACACGAGGTTGTCATCTTGGTGCAACAAGAGAATCGCTGTTAGGCACTTAGCTCCTCCAAAATATCATAGCTTTTCTGGAGGACCGTTCTAGCGTTGAGTGACTGTATCCTAATCTTTCACGAGAGATGTCAACTAAAAGTGATTTAGCTCCTCCAAAATATCCGGAAGAGACGATACCTCATCATCCGTGTTTTATTATATTTGTCTCAAAATAAATGTTTAAGTTGGTATTTCAATTATTTAAATTGTTTTCAAATGGTCGACATAACACTTTAGTTGTGCAATGTCATCACTTCACCCTTCCAAACCCTGAAAAAACGAAATAAAAAGGATCTATGAAACCACTCCACCTGTAAACACCAACAAAAAAACCCCAAATTCAAAAACCCATCATGTACAACAATAACAATTATTTAACTTCATCCAAACACCCCCCTAACAACACCACCACCACCAAACCCTTACTCACAGCAACAACCGTAACAGAATCACCGATGACATCACTCATCAAATCATGGCTCAACGGTTCTAAGCTACGTTACTTCATCCTGATACTCTTCTCACCGGTAATCATCCCGATCGTTTTCGTCACCTTCCCCTTCATCTGCGCCGCGGAGGTTTGTTACCGGCGGCGGAGGCGGCGGGAGAAGGCGGAGGCGGCGCCGGAGATGGCGGATTCTCCGGTGGTGGTGAAGAAGGATGGTGACGTGGCAGGGAGTTTGTTGGAGAGGTATTTGGAGGATCAGTTAGGGTTGGCTATTGAGATATTGAATGAATGTGGTGGTGATTTAGGTGGTGGTTATTATTCTCATCATTCTGATTTTGGTTTTAATAACAATAGGAGTTATAATAGTTTGTGTTAGGATGGGCGGGCTAGCGTTTTTGACTCAGATGTATGTTGTTTAATTAGGATATATCCAGTTTGATTTTGATTGTATATAAACTAATTTTAGTGAAATGAAATTATCACATACTTAATTAATTAGGGATTCTGATTCAGTTTTGATTCACTTGTGGGATTAATTTTTTATATACATTTTGATGTTTAGTTGTTGGTGATAGCGGTAAGGCGTTGGTTGTATAGTGTTGTCAAAAGCTGTAATTTTTTGTAGTGCAGCACGCAAGTTATTATAAAGTGTAAAATAAGTAATGACATTTTTAAAGTTAAAAGCTGCTAAGCTTAACGCTTTCTGTATCGGCGTTTTATAATGATCGTTTAGCAAAATTAATCTAAAAGGCAAAAAGCTTGTTCTTAAAGATCCGAAATGCTTCTAAAAATTGGTTTTCAAATAGCAGTATTATAATATTTGCTTGATCATGTTATAGTCAATCACTAAACTTGCACTTTGTGCCATTTTGGGGTGTTTCTGAATTCTGATTGCTTGTTCTAGCACCGTGCTAGTAATTATGATTTCATACAATGAATAATCCATTTTGACTTTTTCTGCTTGTTAATTTAATTCATTTATTTGCTTCAAAATACAATAAGGCAAGAGTTTATAAGCAAAACTATAAACACCCAGGTTTGGATTATAATATGTTCCATGGATATTTATGATCAACTATTGCATTTTTGCATAACAATAATGTCAAATTCAAATACTTGCATGTCGTGTCATGTTTCATGATATGTTTCATGATAGACGAACATAAAGTCGTCACATCAAATAGTTATGACTTTGTGAAATGTGCATTATCATGTCAGTGTCATATTCATGACCTCGCAAGATGAACGTTTTATATGTTAATCACGAGTATTGTCTATTTGAACATTTCAAAGAGTGTCATCACAATATCAATTAACTTTTTTGGTAAACTGGTGAACATACATTATTTCAATCAAATTATCATCAATACGAAAGCCTTCAAGCAGATGAAGGACATACCTAAACACCTCTTAAGAAGTGATAAAAAATTTTGCTTCGCTTTATACTATGTTTTCGAGTTTTCTAGAAAATAATATGACTAGAAAAATGGATCCAAATTAACACAAGTCGTTACTTTGTTTTTGCTTTCGAGTTTGACAAAAATAAAAAAGGAAAAACAAGTAATAAAAACACTTAATGATGATTTAAAAAAAAAAAAATCAGATGTGCGTTTGCCGGGAGTCGAACCCGGGTCTATTGCTTGGAAGGCAATTATCCTAACCGTTGGACTACAAACGCTTCTTGCTGAAATGTTACTAAGAGTATTATAACACTTAACAAAAAATGTCGTAATTTTAGTATGTGACTATGCTACATATATTTGTAGATTGCTTATTTTAAGTTTCGTATCTTCTAAGTTATGCAGAAGTTGAGTTCCAACTTCTAAGTCATGTATGCAACTCAAATGACGTATTAATAGATTACGAAATAATAATAAATTATCATACACGAGACATCAAGGCCTGTGTGATGCACGGGTTTTGTTCATCGTAAAGAATCATCGGTTTTGCGACAGTTATGCGTATTTAGTTATCATGCTTAGTTTCGATCGGGGATACTCAACTAAATAAACGAAGTTTATTTAAGATTTTATAAAATATAATTGTTTGAAGGAAAAAGGTATCAATTACATAGGTGACTTTTATCATCGTAACGCAAAATATGTTATTTCAAACACATAGTTTATACTACACACAACTTAAGCCCTTTTCTTTTGTTTCTTACACCAAAACTGATGTGTGAGCTTTGAGTCTTGACTTTCATCTATAACGATTGCGGCGTTATATCTTCAAGTGGTATCTATCTATTTAATCTAATAAAACACAGTTTTTGTCATAACTCTTAATTAATTTTTTCTAAAAATAACTTTAGCTCTCCTTTTGACACGTGGCATTCCAAGTTTTTGAAGGAGAAATACTCAAAAAATACCTAACTTTTATAAAACTAAAAAAACGAATATCTGTAAGGTTACAACTCAATTAGATTTGTATGCGTTATAATAATTAAGTCAAACACTACGTCATAATTTTGGAAAGAATCAATTTATACGTATGTTAAACAGACTAGACGAGTACTTTTTGTATGGCAACGAGATTTTATAGGGACAAAAAAAAAGTTTATGTGTTATAAACAAAAAATAATAAAAGTTTGAAGATTTGGGAATTAAATATAATGTTTTGAAACCCGGTTCAACCCGGGTGGTTCAACCGGTTGAACCGTTCCGGTCGAAAAACAGGTCGATTTAAACCGAGTCAACCCGATGGGTTGGATCGAAAACGAGTCAAATTAAACCGGGTCAACCCGCCGGGTTTGAAGCGTCCCGAGTCAACCCGGTTTTCGATGTGTATTAATTGGTTGTTTTAATTTGGTATATATGCTTTTAATTGCTTGTATAATGTGAATAAATTATTGTACTTTTAAATAATTGAATGTTTTAATAAGAGTATTAATTATACTATTCATTTATATTATCTTTGACTTTCAAGATTTCAATTTATAAGATTTGACCATACACTCTTTATGTGTAAATGTAAATATAGATATAGATAGACCCTCATAATGTTTTGAAAGATTCATTCTAACTTTAAAGTATTTATTGCTTAATATTAAAATCAAATCAATTTTATTCAATAGCCACAAATCTTGGTTTAAAACATTCGCTTTGTTTCACAATGATATAGAATTAATGATTTCCTTAATTGTGATCAACTCGAAATTCCAAAATCATATACGGGAAATTATGCCTTATAATATACACAGATACACCAATGTTATATGTAACTCACTAATAATGTTTTCATATCTCTTTAGTTATACGGTACAAGTTTATTTTCGCCTTGGTGTTTGTATGCTTTGTAAGAGATTAAACAAAGAAAAATATTTATGTTTTCATTGGTTATGTACTTATGTTGCATCTATAATGGTTAAATCATTTGAAAAAGCATCCAAAGTAAATAAAAGTAATAAAAAGATGTCGTGTGTTTTCTCATATGGATATTCAAAATTGATATGGTAAATTTTAATATATTTTTTTTTTTTTTTGTGACAGGATGTATTCATTGTGACAACTCGTATTTTCAGGTCATATTTCAAAACATTACTCATGCTTCATCATTTATCATTTATCGGAAACTAGATTTACGAGCATCAAATTCACGTAACCTTAATGGTTTAGCTGTGAATTCATGAATATTTCATCAAAGACATTTCATATAGGCTAGGTTTAGTCTACATTTCATTGGCATCATTATCATCATATTAGTTTATGCATGGTTTTGCATTTTTTATTCAACGTTTATTTTCCTATTAAATAAACGCTATCGCGTAATTAATTATTTTGAACAATTGATCCGATATTTCCAAAAATTATCCTAATATATTTTTATACTCATTTTAAGACAATAAAAATTATATTATTAGTTTACCCGATGTTTTTAAATTTATTTCGTATATAAATTGTTATGTTTATATAATTACGACGGTTTTCGTAAATTCAACTCAATAAATATTTATTTCACTCAACTCATGTAAGAAATGTATTTTTATAAATTTTATGACCTCAATATATTTTATCTTGACCCGTTAAAAGTTATTTTTATCTAACGCTACCCTAAATACTCAAATGTGTACACAACTTACCACAAGTCTTCAAGTAACTTACACTAAACTACACTTAAGCATAATTAAAAATATATATATATATATATATATATATTATATGATGACTAACACCCCCTTGGCCGACTTAGGGGGGGTGAGTCATTTGCTTTTACAAATATCTACAAACACAAACATATTCACTTCATAATTATCAAAAGATCAAAAACCATTTTCTCATCTTCCTCTTTCTCTTGCAACCGGCCACACCAAAGGACCAAGAAGAATTCATCCAAAAATTTTCTAGACAAGATTTTTATACTCTAGTCTCACTCTTGATTAATGTTTTGCAATAAAAACCTTGGGTGATTAGAAAAAAAAACCTTTGCTCATAAACCTCATCAAGTTTCTAGTAAGCATCCATATTCATCATCATATTTCATATTCATTGTTATATTCATTTCATCATATTTGAGAAAACATGCAAGTCTCATGGATGTTTATACCACTTTTTCATTGATTTTAAGAGTTATATATATATTGGTCATCCTATAATTACTCCTTGTTATAAATCACTATTGGTGATGTCTAGGAACCCATGACACCCTAAGAAGGTGTATGGTAGGATTAGAATAGCTTCGGAGTTGTTTTGAATTGGTTGGAATAGGTTTGGCGCGAGAAAAACTCATTTCGACGAGTCTAATTAAGGGTCTGTCTTTATTTTGAAATTCTGGAATTTTCGACAGTAAGCAAAATATTTTGGGCTAGATATTTGGAAAATATACTTTAAAACGAAAACGTGGCCGCTTGAACGGGTTAAAACGGAGCTATAACGAAGAAGTTATGAATTTTTGAAGTTTGACGACGAAAACTAATTATTCCAGAAAATTCAGCAAGCTGTCTCGACTTTTTACGAGTCAAAAATGAGTCTTAAGCGTTGTTAAATGTGTCGACTTATCAAAAATATATTAGTATATGTTATCACGATTCCGTGGATATAAAGAACGTAGAAAACGGACTTATAACGACTAAGTTATTCACATTTTAAAAAGTTGCCGTAACTTTATTATATAAGAAAAATTAGTATATTTCTATTAGACAAACTTTACGTCAACAAAGGACCACGTTGAGGGTCGTTTTTAACAATGATGAAGTACTTTTTATAAAGTGATGTCTTCTAGTAAAAGTAAGTTTGCCTAGCCTATTTTTCAAAATGTCAAACCACTTGTCAAGCGGAGTTATAACGAGTAAAATACGGTCACTTAAACTTTGCCGGAAAACCATCCTTAAACTATATTTTGGACACAAGTACCATACTTTACCTATATTTATCTCCATGATCGAGACCTCTAGGATGAAAACTTGAACACTAAAACTTTGAGATAATGATACAAGCTTCCCAAAACCGTTGAGTTTGTTTCTTAACACTCGACGTACACCATTTTACGACTAGCTTTTCAAGGCCGTTTAGTCACTTTCATGAATATTTCAACAACATTATTTTACGACGAAAAGTTATAATTTCATAATAAATCACTAAATGATTATCGTAGGATATCATTTCAACGTAAACACATGTAAAGTAATTTAAAAATGGTCAAGACGTTAAGAGATTGTTTCTCGACGAGAAATATTATTTTCGAAAATTCACAAGTGGTATAGATATCATCCGAATTGCATGCATAACATTACATCATGACTTATTACATATCATATCATTCATAATAGGTCGAGGTTAGAGATTCACGCTACATTTCGGTGTACTCACTTTTGCCATCGCATCATTGTCCATGTGAGTTTTCATAGCCCCACTTTCAATTGTTTTGTACTATTTTTGGGGGAGATACATGCTCAACTACTTGCTTTTATTTACACAAGTACTTTAAACTTTTACGGATTACCGTGAGTTTTCATAGCCCCATTTTCAATTGTTTTGTACTATTTTTGGGGGAGATACATGCTCAACTATTTTCATTTACTTTCATAAGTACTTTAAACATTTAAGGATTACAGTGAGTTTCGTAGCCCCTACTTTTATATGTTTTGAACTATTTTGGGGGAGATGCATGCTTAACTACTTTTCACAAGTACTTTAGATTTTAAAGATAACTTCTATCATGATCACCATTGTTTCAAAAACCGAATGTTGTACTATATTAATTGTTCTTGTTTGAGTGGTATAGTTCTACGTCATATAAAGTTCTAAATCAGTTGACTACTGAAACATTGGGTCATGTACTATTGATTATGTGTTATAGTTCTACGTCGTATAAAGTTCTATGTCAGTTGACTACTGATACATTAAGTCATGTGCTATTGATTATGTGTTATTGTTCTACGTTGAGTTAGTTACTATTGTGAATTCCTTTGACATCATGTGTTTGAACATAAACTATACATATTTTGGCAATGGGTTGTAAACACACAGGTTGCAAGTTTTGTATGGGCGGAACTTGGAACTGAGTGGATTTGCAATGCCTTTGCTGCATAAACGATTTTGAAAGGTTTTTCATTTCAACGCAAACTCTATGAACTCACTCAACCTTTGTGTTGACACTTTTAGCATGTTTTATCTCAGGTATCTAAGGCATTCCCTTCATGACATCCATATGGACTTATTATAGAGTCGTGGTGACGACGCGTCACACATGAGATTTATGCACTTTAAAACATCGTTTGGCTTGTAACAAACTTAATTCCGCACATGTTTAATTTCATTTAGGACCTATCTTTGTAAACTCTGATTATTTTATTTAATCAAACGATGTATTTTCCAAACGACACTTTAGGTCGTTCAATATATCTCAGAATCGTGATGCTATGACAGTCAATCCCCGTGAATTCCATTCCGCTGCAAAACGTAATTTGGGGTGTGACAGATTGGCATCAGAGCTTCATTATAGAGAACTAGGTTGCATCATTGACCCTAGACTATAACTACATCATTATAGCATCTTATCATTTCATCATAAGTGCATGTTCACTTTACATGCGGTTTATACGTACATTTTTCGAGTTATTTACTTTCATTTCAAATCGATTGTCACATAGATGCCTTTAAATACCCATCCCATTATCATTTCCTCCTACTCCAATGTGGAGAATGCTTTGTCATTCCTTATAAAAAAAAAATTTATATCAGCCGATTCATCACCGATAACGTCGAATGCCAAGCTAAAACCTTTAAGTAGGGCGAAGTCACTCTCATTCCTTTGTTTCACCACTAACATGTTGAGTTACACGTTATTCACGCACTAAGTCACTAGACCATCATACATTTGAAGCACTTACGACACCTCATAACCCATCTTTTGGGAACCCGTCGATTATTTTGAAAAGTAACCTCAAACTTATCACCTCACATCACATCTCTTTAGAGCACTTATTCTTAGCATAGGACTTTGCTACATCTCACCTTTCCTCTTATCTTGAAGAGTTATGGCACCGAAGAAAGCTGCACCAGAAATGACACCAGCCGCTATCCAAAGGTATATAGAGGATAGTATAGCCGAGGCACTAAGGAAAGAACAAGCAACGGTAGCTGCCGCTTCGAGGCCATGGCTGCTGCCGGCCGCTAGACTTGCTACTACTTCAGGAGCTGCAGGAGGATCTGGAGTTCGAAATTGTACATACAAGGACTTTAAGAACCGTGATCCTACAAAGTTCAAAGGCACTGAAGGAGCCACTGCTATGGTTCGATGGTTTGAGAAGATGGAGTCTGTGTTTCTTCTATGCAATTGCCCGGATGACTACAAGGTGAAGTTTGCCACTGGTACACTCTTAGATGGCGCAATGTCATGGTGGAATTCGTATGCGCAGCCTATTGGTATCGAAAATGCTTACAAGCTCACGTGGGATCAATTCAAGAGGTTGTTGACAAAGAAGTATTGTCCACGCACGGAGGTGGAGAAATTAGAAACGGAATTTTATGAGTTAGTGACTGTTGGTTATGACATCGAGACCAACATTAGGAGGTTTCAAGAATTGGCTGCACTATGTCCATCAATGGTTTCGGACAATGAGAAATGATGAGTGTGTAAATACTCATCATTTTTGGTCAAATCTGAACTGCAAAACACTTAAAAACGCTCAGAAATGCATCAAAATACTAAAAATATCTCAAAATTGTATTTTATATGTTTCAGATGCAAAATGTTTAGAATCAGATGAAAAATGAGCTAAGTTTGCATAATTGGCAGTTTTAGTGCCCCAAGTTTCAAAAGTTGTCAAAAATAGTCCCTGAGCACTTATTTTACAAGAAAAGTCACCAAAGGTCCTTTTAAAATCATAAGTTGTCATAATTAGTCCTTTGGTGAAAAATGTCAAATGTTTTGAGAAATTACAAGTTTGGTCCTTCAAGTTTCAAAATTGGCAAATATAGTCCTTGGAAGTTTGAAAATGTCCTTTATGGTCCTTGTACTATTGAAACTTGTCATTTTTGGTCCCTTGGAACAACTTTGAAAAAATGGCAGATTTGATCCTTGGTTTTTGAGAAATTGCAAAAAGGGTCCTTGTTTATTTAATATCAAATCTTTGAACCTTGGCCCCTGCCAAAACCACCTTTGGACCCCTGCCATATACTGGTGACCCCCCCTGTTTTGACCCCTGCCTAATAATACTCCCAAGTCAAACACCCCCGTCAACCCCCCCCCCCGCCCAAGTCCTCCTCCTTCACCAAATCCCTCTGCAACACTCAAACCCCTCACCTCCAGCTCACACACTCCACACCATGTCCCCTCCACCTCACCAAACAGCCAAAAAGCATTAAATGCTTCCCCCCCCCCTTTGCACTCAACCCCCCAGTGGCTATATTAGTTTTCCCGCCAAAATTCATCAAACGGCCAAAATTGCCTCAAGTGATCCAATGGCTGCAAATGCAAGTGGGAAATGCTCAGAGGACTAGTGGAAGACCTTTTGATGTATAAATAAGAGAGGAGAGAGCAGAGAAAAGGGTAGTTAGTTTTTATATTTTCTTGCAAATCGTCTTTATTATTAATGTTTTAGTTTAAGTCTCAAACTGTAATCTTTTGTTTCTATGTACTAAACTCAAGTTGTTTTATCATTATAATCTGTTTTCAAGTATCAATTCAAAGGATTTATCATAGTTTCATGTTTTTATATCTCCTGTTATAAGTTCAGTTTAAATGTACTAAAAGCCAAGCTTCAAAAAGCTTCATTATACTTCAAACAAGCTTACTTAAGCTGTCCATAGCTTTTAGTAAGCTTCTAATTCAGTTTTAAACTAATTCTCATATTGGTCAACAAAAGTCAAACCTGTGAAGAGATTTTGGTTAAGCAGTCATGGAAGTGGATATGGGTTGATGCAGTGTTGGATATGGGTTGATAATTGGTTTAGGATAGTGGTTACTTGTGTTGTTTGGCAAGCCATTGTGGCTAGGACTTTTGTAAGTGTTGGAATACTATTTGGTTACTGCCATTATTGCATTAATAATGTAGTAGCTATTTGATAATTGTAGTATTGTTATCTGCATCATATAGGTAGTTTAGATCTGTTCTAGTATAAATCATAGCTTGGATTTGTGGATTAGTAGTAGTTAAGTTCAAATCAGTTAGCTAAAGTGGTGTTTGGATCAGTTAGTATAATTAAGCTTGAGCTTTGGTTTGTGCTTAAAATCTGTCTACTCAGTCTCAATTAGGTCCACTTGAATCATTTTAGTCCTCATATTGCATCTGCACTCTCTCAAAGTCAAAAATCAACAATAATCTGTCCTAGTTTCATCACTGTTGGAATTTTCATAGATCAAAAGCTTGTTTTGTGTTTAGAATTCAGTAGAATAGCTCATTATAGTTTTGTTTTAGCCTAAATCATCAATATCAGTTCACAAATTGAAATCAAAACTCACAAAAGTCAACTTTCCAATTCTGCTCATAAAGTCAAAAATTGAAAATCCAAGTTTTCACCAAGGTTTGTTGATTTTTCATAGTTTCAATTTTGGGTCAATTCAAGTAAAACTTTGGGTTTAAAAACTTCAATTGGTCAAGAGTTGAAAAATGATTTTTGTAGATTTTTAGTAATTTTGTACAAGCTTCAAAATAGCTTGTCAATTTGGTATAAAGTGCCCTGCGCACTCAGTGTATACTGAGTGTGCAATGGCTTTGTGCAGAGCTTGTAAAAAGCTCATTTGAGCTCATCTCAGGCTCATTCTTGGTTTACAAGTTCCTAGCCAGGTCTACTTTAGGTTCCAACATCTGTTTTGAGTTTCACTTATTTGAGTAACTTATTTTCAAGCTACAAAGTAGTAGCTAAAAACTGTTTGGCATTTAAGCTTTCTAATAATCAAATCTGTTTAGCTTGCACTTTAGAGGTTTAGGCTAGTTGTACTTAGTTGCTTTTGAGTAGTTTTAGCATATTATAGCTTCTGTGATAATTTGGTGCTCATTTGGTACCTCTAGCTTATTTTGAGTGCTTATTTATAAGCACTTTTCACTGCAGCTTCATAATCCTTCACATAAGCTACTTTTTTTTATATTTTTCTTAGATTTAGAATATTAATTTAGACTTTTCCTGAATTTTTCATAATTTTCCAGCACTGTTTGATATTTTTCCTCA
The DNA here is from genome assembly GCA_910596185.1 of Chrysanthemum makinoi. NCBI lineage: Eukaryota > Viridiplantae > Streptophyta > Magnoliopsida > Asterales > Asteraceae > Chrysanthemum > Chrysanthemum makinoi. The sequence goes on from OU343224.1 coordinate 94,747,012, forward strand.
TTTTAATCAGTTTTTAGGCATTTTTAAATAGCTTTTAATACAATTAAATCAGAAAAACTTCAAAAAAATAAGTTTTCATTTTTCCTAGGTTAAGATAAATATAAAAAGCCAAAAAAATATTTTTCCATAATTTTCCTAGTTAAATTTGTAATTTTTAGCAATTTAATTAGTTTTAAATAGTTTTTAATTCATAGAAAATAGAAAAATAATCAGAAAAATATAAAATTAGTTTTGAAAATTCTCTTTAGTTATTTTAGATTTTTCTAAGTCATAAGTTCACTTTTCTAGCTTTATTTCATATTTTCTTATATTTTAAGGTATTATTAAATAGGTAAAAATAGTTTTTAATTAATAATAATTAAATAAATAGTCATAAAAATAATTTTATTTTTCTATAAATTTTCTCTTATCATTAGGTTTGTAAAAATGTCATCTTTATATTTTTAGGATTAATACTGTTTCAATTTCACATTTTCTTTTGTACGTTACGTAGTTTTTAATTTAAATTTATAAAAGAAAAATCAAAAACATCAAATTTTAAAAATAGTGATAGCGTTTATTTAATATAATTTATCTTTTTAATTTTCTTTAATTTGCATTTAAGCCCCTGTAATTTACAAACTTTCTCTTTAGGTATAATTATTCCAAATTCACAAACCTTTTCCCGTTCATTATCACCCGATCACTATACGTTTGATTATTCAATGCGCAAGCGTTGTTGGGACTTAACGACCTAGGAAACACTAAACTTCTCCGATCTTAATTGTATTGTTTCTCGAGCTGAAGTTTATCACGGTTGACCATTCACAAGTGGTTAGCTTGTGTGATAAAACTTGACGGTTCTAAGCCACCAAATTTTGGCGTCGCTGCACGGAGCCGTGCTAATAATATTACGTTTAGCAGATTAGTGATTTGAATATTCACTCCTTGTTCATACCATCTATATATGTTTATATTTTCTTATAAAAATCCAAAATCCAAAACATCTTAAAAATCAAAAACCCAAAAGATTTTCTTTCTTATTTTACAAAATGTTTTTCAAAAATACAAAAATATTCCTCTTTACCCTCTTACCCTTTTGATTCTTTATCCCTTTACCCTCTATCCATTTGATTCTAACTTCTTCTATTCTTATGGAATCTCTCGACTACGACGAATTCTGGAACGAATTTGAAAAACTTCATACTTTATCACAAATGTCAAGAATTCGTGTTGTTCGTGATGATCCATTAATTCTGCGTAGGGAAATGGAACGAGAAACCGGGGTGACAAAGGACCGGTACTTCCTCTCTGATAATGGAAGTGCTAAATACTCCCAACCTACGGTTATCCAAAGATCTAACCCTCAATTGCTCCTAAGCCGTCTAAAATTGATCCTAAACTTTCACAATTTACTAAAAGCAATCATTCGTAATTTAGACCGGTGACTAGCAAGAATGACTTGCCTAATCTTCACGCTTCTCAAGAACCGAACCGAGACCATAACGGAAGTGGTGGAAATTGCTAGATCTCAGAGCACACCACTTGTCCCACCTCCGGATTTTTCAAAATGTTCTTCGAGATTTGATAGTCATTCGGATCACCATGTTGGTTTTGTTGATTCTTTGAATGAACCGATTCCTTCTCATAACTCTCAAATGGAATCGTTTATTCCTTGTGTCGGTTGTGGTGAGCCTCTTTTGGTTCACCCTGTCGCTGTGTACGTGTGTACAAAGTGTGGTAATGATATTCGGAACGGAGTTGTTTGTTTTGTGGTTCGAGGAATTCATTTGATTATGATCCTAATCCAAACTCATTTAACGACCCCTCAAATTTTTCCAACTACCCACCACAGCCCGAATTATCTTCATATAATCAACATAACTGATGTGAATTTTGTGGAGGTCCTCACCAAGGATTTGAGTGTCAATCCGAAACACGCTTTGTCTATGAACAGTTTTCCGGTGATGCTCAGAACTTTGTTTATGACCAATATCCATATAATTCGCCATCCGTGCTCAACAGCTTTTATCTGTGTGAGAATTGTGGAGATCCTCACGATAATTTTCAATGTCAACCGTGGAATCAAAATTACTATACTTCCGGTTTTGACAATTTCCAACCTCCACAAGACCATACGGTTCAAATTCCATCTGAGCCGTTGCCTAAAGAAATTTCCCAAGATTTTGAAACCGCAATGAAAACACTTGATGATATGATTCAAAACTTTAAGAATCAAGTGAGTGGTGAGAAAACCATGGGAGAATTGCTAGCCGAAGAACGAGAGGCTCGCAAATCTAGGGAAGAATTATTAATCCTAGAGCATGCATCTCTAAGGCGTTCCCAATTTCTTAAGGCGTTTCTATATGATGATGACGAGGAGAGTTTTTATCCTTTTAAAGATAATATTTCTCAACTCCCTCAGCCTGTTGTTATCACACCCGATACCCTACTCACTCTGAACATGGGGGACAAGCATCTTGACACTGTTCCTGAAAAGGAATCGGACGAATTCATAAAGTCTAGTGATGAGAACCTTGTCCCAATCCCGAGAGAGTCACAGGGAATTTCTGATCATATGTGTGATTCTTCTTCCCCTCTTGAGTGTTCAAAAGATCATTTTGAGACTTTCTCCAATTGTAGCGAAGATTGTGCATCATATGGAGACATCGAGTATGTTGAGGCATCACTTCCACAATCTGATGCTGATCATCTTCTTGAGGAGTTCACCGATGAACTCACTCACATCAATCCGCTTTCATCGGAAAGTGATGATAGTCTCTTTGATTTCGAAGACGATCTGGGAGAGATTGAAAGTCTCCCTTATAATGATCGTTCACTCACTTCTCACCCTAACAGTCCAATAGAGAATGTTGATCACTTTGTTCCTGAAACATTCAAAGCTACTTTCACCAATCCTCTATTTGAATTCGACTCTGAATTCACTTTAATTTCTAAGAATCCAATCTTTGACAAGGATAGTGATGAGTCCACAATGGAACAAGAGTTCACAAATTCACATCATGTGAATGATTCTCTTCATGAGGAGTTCGCCGGTGAACTCACTCATATCATGACTCCGCCGGAGTATGATCGCTTGGATGGCAAAAATCATGATCGGGGGGAAAAGTTCTCAATCATGAGAGTTTGTATTTCTATGACAAATTTTCCAACCCTCCCTCCCGAGATGCTTTCCAAACCAAAGAGCTCAACCGATAAAATCCAAACGAGTGCAACTGCACTTGATCCTCAGGAAGAAGATCTTATCATGATCGTCATCATGATTTTCCTTCTTTTCTTCACCTACCTGGTGACTTCCTCTCTTCTTCACTGCTTCGAGGTGAGGACACTATCTTTGACCCCGGCATTTTCATTTATTATTTGTAAGCCAGATCTCTCTATATCTCATCGGTGTGGAACTTTCGCGTACTTCAATGTTTATCCAAACATCTTGAATGAAAGTCCGATGGAGATTGTCTCTTCCACTTACTTCCCCATGAACCAATTAATTCGGGGTCGAGTCAAGCTAGCGACTCGGTAATCAAAAACAGTAGTTAAACATGGGTTTTCACCCGTGTGTACCACCCTAGTGTGGGGGAGTTGCCCCCCGCTGTTTTCAAAAAAAAAAAAATAAAAAAAAATAAAATGGCCGTAGTATTTCCCTTTTACGTTCTCAGTTTCGGCATAACAGCCGGTACTTTGAATATTGAGGGCAATATTCATTTCTAGTGTGGGGGGGAATTCTCACGAATTTTATCATGTAATTACACCGCCCAATTCCCTCATTTTTGGCCAAAAATTTTTTTTTGGAGTAAGTGTTTTGCACTTACTCAGCTTACGGTTATCAGTCCGCCATGTCTAATAAACAAAAGGATTGGCTAATCCAGAGCAAACGGCTCTTTGTAAAGATATCTCAAATCCGTTGATGGCTTGCAATTTGCCCAAAATTGTATGGTGTTCAGCTCACCATATCTTTAATTAGTGAAGAGTTGGCTAGCCCGCAAGTTTATGGCTTGTGGTAAAGGCGGTTGGAAAACCATAATTGGTAATCGACTCACCAAAGATATTTTATCTAAGAGTTGGCTAGTCCAGTAAGCAATAAACGGCTTCTGGTAATAACAAATCAAAACCGTTGAAAGCTGGTGATTTGCTCAAAATCATTTGGTTATCGTTGTACCAAGGTTCTTACTTGAACTAAAACAATTGGCTACTCCAGAAGTAATGGCTTTTGGTAAAGAGATTCAAATCCATTAAGTTTTCTCAAAAGATTGCTAGGGACTAGCAATAGTTTAGTGTGGGGGATTGATGAGTGTGTAAATACTCATCATTTTTGGTCAAATCTGAACTGCAAAACACTTAAAAACGCTCAGAAATGCATCAAAATACTGAAAATATCTCAAAATTGTATTTTATATGTTTCAGATGCAAAATGTTTAGAATCAGATGAAAAATGAGCTAAGTTTGCATAATTGGCAGTTTTAGTCCCCCAAGTTTCAAAAGTTGTCAAAAATAGTCCCTGAGCACTTATTTTAAAAGAAAAGTCACCAAAGGTCCTTTTAAAATGATAAGTTGTCATAATTAGTCCTTTGGTGAAAAATGTCAAATGTTTTGAGAAATTACAAGTTTGGTCCTTCAAGTTTCAAAATTGGCAAATATAGTCCTTGGAAGTTTGAAAATGTCCTTTATGGTCCTTGTACTATTGAAACTTGTCATTTTTGGTCCCTTGGAACAACTTTGAAAAAATGGCAGATTTGATCCTTGGTTTTTGAGAAATTGCAAAAAGGGTCCTTGTTTATTTAATATCAAATCTTTGAACCTTGGCCCCTGCCAAAACCACCTTTGGACCCCTGCCATATACTTGTGACCCCCCTGTTTTGACCCCTGCCTAATAATACTCCCAAGTCAAACACCCCAGTCAACCCCCACTCCCGCCAAAGTCCTCCTCCTTCACCAAATCCCTCTGCAACACTCAAACCCTTCACCTCCAGCTCACACACTCCACACCATGTCCCCTCCACCTCACCAAACAGCCAAAAAGCATTAAATGCTTCCCCCCCCCCTTTGCACTCAACCCCCCAGTGGCTATATTAGTTTTCCCGCCAAAATTCATCAAACGGCCAAAATTGCCTCAAGTGATCCAATGGCTGCAAATGCAAGTGGGAAATGCTCAGAGGACTAGTGGAAGACCTTTTGATGTATAAATAAGAGAGGAGAGAGCAGAGAAAAGGGTAGTTAGTTTTTATATTTTCTTGCAAATCGTCTTTATTATTAATGTTTTAGTTTAAGTCTCAAACTGTAATCTTTTGTTTCTATGTACTAAACTCAAGTTGTTTTATCATTATAATCTGTTTTCAAGTATCAATTCAAAGGATTTATCATAGTTTCATGTTTTTATATCTCCTGTTATAAGTTCAGTTTAAATGTACTAAAAGCCAAGCTTCAAAAAGCTTCATTATACTTCAAACAAGCTTACTTAAGCTGTCCATAGCTTTTAGTAAGCTTCTAATTCAGTTTTAAACTAATTCTCATATTGGTCAACAAAAGTCAAACCTGTGAAGAGATTTTGGTTAAGCTATGGAAGTGGATATGGGTTAATGCAGTGTTGGATATGGGTTGATAATTGGTTTAGGATAGTGGTTACTTGTGTTGTTTGGCAAGCCATTGTGGCTAGGACTTTTGTAAGTGTTGGAATACTATTTGGTTACTGCCATTATTGCATTAATAATGTAGTAGCTATTTGATAATTGTAGTATTGTTATCTGCATCATATAGGTAGTTTAGATCTGTTCTAGTATAAATCATAGCTTGGATTTGTGGATTGGTAGTAGTTAAGTTCAAATCAGTTAGCTAAAGTGGTGTTTGGATCAGTTAGTATAATTAAGCTTGAGCTTTGGTTTGTGCTTAAAATCTGTCTACTCAGTCTCAATTAGGTCCACTTGAATCATTTTAGTCCTCATATTGCATCTGCACTCTCTCAAAGTCAAAAATCAACAATAATCTGTCCTAGTTTCATCACTGTTGGAATTTTCATAGATCAAAAGCTTGTTTTGTGTTTAGAATTCAGTAGAATAGCTCATTATAGTTTTGTTTTAGCCTAAATCATCAATATCAGTTCACAAATTGAAATCAAAACTCACAAAAGTCAACTTTCCAATTCTGCTCATAAAGTCAAAAATTGAAAATCCAAGTTTTCACCAAGGTTTGTTGATTTTTCATAGTTTCAATTTTGGGTCAATTCAAGTAAAACTTTGGGTTTAAAAACTTCAATTGGTCAAGAGTTGAAAAATGATTTTTGTAGATTTTTAGTAATTTTGTACAAGCTTCAAAATAGCTTGTCAATTTGGTTATAAGTGCCCTGTGCACTGACTCAGTGTATACTGAGTGTGCACAGGCTTTGTGCAGAGCTTGTCAAAAGCTCATTTGAGCTCATCTCAGGCTCATTCTTGGTTTACAAGTTCCTAGCCAGGTCTACTTTAGGTTCCAACATCTGGTTTTGAGTTTCAGCTTATTTGAGTAACTTATTTTCAAGCTACAAAGTAGTAGCTAAAAACTGTTTGGCATTTAAGCTTTCTAATAATCAAATCTGTTTAGCTTGCACTTTAGAGGTTTAGGCTAGTTGTACTTAGTTGCTTTTGAGTAGTTTTAGCATATTATAGCTTCTGTGATAATTTGGTGCTCATTTGGTACCTCTAGCTTATTTTGAGTGCTTATTTATAAGCACTTTTCACTGCAGCTTCATAATCCTTCACATAAGCTACTTTTTTTTATATTTTTCTTAGATTCAGAATATTAATTTAGACTTTTCCTGAATTTTTCATAATTTTCCAGCACTGTTTGATATTTTTCCTCATTTTAATCAGTTTTTAGGCATTTTTAAATAGCTTTTAATACAATTAAATCAGAAAAACTTCAAAAAAATAAGTTTTCATTTTTCCTAGGTTAAGATAAATATAAAAAGCCAAAAAAATATTTTTCCATAATTTTCCTAGTTAAATTTGTAATTTTTAGCAATTTAATTAGTTTTAAATAGTTTTTAATTCATAGAAAATAGAAAAATAATCAGAAAAATATAAAATTAGTTTTGAAAATTCTCTTTAGTTATTTTAGATTTTTCTAAGTCATAAGTTCACCTTTCTAGCTTTATTTCATATTTTCTTATATTTTAAGGTATTATTAAATAGGTAAAAATAGTTTTTAATTAATAATAATTAAATAAATAGTCATAAAAATAATTTTCTTTTCTCTAAATTTTATCTTATCATTAGGTTTGTAAAAATGTCATCTTTATATTTTTAGGATTAATATTGTTTCAATTTCACATTTTCTTTTGTACGTTACATAGTTTTTAATTTAAATTTATAAAAGAAAAATCAAAAACATCAAATTTTAAAAATAGTGATAGCGTTTATTTAATATAATTTATCTTTTTAATTTTCTTTAATTTGCATTTAAGCCCCTGTAATTTACAAACTTTCTCTTTAGGTATAATTATTCCAAATTCACAAACCTTTTCCCGTTCATTATCACCCGATCACTATACGTTTGATTATTCAGTCGCACAGCTCGTTGGGACTTAACGACCTGGGGAAACACTAAACTTCTCCAGATCTTAATTGTATTGTTTCTGAGCTGTTTGAAGTTTATCACGGTTGACCATTCACAAGTGGTTAGCTTGTGTGATAAAACTTGACGGTTCGGAAGCCACCAAGAAACTACTGGAAAATTTCATTGGAGGACTTCCACAATGTATTCAAGGGGATGTAACTTCTTCCGATCCACAAACAATTGAAGAAACTATCAGGATAACTCAAAAACTCATGGCTCAAGTCGTGAAAGGGGAAAACATTATCAACAATAACCGCAACAACAACAACAACCAAACTAGCAACAACAAAAGGAAATGGGAAAATGACCAGGGAGGTTATGATAACGACAACCAAAACCGTAACACTAACCATCACCAACAACTGAATAGAAGACAAGAAGTCGCCAGGGTCTATGTTGTTGCACCAACAAAGGGAAGAGCTTATACTGGAAACTTACCACGATGCCACCAATGCACGCTACATCATAATGGTCCATGTGGTATATGCTTTAGCTGTCACAAAGTGGCACACCTTGCTAAGGACTACAAGGGCAAGGCCATAGTTACATGTTACGAATGCGGGGAGCAAGGACACTATCGGAACCAATGTCCTCAAAACCAAGGTCAACAAGTTGAAGGTGCTCATGGGAATGCATACATATTAGAAGGTGGAGAAGCTCGTCATGGTCTCAACAATGCGGAAGACTGAAGAAGTTCGGAAACTAACAGTCTCATTTTCCTTATGTACTATGTCGTACTAAGTTTATGTCTTCCATCGTATTCGGATCTTATGACTTAAGATGTACTACTTTTGATAAACCACTCATTGTAAAATATTTTCATTTAGCGTACTTCCTTTTCATTCTGATTCGTTATCACTTACAAGGTTTAGATCTCTGTAAACATCGAGAGTTATAACAACTAAACCGAACGTCACATTATCGTTCCATAATTATACATAGCCTAGCTAACTATGTCTAATTCTGGAGGGATATCGTCCCTTAATTATACATAGCCTAGCTAACTATGTCTAATTCTGGGGGGGGGGGGGGTCATGTTATGTTGGGAGCAGTTATTTATAAGTCTTAGTGCAAGCAGGATTTTCACATATTCCAAGTCAAAGTTATGCTCATCGGAGACATTCATCCAATATTTTCTTTACTATGATGTTTTGTATGCTCTAAATCATCGATAACCATAATGACATCTCTTCATGTCTTCTCTTCTCGTTATTCATCACAAACTCAAAAATTCGATAGACTAACACGAACTGAATTCAGGGACTGAATTCCTTTTTGGTTGGGCGAATGTGACAACTCGTATTTTCAGGTCATATTTCAAAACATTACTCATGCTTCATCATTTATCATTTATCGTAAACTAGATTTACGAGCATCAAATTCACGTAACCTTAATGGTTTAGCTGTGAATTCATGAATATTTCATCAAAGACATTTCATATAGGCTAGGTTTAGTCTACATTTCATTGGCATCATTATCATCATATTAGTTTATGCATGGTTTTGCATTTTTCATTCAACGTTTATTTTCCTATTAAATAAACGCTATCGCGTAATTAATTATTTTGAACAATTGATCCGATATTTCCAAAAATTATTCTAATATATTTTTATACTCATTTTAAGACTATAAAAATTATATTATTAGTTTACCCGATGTTTTTAAATTTATTTCGTATATAAATTGTTATGTTTATATAATTACGACAGTTTTCGTAAATTCAACTCAATAAATATTTATTTCACTCAACTCATGTAAGAAATGTATTTTTATAAATTTTATGACCTCAATATATTTTATCTTGACCCGTTAAAAGTTATTTTTATCTAACGCTACCCAAAATACTCAAATGTGTACACAACTTACCACAAGTCTTCAAGTAACTTACACTAAACTACACTTAAGCATATTTAAAAAAAATATATATATATATATATATTATATGATGACTAACACCCCCTTGGCCGACTTAGGGGGGGTGAGTCATTTGCTTTTACAAATATCTACAAACACAAACATATTCACTTCATAATTATCAAAAGATCAAAAACCATTTTCTCATCTTCCTCTTTCTCTTGCAACCGCCACACAAAGGACCAAGAAGAATTCATCCAAAAATTTTCTAGACAAGATTTTTATACTCTAGTCTCACTCTTGATTAAGGTTTTGCAATAAAAACCTTGGGTGATTAGAAAAAAAAACCTTTGCTCATAAACCTCATCAAGTTTCTAGTAAGCATCCATATTCATCATCATATTTCATATTCATTGTTATATTCATTTCATCATATTTGAGAAAACATGCAAGTCTCATGGATGTTTATACCACTTTTTCATTGATTTTACGAGTTATATATATATTGGTCATCCTATAATTACTCCTTGTTATAAATCACTATTGGTGATGTCTAGGAACCCATGACACCCTAAGAAGGTGTATGGTAGGATTAGAATAGCTTCGAGTTGTTTTGAATTGGTTGGAATAGGTTTGGCGCGAGAAAAACTCATTTCGACGAGTCTAATTAAGGGTCTGTCTTTATTTTGAAATTCTGGAATTTTCGACAGTAAGCAAAATATTTTGGGCTAGATATTTGGAAAATATACTTTAAAACGAAAACGTAGCCGCTTGAACGGGTTAAAACGGAGCTATAACGAAGAAGTTATGAATTTTGAAGTTTGACGATTAAAACTAATTATTCCAGAAAATTCAGCATGCTGTCTCGACTTTTACGAGTCAAAAATGAGTCTTAAGCGTTGTTAAATGTGTCGACTTATCAAAAATATATTAGTATATGTTATCACGATTCCGTGGATATAAAGAACGTAGAAAACGGACTTATTACGACTAAGTTATTCACATTTTAAAAAGTTGCCGTAACTTTATTATATAAGAAAAATTAGTATATTTCTATTAGACAAACTTTACGTCAACAAAGGACCACGTTGAGGGTCGTTTTTAACAATGACGAAGTACTTTTTATAAAGTGATGTCTTCTAGTAAAAGTAAGTTTGCCTAGCCTATTTTCCAAAATGTCAAACCACTTGTCAAGCGGAGTTGTAATGAGTAAAATACGGTCACTTAAACTTTGCCGGAAAACCATCCTTAAACTATATTTTGGACACAAGTACCATACTTTACCTATATTTATCTCCATGATCGAGACCTCTAGGATGAAAACTTGAACACTAAAACTTTGAGATAATGATACAAGCTTCCCAAAACCGTTGAGTTTGTTTCTTAACACTCGACGTACACCATTTTACGACTAGCTTTTCAAGGCCGTTTAGTCACTTTCATGAATATTTCAACAACATTATTTTACAACGAAAAGTTATAATTTCATAATAAATCACTAAATGATTATCGTAGGATATCATTTCAACGTAAACACATGTAAAGTAATTTAAAAATGGTCAAGACGTTAAGAGATTATTTCTCGACGAGAAATATTATTTTCAAAAATTCACAAGTGGTATAGATATCATCCGAATTGCATGCATAACATTACATCATGACTTATTACATATCATATCATTCATAATAGGTCGAGGTTAGAGATTCACGCTACATTTCGGTGTACTCACTTTTGCCATCGCATCATTGTCCATGTGAGTTTTCATAGCCCCACTTTCAATTGTTTTGTACTATTTTTGGGGGAGATACATGCTCAACTACTTGCTTTTATTTACACAAGTACTTTAAACTTTTACGGATTACCGTGAGTTTTCATAGCCCCATTTTCAATTGTTTTGTACTATTTTTGGGGGAGATACATGCTCAACTATTTTCATTTACTTTCATAAGTACTTTAAACATTTAAGGATTACAGTGAGTTTCGTAGCCCCTAATTTTATATGTTTTGAACTATTTTGGGGGAGATGCATGCTTAACTACTTTTCACAAGTACTTTAGATTTTAAAGATAACTTCTATCATGATCACCATTGTTTCAAAAACCGAATGTTGTACTATATTAATTGTTCTTGTTTGAGTGGTATAGTTCTACGTCATATAAAGTTCTAAATCATTGACTATGAAACATTGGGTCATGTACTATTGATTATGTGCTATAGTTCTACGTCGTATAAAGTTCTATGTCAGTTGACTACTGATACATTAAGTCATGTGCTATTGATTATGTGTTATTGTTCTACGTTGAGTTAGTTACTATTGTGAATTCCTTTGACATCATGTGTTTGAACATAAACTATACATACTTTGGCAATGGGTTGTAAACACACAGGTTGCAAGTTTTGTATGGGCGGAACTTGGAACTGAGTGGATTTACAATGCCTTTGCTGCATAAACGATTTTGAAAGGCTTTACATTTCAACGCAAACTCTATGAACTCACTCAACCTTTGTGTTGACACTTTTAGCATGTTTTATCTCAGGTATCTAAGGCATTCACTTCATGACATCCATATGGACTTATTATAGAGTCGTGGTGACGACGCGTCACACATGAGATTTATGCACTTTAAAACATCGTTTGGCTTGTAACAAACTTAATTCCGCACATGTTTAATTTCATTTGGGACCTATCTTTGTAAACTCTGATTATTTTATTAAATCAAACGATGTATTTTCCAAACGACACTTTAGGTCGCTCAATATATCAGAATGTGATGCTATGACAGTCAATCCCCGTGAATTCCATTCCGCTGCAAAAATGTAATTGGGGGTGACAGATTGGTTTCAGAGCTTCAGTTATAGAGAACTAGGTTGCATCATTGACCCTAGACTATAACTACATCATTATAGCATCTTATCATTTCATCATAAGTGCATGTTCACTTTACATGCGGTTTATACGTATATTTTTCGAGTTATTTACTTTCATTTCAAATCGATTGTCACATAGATGCCTTTAAATACCCATCCCATTATCTTTTCTTTAGACTCCAATGTGGAGAATGCTTTGTCATTCCTTATAAAAAAATTTATATCACCGATTCATCACCGATAACGCTCGAATGCCAAGATAAAACCTTTAAGTAGGGCGAAGTCTCTCTCACTCCTTTGTTTCACCACTAACATGTCGAGTTACACGCTATTCACGCACTAAGTCACTAGACCATCATACATTTGAAGCACTTACGACACCTCATAACCCATCTTTTGGGAACCCGTCGATTATTTTGAAAAGTAACCTCAAACTTATCACCTCACATCACATCTCTTTAGAGCACTTATTCTTAGCATAGGACTTTGCTACATCTCACCTTTCCTCTTATCTTGAAGAGTTATGGCAATCAAGAAAGCAGCACTGAAATGACACCACCGCTATCCAAAGGTATATAGAGGATAGTATAGCCGAGGCACTAAGGAAAGAACGAAAGCAACGGTAGCCGCCGCTTCCGAGGCCACGGCCGCCGGCTGCTAGACTTGCTGCTGCTACATGAGCTGCAGGAGGATCTGGAGTTCGAAATTGTACATACAAGGACTTTAAGAACTGTGATCCTACAAAGTTCAAAGGCACAGAAGGAGCCACTGCTATGGTTCGATGGTTTGAGAAGATGGAGTCTGTGTTTCTTCTATGCAATTGCCCAGATGACTACAAGGTGAAGTTTGCCACTAGTACACTCTTAGATGGCGCAATGTCATGGTGGAATTCATATGCGCAGCCTATTGGTATCGAAAATGCTTACAAGCTCATGTGGGATCAATTCAAGAGGTTGTTGACAAAGAATTATTGTCCACGCACGGAGGTGAAGAAATTAGAAACGGAATTTTATGAGTTAGTGACTGTTGGTTATGACATCGAGACCTACTTTAGGAGGTTTCAAGAATGGGTGGCTCGCACTATGTCCATCAATTGTTTCGGACAATGAGAAACTACTCGAAAATTTCATTGGAGGACTTCCACAATGTATTCAAGGGGATGTAACTTCTTCCGATCCACAAACAATTGAAGAAACTATCAGGATAACTCAAAAACTCATGGCTCAAGTCGTGAAAGGGGAAAACATTATCAACAATAACCGCAACAACAACAACAACTAAACTAGCAACAACAAAAGGAAATGGGAAAATGACCAGGGAGGTTATGATAACGACAACCAAAACCGTAACACTAACCATCACCAACAACTGAATAGAAGACAAGAAGTCGCCAGGGTCTATGTTGTTGCACCAACAAAGGGAAGAGCTTATACTGGAAACTTACCACGATGCCACCAATGCATGCTACATCATAATGGTCCATGTGGTATATGCTTTAGCTGTCACAAAGTGGGACACCTTGCTAAGGACTACAAGGGCAAGGCCATAGTTACATGTTACGAATGCGGGGAGCAAGGACACTATCGGAACCAATGTCCTCAAAACCAAGGTCAACAAGTTGAAGGTGCTCATGGGAATGCATACATATTAGAAGGAGGAGAAGCTCGTCATGGTCTCAACAATGCGGAAGATGAAGAAGTTCGAAACTAACAGATCTCATTTTCCTTATGTAATATGTCGTACTAAGTTTATGTCTTCCATCGTATTCGGATCTTATGACTTAAGATGTACTACTTTTGATAAACCACTCATTGTAAAATATTCTCATTTAGCGTACTTCCTTTTCATTCTGATTCGTTATCACTTACAAGGTTTAGATCTCTGTAAACATCGAGAGTTATAACAACTAAACCGAACGTCACATTATCGTTCCATAATTATACATAGCCTAGCTAACTATGTCTAATTCTCGAGGGATATCGTTCCTTAATTATACATAGCCTAGCTAACTATGTCTAATTCTCGAGGGATCATGTTATGTTGGGAGAGCTTATTTATAAGTCTTAGTGCAAGCAGGATTTTCACATATTCCAAGTCAAAGTTATGCTCATCGGAGACATTCATCCAATATTTTCTTTACTATGATGTTTTGTATGCTCTAAATCATCGATAACCATAATGACATCTCTTTATGTCTTCTCTTCTCGTTATTCATCACAAACTCAAAAATTCGATAGACTAACACGAACTGAATTCAGGGACTGAATTCCTTTTGGTTGGGCTTAATGTGACAACTCGTTTTTTCAGGTCATATTTCAAAACATTACTCATGCTTCATCATTTATCATTTATCATAAACTAGATTTACGAGCATCAAATTCACGTAACCTTAATGGTTTAGCTGTGAATTCATGAATATTTCATCAAAGACATTTCATATAGGCTAGGTTTAGTCTACATTTCGTTGGCATCATTATCATCATATTAGTTTATGCATGGTTTTGCATTTTTCATTCAACGTTTATTTTCCTATTAAATAAACGCTATCGCGTAATTAATTATTTTGAACAATTGATCCGATATTTCCAAAAATTATCCTAATATATTTTTATACTCATTTTAAGACTATAAAAATTATATTATTAGTTTACCCGATGTTTTTAAATTTATTTCAGATATAAATTGTTATGTTTATATAATTACGACTTTTTCTTTCTAAATTCAACTCAATAAATATTTATTTCACTCAACTCATGTAAGAAATGTATTTTTATAAATTTTATGACCTCAATATATTTTATCTTGACCCGTTAAAAGTTATTTTTATCTAACGCTACCCTAAATACTCAAATGTGTACACAACTTACCACAAGTCTTCAAGTAACTTACACTAAACTACACATAAGCATATTTAAAAAATATATATATATATATATATTATATGATGACTAACACCCCCTTGGCCGACTTAGGGGGGGTGAGTCATTTGCTTTTACAAATATCTACAAACACAAACATATTCACTTCATAATTATCAAAAGATCAAAAACCATTTTCTCATCTTCCTCTTTCTCTTGCAACCGGCCACACCAAAGGACCAAGAAGAATTCATCCAAAAATTTTCTAGACAAGATTTTTATACTCTAGTCTCACTCTTGATTAAGGTTTTGCAATAAAAACCTTGGGTGATTAGAAAAAAAAACCTTTGCTCATAAACCTCATCAAGTTTCTAGTAAGCATCCATATTCATCATCATATTTCATATTCATTGTTATATTCATTTCATCATATTTGAGAAAACATGCAAGTCTCATGGATGTTTATACCACTTTTTCATTGATTTTAAGAGTTATATATATATTGGTCATCCTATAATTACTCCTTGTTATAAATTACTATTGGTGATGTCTAGGAACCCATGACACCCTAAGAAGGTGTATGGTAGGATTAGAATAGCTTCGGAGTTGTTTTGAATTGGTTGGAATAGGTTTGGCGAGAGAAAAACTCATTTCGACAAGTCTAATAAAGGGTCTGTCCTTATTTTGAAAATCTGGAATTTTCGACAGTAAGCAAAATATTTTGGGCTAGATATTTGGAAAATATACTTTAAAACGAAAACGTGGCCGCTTGAACGGGTTAAAACGGAGCTATAAAGAAGAAGTTATGAATTTTTGAAGTTTGACGACGAAAACTAATTATTCCAGAAAATTCAGCAAGCTGTCTCGACTTTTTACGAGTCAAAAATGAGTCTTAAGCGTTGTTAAATGTGTCGACTTATCAAAATATATTAGTATATGTTATCACGATTCCGTGGATATAAAGAACGTAGAAAACGGACTTATAACGACTAAGTTATTCACATTTTAAAAAGTTGCCGTAACTTTATTATATAAGAAAAATTAGTATATTTCTATTAGACAAACTTTACGTCAACAAAGGACCACGTTGAGGGTCGTTTTTAACAATGACGAAGTACTTTTTATAAAGTGATGTCTTCTAGTAAAAGTAAGTTTGCCTAGCCTATTTTTCAAAATGTCAAACCACTTGTCAAGCGGAGTTGTAACGAGTAAAATACGGTCACTTAAACTTTGCCGGAAAACCATCCTTAAACTATATTTTGGACACAAGTACCATACTTTACCTATATTTATCTCCATGATCGAGACCTCTAGGATGAAAACTTGAACACTAAAACTTTGAGATAATGATACAAGCTTCCCAAAACCGTTGAGTTTGTTTCTTAACACTCGACGTACACCATTTTATTTAACTAGCTTTTCAAGGCCGTTTAGTCACTTTCATGAAAATATTTCAACAACATTATTTTACGACTAAAAGTTATAATTTCATAATAAATCACTAAATGATTATCGTAGGATATCATTTCAACGTAAACACATGTAAAGTAATTTAAAAATGGTCAAGACGTTAAGAGATTGTTTCTCGACGAGAAATATTATTTTCGAAAATTCACAAGTGGTATAGATATCATCCGATTGCATGCATAACATTACATCATGACTTATTACATATCATATCATTCATAATAGGTCGAGGTTAGAGATTCACGCTACATTTCGGTGTACTCACTTTTGCCATCGCATCATTGTCCATGTGAGTTTTCATAGCCCCACCTTCAATTGTTTTTATACTACTTTTGGGGGAGATACATGCTCAACTACTTGCTTTTATTTACACAAGTACTTTAAACTTTACTGATTACCGTGAGTTTTCATAGCTCCATTTTCAATTGTTTTGTACTATTTTTGGGGGAGATACATGCTCAACTATTTTCATTTACTTTCATAAGTACTTTAAACATTTAAGGATTACAAGTGAGTTTTCGTAGCCCTACTTTTATATGTTTTGCACTATTTTGGGGGAGATGCATGCTTAACTACTTTTCACAAGTACTTTAGATTTTAAAGATAACTTCTATCATGATCACCATTGTTTCAAAAACCGAATGTTGTACTATATTAATTGTTCTTGTTTGAGTGGTATAGTTCTACGTCGTATAAAGTTCTAAATCAGTTGACTACTGAAACATTGGGTCATGTACTATTGATTATGTGTTATAGTTCTACGTCGTATAAAGTTCTATGTCAGTTGACTACTGATACATTAAGTCATGTGCTATTGATTATGTGTTATTGTTCTACGTTGAGTTAGTTACTATTGTGAATTCCTTTGACATCATGTGTTTGAACATAAACTATACATATTTTGGCAATGGGTTGTAAACACACAAGTTGCAAGTTTTGTATGGGCGAACTTGGAACTGAGTGGATTTGCAATGCCTTTGCTGCATAAACGATTTTGAAAGGTTTTTCATTTCAACGCAAACTCTATGAACTCACTCAACCTTTGTGTTGACACTTTTAGCATGTTTTATCTCAGGTATCTAAGGCATTCACTTCATGACATCCATATGGACTTATTATAGAGTCGTGGTGACGACGCGTCACACATGAGATTTATGCACTTTAAAACATCGTTTGGCTTGTAACAAACTTAATTCCGCACATGTTTAATTTCATTTGGGACCTATCTTTGTAAACTCTGATTATTTTATTAAATCAAACGATGTATTTTCCAAACGACACTTTAGGTCGTTCAATATATCTGTAACTGTGATGCTATGACAGTCAATCCCCAGGAATTCCATTCCGCTGCAAAACAGGTAATTTGGGGGTGTGACATTCATGTTCTCGAAGGAGTGCGAGATAACCAATGTGTTTCAATTCTTATCCGAAGGCGAGTGTTGCCAATAAAAGTGGATCCTTTAAGTATTGTTGATGATAAAGAAAGGAATGAACAAATGCACTTCATGAGGAATTTTGTTGCCAATTTGATTTAAGAGTCTAAGGTAAGATTTGAGTAAATTGTATATCTACTTACTTTAGTAAATAGCACATTAACATTTACATGTTTCTACATGCTAATTTGACATTTTGGTAAATACATGAATAAAAGATGTTTAATGCTATTTTTATATTAGTGAGATTTTCAATGCATGAATCAATAGTTGTCGCAAATTGTGTTTTAGACAAAGACGTTGGTGAACCAAACGATGTTGACACTGGAGGTTCAGAAAATAAGTTATGCGATGTCATTCTCATACCTCCATATAGCAGAGATAACTTTAATTGATTTACTTTAGTGGTGATAATACAAAGCTTCAATGTGTTTAACATTAAATTTGAAAATAAAGGCCAAAAAAAAATTGCTTAGAACATGCAAACACATTCAGGCCTTGCATTTATTAGCTTTATATTTGTAGGTGGTAGGTCTCGGCATGTCCAAAAATCATAGCGTTTTTTGCTGCTCAAGGTTAGTATCAACGGGTACTTAGAGTCATATAAATGTAAAACTCATAATGTGGTCAACCAGCAAGTAATGTTCCTAATTGGACGTTAATTAACGGGGTGATTATGAGATTCTAATTGCCATTCTTAAGGGTTAACGAATAATTAAAATGTTTGACAAATCATTTCAACCTCTTGCTTTCATTCTACAGATACGCACTAGAACTAAATACTGTTTTTAAATATTTAAAGCCTTGCTACTTTATGCTTCACATTCACATGTACCCAAAAATCGACATTATTGGTTTTATTGCTGACTTGGATGCTATGTAATTTTAAATTGTGAACAAAAACTTTCTAAGAAAACTTTTACTAACCATGTTATGTATTTTAAAAGATATGCATTTTAAATAATTGTGTCAATTTCATATTTACCCAACTTAAATATGATAATTACATATTTACTCAAAACATGCTTTAAATGCATTGTACATCATGCATTCAAAAGTTGTATCCTGAGTATATATATGATATTTTCATGTTTAGATTGGGTAAATATAAAATTATCCCTAAATAATTAGTCAACACATCCCTTAAATTTAAAAATAGGTTACTATGTGAAATGAAAATAATTCAAAATATATAGCTTTTTATATTACCTTTAAAATTCAGTTTATGTCATTTCCATATCATTTTTATTTTCTTTTCGTTAATATATTTTTGTTCACATGCAGGTATTGATAAGTGTTCACTTAATACAATTTCGTTCATCAATTCAAGTTCGTGTTGACTTAGTTACATCCAAGTATGATTTCGATGTTATAATTCTGAAGTCATTTTTCTCTAAACAAAATTAAGAATTGTTCTATTTTTATTACTTTAATGTTGTTTTCCAGCTTTTTATGTGTCTTAATGAGTGGTTTTTCAATCCGGGTATTCTTTATGGTAGTCTTTCCACTTTAATGTTCTATTGGTAAAAAAACAACTCAAAGGCATATTTTAAGTGTCAATGTCGTTCAACATTTACATACTCATGGCTATGTTAATCGTAAGAAACAAAATCTAATCTTTAATCTGAACTATATCCTATGGGTAAATTAGTTAATTAAATAGATAAGTATATAGCCATTATCAAAATGACTAAATGAGGGCCGAGAAAAACCAAATCAAAAAATCAAAACGAAGTGGTCCAACCGACCCCTTGAAGCTTCGATTTTATACATGTATGTTTTTTGGTTTCAGTTCAAGCCAAAACCAAAAGAAACAATAATCTAAACCAAACCGTTCCTAACCGACCGATACAAAACCAAAACCGACGAAGTGACGATGGTTCAGTTCTCGGTGTCCTTCCAAAAATCGGTTTTCAAATTGTATTTGAATATGTTAATCTCTTAAAACCTTTCTATTTCGTACCGAAAATCATTTTTATGGGTAATTCAAATAAATGCTTTGTCTCTTAAAATTGAAACTTGCGAATATGGGTATATCCATGTAGTTGCACGGTTAGTTTCGAATGAATTATTGAAAGAATTGATATGGAATTATTTTAGACCGCTCACATCGGGAGAGTAGCAAGGAACGGCAAGAAGCGTAGCAAGTGACGACAATAAGCGTAACAAAGTATTACGACATGTGGTTGGGAGGGGGGCTCACAAATGCAAAAGACAAAATGAAAGGTGAAACCTTCATCTTATATGAATTCGTACCAAGTGGGTCCCCTCAAGTGTTTTACTATTTTTTTTAGTAGTTTGTGAATGTGTGTGAGTTATTTAATGAGGTATTTTAATAAATAAAAAATGTGTTGAAAAATGAACTGATGTGAATCGTTGGGAGTGAAAAATGAGAGGGTGTGAAAGGAGAGAGAACGTTGATGTGATGCAGAAGTGGAAGGCGAAGTGATGTATAAATGATAGTAGTCTAAAGAATTGATATGGAACAAAGATTTTTGTTGCCCGTGCGTTGATATGTGATAGTTCTCAATATAGCTTAAAAATGTATACATGTAAATTTCTCTTTTTATCTTTTTAAACATAAGACATCAACTAACACAAAAAATATAAAATAAAATGTTGAGGAAAAAAAAATTAGAAAGTTAAATTTTTGGTAATAATATTAGGATGAAAAGTATATTTACATAAGGTTAAATACATAAGTAGAAGATTCTAAGAAGTTAAAGGGGTTAATTTATTAATATCAAATGAATTGTTAAATTTTTGATAGTTAATAATTCATTCGTCTCAAATTAATTGTTCACGTTTTCTTTTAAAGATGTCTCAATTAAATTATCAAATTATCTACTACTAAAATAGATAGGGGAGTTTGATCGAGTGATTGAAATTTATATTACAAACTTTAAAGAAGAGATTAATTAATTAGTTAAGAATTAAACTGTCATTTCACAAAAAAATAAGAGAGGGAAAGCAGTAATAATTATGTGTCTGAAATTAAAAATATTTCTGTTATGATCAAATTGTGTGCAGGATAGTTTCAAAAGGAATAGTTTATGGCTTTAACTTTGTAAATCCCAAAGAGTAAAACAATATCTAACGTTTTTAAAAAATCTCATAATTAAATATTATATTTTATGTTGAGTGTCTCGGAAATGAGTTTATAAACTTTATTATATGGAGCATAAATTATTAATAATGGACATTACATATCGCATGGTGGCTATATCGTATAGTTACGTCAATTTTTATATGTGCATGCAAGGTTAAAAAAGAGAATACGATGTATTAAACGCATTACAACATTCTCGAAGATGTAGTAATCAAGTAGTTTTGTAGCTTTAGCTTTGTAATTAAAGTAGTGGATATGATATTTGCTAAATATGTAGTTTTGTAGGTTTAGCTTTGTAAATCACAAATAAAGTAAAACAATTTCGTTTCGTGGGAGTACCCGGTAAAGGAAAGGGCCGTCTTTCATTAGTAACTAACTTTGTAATAATTATTTATCCTTAAATATTATGGTTATAAAATCAATTCTTAATAAAACTTGAGTTGCGATTCAAACGATAATAATAATATAATTGAAAGAGGAGACAATGGTTTAAGAATGTTTAAGTTGAGTCAATTTTGGAGAAAGGTACGATCAACATTGTCTTCAAAAAATTGCTACGCAATCTAAGATCACACACATCTATATGTGGCCGTATCTCATGTTAAGAGAAAAAAATAATTGAAGATTATTATGTTCTTTTTCGGTTATTTGACAACCATGTTTTATATTTGATATGTTTTATTATTAGAAACTGTCTTTTATATTTGCTTATCAAAATGTGGTTCTTTTTTTACCTCTAACTTTGTAATACACAATGTCATGCTTATTTGAACGTTTCTTTAAAATACCCGTGAATTTCACGGGTCTTTTAGCTAGTTGGCTTATATAGACATCATTAAATAAAATTTGCAACCAAGTATTAAAAAGTTGATATATTTATAGAAGATTGTCTCAATATTAATTCTATTCATATAAGTTGTAAAGATATTGTCTCATTATTAAAAAGTTGATATATTTATAGAAGATTGTCTCAAAATTAAACTCAAATGTCTTATATTTATGTTAACATTCGTTGCAATCTTATGTACAAATTCTTCATTTACATACCCAAATATATTTTTTACCATCTCACCAATTACGACAAAGATGCCGCTCATGTATCCTACACAAATATTGTTGGGCATGTCAGTTGCACAATGTCACCACTTATGAGTGTTTTGACACCTTCCTCCAATAGTTCATGTATAAAATGCAGGTCCATCGTTTGATTCCGTTGACTGAGTTTCACAGCTTTCACGCTTTAGAAAAATCTAAATTATGTGCAACTAATGGGTGGTAGAAGAAATGAAGGTGACAGTTTTGCACATCCTGAATCCTGATGTAGAAGTTATATATATTTCGAATGGAGATACGGAGAGACTTTTTTAAGTGTCCATACTCCATATTAATGAATGTTGTTGATCACAAAAGGAATTGAAACGATAGGTTTCAAAACTACTGCAATATTTTTGGTTCTCTTTGCGTTCACTTTACTTATCTGTCACTTTTAAAATGTTAATAAACTCAATTTATTGAATAAGAAAATAATGGTAACTTGATAAGAGATTTCCTTTAACTGAACCAATCCTTTCACATTCAAACACACGGTGCGTTTGGTATGCTTGATGGAATCAATATAGGTATAAGTTTGAGAATAAAGTTGAATGGAAATGGGTATTTATATCACTTTTCATGGGTATTCACATACCCACCAAATCATACTCCTATGAGGAAACCCACATATTCCATTATGGTGGGCCCCATAACCAACCAAACAACATTAATCACTTTCAAAGTCATAGATTTAACCAAACGCACCCTTTGTGTTTGGTTTGTCGTTATAAATCACAATAGGTATGGGTGTTGGTATAGATTGAAATGATAATGGAGGGTATGAAGAAACCACACACACATAATATATAAGGAAACCTTCATATTTGAGTATCTCCATTCCATTGTTGTGGGCCCTATAATAATACACCCCAATCAAACGGGTTAGTTTTTTAATCAAAGAAAGAAGATTAGAGGAAGGTGCAACTTCTTATCCTTAATTTCTAGAGGCCTAAGCCCATAAATCGGTTATGTTTTTTTTAGTAAGCAAAATATGGAGATATAGACGAAAACTTATTCATAGACGTTTATTTGTGAAAATAATAGTAGTGATTAAGTTTGTGTGATACGATTGCGCTGAGATGATGTTTTATTTTTTTTTTGTTGGGAAACTTTTTGACTGTTAAGATTACTTAGTGATTTAATTACACACTAAGCTTAGGAAAGATTATAGAGAGAAGAATAGTTGGAAACATTAATATCTTATGTGTAACTTAAAACAAGGTATAATATGAAGTATGAGTAGTGAGAAGAATTATTGAAATGAGAAGAGTGAGAAAAAATTGTAGCCACATATTTTAAATAAGAAAAAAGAAATAATAGAGAGATGCATATATTTTTGTGAATGCATCTAATATTTGTGGTTGTGGTTTCTTCTCATTCTTCTCATCTTAATTATATTTCTCATTTGATCCTTACTTTATGAAGTATAACCATATAAGTAGATGGAGGGTGGGAAAACATAGAATGAATAATAGGTTGGAATCAAACATTAAACTTACACATTCATAATTTAGTTTTCAACATTTTGTTAAAACTGCAACATTTCAAGATCAATTTTCATCTACTCTTGCTCATCACAGTCACTACCATAACCATCTTCCATCTCTTCATAATCTGAGTTATTGCTAGGAGATGAAGGCTGCAACTGTGTAGCTACATTTGTTGTTGTTGGGTTTGTTAACGACAATACCAAACTCATGGTTTTCCTTTTTTTGTAATTAGCTTTGAAATAGCCTTGTCTCAACCTTTTGGAAAGTTGTAAATCATGATTTTCTTCAAGCTGCCTCTTTTCTTCTTCCAGCCTTTTTATTATTTCTTGCTTGTTTCCATAAGCTTTTGCACTTCCATTCTCAACCTATAATGCAACCAACTTTGTGAGTAACATGGCAGTCAATAAGCTTACAATTTTAGTACTAAAATTGCACATCCGTTATGCTAAATGATACCCTTTGATTACACATAACATTGATAAATGATATAAATAAAAGGTTTCTAACCTGATAATTGCTAATTAATGCTTCTTTACATATTCATCCAATCATCAAACCTCTTAGAAAAAGACTACAAAACAAACATATATTTTCCAAATATTAAAACAATACATAGTGTTGCCTTTCTTGTGCGTTTGGTTTATCGCTATGAATCACAATGGGTATGGGTGTTGGTATAGAGTGGAATGATAATGGAGGGTATGAAGAAACCACTCACACACATAATATATGAGGAAACCTTCACATTTGGGTATCCTCATTCCATTGTGGTAGGCCCTATAACCAATCAAACAACATTAATGACTTTCAAAGTTATATATCCACACCCATACACCCCAACCAAACGGGTTACATGTTTATCAAGGAGTTACCAACACACATCAGATTGTATTCATCCTCCATGCGTCCATAACCAGCTCTTCGTTGTAAATAATGAAACTCCATTTAAAACATAACAACAAAATTCCAAAAAATAATACCCCATTTTACCAAAAAAATTTCCACACTTAAACTCTCGCAACTATCTTCAATTTCACACACAACCTCGTCTTTTTTCACACACAAACATTATGGCTAACGAACCAAACGAGGTGCGACGAATGATCCTTACACGACTAGGGAGAGAACTTGCAGCAGAGGTTGGTCTAGCGAACAATTTGCTTACCGAGTTGACACGATATCTCGAGAAAATGCGAAGTCTTGATCCAGAAATGACTATGGTGCATTCCTTGCCCCTCAATGTGCCCATCAACAACTATGGGTTGCACACGCTTCTAATGAAAAATGAAGCGGTAATGCGAGTTACGACCCATTTGCGGAGTTGCGGGCAACTCGCGAGGAGTTGTTGTGGAGCATTGCCGAGAAGCAAGAATTCATCCGCAATTTAAAAGCACTATAAAGCACGAATCATGTTTTAGTTTTTTATTTCGTACGTTTATGTTTTCAATTATCCATGTTTTTTTTTTCTTCATACGTTTAGGTTTTTAATTATCTATGTTTTAGTTGTTTTTTAGATAATAACAAAAGAAATCCATCGAACTTGACCACTTTCGTGATTGTATGTAGCCATCTATTTTTCTTGTCATTGTATCACATACCTTTTGAATTTGTGTTATTGTATGTATACAGTCAAGCTAAACTTGGCATCGTTAGTCCTTTATACTAACGGCCGTTAGTAAATAACTTAAAATTCCGATTTCTTACGTTTTTTTATATGTTTTCATACGTTTTCATCCGGTTTTATACGTTTCGTCCGTTTTCATCCATTTTTATACATTTTCATCCGTTTTCTTACGTTTTTATACGTTTTCGTCAGTTTTCATACGTTTTCATTCAGTTTTATATGTTTTAGTCCGTTTTTGTACGTTTTCGATCGTTTTATACGTTTTCGTCCGGTTTTACACGTTTTCGCTCGTTTTAAAACGGTTTCATACATTTTTATACGTTTTCGTTCGTTTTTACATATTTCCGTTCGTTTATACGGTTTGATATGTTTTAATACGTTTTCATCCGTTTTTAAACGTTTTCGTTCGTTTTTGTTCATAGTATATGTTTTCATATGTTTTTATACATTTTCTCAATTTTATCGCTGTTTGTTTATATCGCCATTCGTTTTTACACATTTTCGTAAGTTTTATACGTTACCGCTTTCTTACGTTTATACGCCATTCAATTTTATCGTCATTCATTTATATATGTTTCGCTATTTTATATGTTATCCGTTTTACACATTTCGTTCGTTTTGCACGTTTTCGCTTACACGCCGTTTGCAACGCTTTTACTTCATTTTTACATGTTTTCATATGTTTTCATCCGTTTTTATACATTTTTTCCCGTTTTTATAAATTATCTTACGTTTTTATTTGTTTATATAAATGTTTTCGTTCGTTTTTATATTTTTGTAAACAAAAAAACATATAAAATAGACAAAAATGTATAAAATGAATGAAAACTTGTAAAAACGTATGAAAACGTGTAAAACGATAAAAACATATGGTATAAAATGAATGAAAACGCGTAAAAAAAAACAAAAAAAAACTAAAACGTATAAAAAGAAACTAAAACGTAAAACAAATGAAAACGTAAGAACGACGAAGACGAAGAAAATGAACAAAACGCGATAAAATATGAACGTAAACGTGTAAAACGAAAGAACACGTAAAAAGAACAAAAACGTATGAAAACGTGTAAAAACAAACGAAAATGTGTAAAAACGTAAGAAAAAGGACGAAAACTTATAAAACGGATGAAAATGTTTGGAAATGAACGAAAGAGTCGTGTAAAAACGAACAAAATCGTTTAAAAGCGAACGAAAACGTGTTAAAACAGACGAAAAGTATAAAACCGAACGAAAACGTAAGAAAATGGACGAAAACGGATAAAAACTAATGAAAACGTAAGAAAAAAGACGAAAACGATCGAAAAGTATAAAACGGGCGAAACCGTATAAAAGCGTAAGATAACGGACGAAAACGTATAAAAACTTATGAAAATGTATAAAAACATAAGAAAACGGAATTTTAAGTTATTTACTAACGGCCGTTAGTATAAAAGACTAACGATGCCGAGTTTAGTTTGACTGTATGCATACTATAACACAAATTTAAAAGGTTTGTGATACAATAACAAAAAAATAAATGGCTACATACAATCACAAAAGTGATCAAATTCAATGTATTTTTTTGTTATTATCTTTTTATTTTTTTTAATTTTGTATGTTTATGTTTTTTATTATGTATGTTTTAGTTTTTATATATAAAATTTAGTTTGTTTTGAAAAAAATGGAAAAAATAAAAATAAAAATAAAATGGGGGGTGGGTGGGGTCATATGAAGAGTTTGTTTTGTGTTATGAGTAATCATGTATTTTGAATTGGGAGTGTTGAAATGAGGTGACATCTAATGACTTTCAGATGAAGAGGTTTGTTTAACACTTCACCACACCTTTTGCTTTAAAGGTTAAAGTTAAGAGAGAAAACGTGCATTATTAGTTGTATACTGGGGGTATTTATTTGTAAAACTGAACGGTTACTTTTTATGATACAATAAAATTATGCATTTCCTACCAAATTAAATGTAACGCTTAAGGTAGCATTTTCGTAATTTAAAGGCTTTAATTAACAAATATGTCTACTTTTCTCCTATTAATGAAAACACAAATTTTTGAACCAAATGCACTTGGAAGAAACTGGAGATTTTTTACGAAAATTATTATTACGAATCAACATTTTATCGATGTCCCGTGACATATGAGACCCCTGGTTCCGCAACTGTTTGAAAATCAAAGCAAAAAGAAATAGAATATGATGAGTCCACCTATCAACCATGCTGTTCTGTGCAACATTCGTGTTCGTAATCCCTGGATTTTTATGAAAAAGCGTAAAATGTGTCACATAAAATAAAAGTATCACCGTTGACTTTTATATACTATCTCACATGACAAATATTCAATAAGTCGCAACCTGGGACGACTCCGGGAAACTCGCTACTTAATGCCGCTCTCCTCCAAATGACCGAGACAACCCGATGCCCCAATTTTTTTTTTTTTTTTTTTTTAATTCAAACATTTTTAACATTAAATTTAAATTTATTAAAATTAAAAAAAACATTACATTACTTAAATTAAAAAAAAAAAAAAACATTACACTACGAATTTTAAAAAAAAATTACAATACGAAATTCAAATAAACACTAGAATACTTAAACTAATAATCTAAATTGTAACGTTCTTTGATTTCGCTTCTTTAACTTTCTCCAACTCTTCTAGTTGGCGGCCGGTCAAATTTGGGTCGATTGGAGTGTTGTAGAAGATGATGTCGGACCGCTTTGATGTCCTCATGAGCCTGGTTTTGCCTTGTTTTATCTCGAAATTTTCTCAACCGTAACCAATTATCTTCTAAACCCTGCTTATTCTCTTTTGACGGCTTCTTGGTCCTTAAGAAATTTTTGGCCAACGATTGCATAAATGAGTCTGATGGAACATCATCATCACGAGAAGAGGAGGATGCTTTCTTCCTTCCTTTGTCACGACCGACGGTCGTGATTTCTAGTCGCCTCAATGAATCATCAACGCCATGACATTGAAAGGATCACGAGCTTGGGTTGAACCAGAGGTAGTGGTAGAACCCTTTGTTTTCTTCCGACTATTTGTTGATATAGCCGGCAACTCAACCTCCTTCCAAGCAGAATGACCCTTTAAAACCTCGTAGCACTCCTCCAAAGTGAAATCATGACCGTACGTCATACGGTATTCTTTAAGAGCTTTTGAGGTGTCGTCGATATCATTCTCACCGCTTCCATGGGTGTTCTTGATATTCTCCATGATAGCACAATATTTCCAACCCTCGTGTTTAATCCTCGCCTTCCATTTGGTATTGATGGAGTCATAGGTTCACTTTGCCGTTTCTTTTTAAAGTAGCATCACTTGCTCCCAAAACTTGAAGCGGTTCTCATGCTTCCTCTCGCTAAGCCCAACACATAGACCCAAGCTTTACAAAGCACCACCTCTTCCTCCTTTGTCCATGGCTCACTGCTTCTTGGCTTTCCTTGCTTGCCGGCTCCTGCCTTTGTCCTTGGCCTTTGAAGCACGTCTAGATGACTCCTTTGGTTTGATGGGGACATCTCTTCGAAGCGTTTTCATCATCGAATCATCAAGGAAACGAACCGGTGCGAACCGTGACCCGAACCTTGTCCCATCGAACCATCTTGACTTGGGTAGTTTTGACTTGGGTAGTTTTGTGTCGGATACTCCGGCATCCAATCTTCCAAATTCATGTCTAGATTAGTGTTTCGAATCGGGGAATAAGGTTGATACGGTTGAGAAGGATAAATGAAGTCCATGTTTGGATGGTAACCAATCACTAGGTTCTTGCCGGTAATCTTGGTAAGAACGTTAAGTGGGACAAAAGGACGGTTAAGATAAAACGCGTTTTGGTTTTGATTTGGTTGGGGTAGTTGTGATTGATAATCAAAACTTTGCGACTAAAGCGAATAGAGGCCGGTTTTGTTGTGGTGATATGCCGTTAACTCAAGTTGTTTTTCCGAGAAATTTAGATCCGGGGCATTTTGGGGTAATCGTGATCGTCGGGTTTTTGATTGTGGTGTATTTTCGACATTTTCAAGTTGGATATGAATTAGATTGAGTTGAATATAGATGAAAATGGTAAGTTGTGAATTGTGTTTGAGGTAATGTGTGTATTTATAGAGTGGTAAAATAGGTTTGAAATTTTTTTTTTAATTAAATGACCAAACGGTCTAAATTTAAATTTTGTATTATTAAATGCCTTGGGAAGGCTAAACACTTGCTCCAATATCGGCTTTTCTCACCCGATGTCCACAAATTATTGTCACGCCCGATCTCCAAACCGATGTGCCCCATTCATGCCCAACCGATCTTAACATCGGTTGTGGAGTGTTTTTTTTGCTTGGCAACCGATCTAAACTAAACCAATGCGACAAGCCTAATCTTTGTGCAAACACCCATTGTTTAATAAAGAAGTTGCACCTTGGTGAAGGTGAGGTATTTCGTACCTCGATATTTAATATCTTTTTTTTTCTTTCTATTTAACGCATTATTTATTCCAAAAAAAAATGTGTAGATTGGCAGGAACACCCTGACCCCGGGTGTCTTTTGGCACCAGCCATTGTCCATCCCACAAAGAATAGCTCCGACAACTCTCCTGACCTAGTGGAGCACCAACTGGAGCGAGCACGAGCCAAGACTCGGACCCCTAAGCTCTTATTCTACAAAGTCTCTCGAGTGTGCCCATAGGTTCATGTCTATTTAACGCATTATTTATAAACGTGCATGTTACTAAAACGTGGAAGGTTCATGCCTTCATGACGATTGTGCTCAACTGCCCATGTCCTCTCGTAACTAATAGTGGCTACTCTTAAAACAAACGTAATATTTAATTACTTATATTAGATTAACAATTGCTGTTAAAAATATAAATTACATATTGGACACACACGGAACAAATAAGATTGACGGAGAATTGTTGAAAACAGTTTGTTTAGGCTCGGCACAGTGGTCAGTCCTCGTGCATCGGTCAATCATGGTCTTGATTGGCCGTGCTCACTGTGGCCGATCGTTCTTGATCGGTCGTCGGTCCCCAAAAACCACAAGTTGGTCAAAAATTCGACCGAATTTAATACACACCTTCTATTACCGTTTGAAAAAAAAAAAAAAAAAAAAAAAAAACTTTACCTTTACAACCTTATAACTACCAACCTCAAACAACAACTTAAAACACATTCTCTTAATTATGTCTTACGAGCTATTTTTGGTTCTTCGTCTTCCGGCGATGATGAAGAAGTTATGAGTGAGTTTGCTTGCTTGGAACGCGTACAACGCGTCAGAGCTTGACGCAACTACATATACAAGGACCATGAGGGTGCTCATAATTGTTTAGTGGCGGCTTAGTTCTCCGAAAACCAACGGTATGACGAAAGAACATTCCGTCGGCGGTTCTGAATGAGCCAAGAACTATTCACACAAATTGTTCGAGAGGTAACTGATTATTTTCTTTATTTTCAACAAACTCCTGATTATAGGGGCGTACATAGTATTTCCCCATTGGTCAAGTGTACTGCGGCAATTCGTCAATTGGGATACACGACCATTCCTGATTCTCTTGATGAGCATCTGCAAGTGGCCGCAACAACATCCCGTGAATGTCTCCGTCAATTTTGCAAGGCTATCATGGAGTTATATAGTGTAGAGTTTTTGCGAAAGCCCAAGTATTCTGACCTTGAAAGAATATATGCTCATCACGAGCATAAGCATAGGTTTCCTAGCATGATAGGAAGTATTGATTGTACAAATTGAGAGTGGGACAATTTTCCAAATAGTTTGAGAGGTCAATATGCTAGGGGTGATCACGGGCCACATCCATTCATTTTATTAAAAGTGGTCGCCTCCTAAATTTTATGGATTTGGCATGCGTTCTTTGGTGTTCTTATTGAATAAATTCACATAAACGTTTGACGTCAAGCTCTGTTTTCAATGATATCAAATATGGGAGAGCACCAGACCTTGCATTCGAGGTTAACGATGTACCTTATAAAAGGGGTTATTATCTTACTGACGGAATATATCCACAATGGACCGTTCTTATTAAGTCCATTTCAAATCCTCCCACGGGTAATGATAAAAGAATATTGTCAAGTGGAAGCATGAAGCAGCAAGAAAAGATGTGGAACGAGTTTTTGATGTGTTGAAGAAGAAGAGGAAAATGCTTAAAGTTCCGGCTCGAGGGCTATATAAACAGGATCTCAAAGATATTGTGCACACATGTATCATATTACATAATATGATCATTCAACACAAGGAGCGGGCGATATGTCCTACATGGTTCGAAGATGAGGCCCACCGTGATCATGATCCCTTAAGATCGCATGAAGATTCGTTAATAGTTACTCGGGAGATAATTGACTCATCAACTCATCTACACTTAAAATCTGATTTGATCGAACACGTTTGGAGAAATCGTGGAAATCAAGTCAATCAAAAGAGTGAAGACGAAGACGCGAGTGACGATGATGATGATGATGATGAAGAATTTTGTAATGTTTTTAATGTTATTTGAATAATTTATGAAATGTTTTTTTATAAGGATTTAAAAGGTACACTTTTGAGGGGTCATTTAAGCCCTTAATTGATCACTTTTGTATCCGTTACTACTTAATTTCGTTCCTTTTCACTTTTTAGGTCTCTTGAAGGCAAATTGTTGGAATGACACTTATTCGGACGAAAAGGCTAAATATCTAAGAAAATGGCCAAAGTCAAGAATCGAGACACCTGCCGCTGAATTGAAGGGAACGGCCATCAAGCAATGCGACGCCGCTCGCGACATCTTGAGACGAATTCGAGAGCAAATTGCTATTTTACAATGGACGGCATCAGTTTAAGAGTAGGGCCGCAACCGCATCGACCTAGATTTGGATCCGCACGGCGTCGAGTTTGTGTTCACGCCACGTACGAGAGCTAAGGTGACGCTTCGCCGAGTTGACGTACAAGACGAAACCCTAATGGCGGCGACGACCGGGCCACAATTAAAGAGTGACCACACATATTGTAACACTATATATAGAATCCGATTTTTTCAGTTTTTAGCGAGGTAGTTTTGTGGAGTAAAAAACCTAAACCGAACCAAGGCTGTCTTGTACAGTATCTTAGGGTTCCATACCCTATTTTACAACAAGATAAGTGTTTTACTTCATTAATTCAATCATGTCTTCAATTGTTTGTGTGTATGCTTGATGTTCTCCATGTCCGGCTAATTTACTTGTGCGTTTGCTTAGATATATGAAACCTAGGTATTGAATATTGATTGGTTGTCTCTTATCTTAATTGTTATTGACCTAGTATTGCGATAGGTCATCCGTTGTGTTATTAATGCTTGATTAGTCTTTGTTGAACTTTAGCTTATAGTTACTAGTGGAATTGTAGGCTAAATATCCAAAGATAACCTTAGTGTTAAGTTTATGAATTCTAGAGATTTCGTAGTCATTAACCTTAGGTAGCTTCAAAGAGTTAGGGATAAACGCATACCCTACGACCTTAGAAACACAACGCGTTAAGAATAAGGACATGACAATTCAACCATCAATAGGAGATAACTAGGGAGTAATAACATCTAAGTAAACACATTTTTAATCATCATAAGAGCACACAACAATAGACATAGACTACACTCACCTTAGATTAGATAATTAGATAAGTAGAGTAATCGGTAGAAATACCAACCCCCAAATCCAATACCCCGAGATTCGTACCTTTCAATTTTCTAAAAAATATAAAAAAAGATAAAAAATAATCTTCCTCAACCCCAACCTTAGCGTAGTAATTTCTCACTAGCGTTCCTATTCCCCTAGAGAACGATATCAATTCCCGAGGCTTACCCTAATACTACACTACAACAATTAGGTTCACTGCCTAGGGTGTTGAAAAACTTGCTCGACGAAAAAGAAGTTCCTTTGACCCCGAACGCGCGTTGTACGCGTATCATTTTTACTGTTTACTTGAATAATTTATGTAATGTTTAGTTTTTAATGAAGTTTAAATTTGTTGTTTAAAATATTTGATTAAAAAAAAAAAAACACCCTTGGTCGCCACTATGGCAACTTGGTCGTCGTTGTCCGGAGAGAGTATTGATGTGATGACACGGTCGATTCCGTCACCATCATACTTCAAATTTTACCCTAGGGGCAAGACTATCTGCATTTTACATCTTTATACTTTATGCATTTTACATCTTTATATTTTATTAGACTATGCACAATGGTGACCCAATATGACCTTAATTTTGTCTGCCACATCAGCTTTCTCTCTCCGGCGACCTTCAAACGACCTAGTATCCACATCAGCGGCCTTCCTAATTTTTAATTTTATTATTTTTTTTTTTAATTTTAAATTTTCAAACAATAAATTTAAACTTCATTAATAATAAAAATATTACATAAATAATTCAAATAACGTTTAAAAACATTACAAATAAAACTTTAAATAAATAAAAAAACAAACAAACAAAAAACAAAACAAAACATTTTTCCTTACAATTTCAAATTTATTGGTTATTATAAATAAAAATGACAATAACAATATACATCAAAGGCCTAAAATGTAAATTGATTACTTATAAAAAAAAACTAATAAAGAAACATATATATTTCTTCTTCTTCTTCTTAAATCTACATGCAAAACAACCAAATCAAAAACACACATTAAAGGTAATTCATTTTTTTGTGTGTGAATCTCGGTCATATATACAATCTAAGTCGTTTTTTTGCCAACGATCGACGCTCGACCGAAGACATGCAATGGGTCGATCTTCAACGACTGATCGGTCGACCGAGGCTCGATTCAACCGTTGTGCATAGCCTTATGATGAAATTGAATATTATTGTAGTTGTTTCGTTACAAACAAATAAGTGTGATGTATGTGCACCTTAGGAGAAGCTTTTGCCTAGAGCTTTAGAGTAAACGGTATGGTGAGGAGATGGCTCGCCACTTCCTATGTGGCAACCAGGGGTGGATTTACGTTGAGAAAAGGGTATGCACTTGCATATTCTGTGAAAAAATTTAGTAAATTTTTTTGATTTTTCCAAAAGTAACTATAAAATACACTGAAAATTTGTGCTGGAAAAATATGAGTGCATACTCTAATCTAACTTACTATGTTTAAAAGAAAAGAAGAAAAAGGAATTGTTATGCAGCGACTACAATCTTGAAAAAGAATAAGAAGGAGATCAATAGGTTAAATAGTCTACCAAACTCATGTATTTTCCTAGCCCACTTATTATTTAAAGTTTTGATTTTGAACTTTGAGCCCAACATGACCAATATTCTTTCCCAAATCCTAATCTTTTTAAAATTACAGCTTACAAAGTTGACAACTTACATAAAGTTTTAACGAAATGTGTATGTACACTTTTTTTTTCATAATATTATATGGGATTGTCTAGGCCTGGCTAGAGGGGCTGGTTAAGTGAGGCCCCAAAAGATGCAGAAAAATAATTTAAAGACTCAAGGACCCACACTTTTTCAATAAAAAATATTTTTCGTGCTTTCATGGTCCTCTTTTGTGGGTCCTCAAATTTTAACCGTGCACCGAGGGGCCTTGTTAGACAATCCCATATTATATTAACTTCCAGTTTCGTTATATTCTAAAAGTTAGAATTTTCGTTTTTGATTTAAATATTTGGTTTGTAATAATTTATTTCAGTTTAGTTTGATCCAATTTTAATAATTTTTTTTTGTCATACCATAATACCATATGTATCGTGAATTGGTTATAATATAGTTCAGTGTTCCATATCTGTTTTTCAGGAAAAGTAAATTACATGATGGTTTGCGAATGAAAATGGTCGACAGAGAAAAAGAAAGTTGAAAATGTGATTTATCTGGAAATAATAATAATAATAATAATAATAATAATAAAATTAAAAAATAAAATAAAAATGTGATTATGAAGATTCAAACAAAAACCCCCCAAAAAGATCCGACCCGAGTCAAAATCTTTGAACAATTTTTTTACATAGAGAGTGCATGTTTACGTAAGGTATGTAAATCGGATTAGAGATGGGATGGGAACGGTTTTGTTGTTTGGTTTCCCGTGTTGAGCGGTAAGGACCCGATGAGATTGATGTAGATCAAGAAGCTCGGGTAACACTTAAATAAGAACCATACTTCACAGTTATGAGGCAGTATTTGCCCAAGTGTGTGAAAACTTGTGTGATTTTGTGTGTTGCTCTCATTTTATAGAGAGGCTTTGTAGGGTTTAGAGATAAACCATTTGGGAGTGATCGACGGTCGCCAGGGTGCCAAGTGTCGATCATCCAGGAACAGACAAGGAGGACATAAGTCATTCATCCTTTAGCTCGTGGTAGTGCTTGTCGTGCGTCCACATTGTGCAGTGTTAGATGGTACATCTTAACCGCTAGTGACAGTTGGGGAGCATTAATTTTGTCCTTACTCAGTCAGGCCTGAGAGGTCTTTCCAAGCTCTACGTGGCATGGGATTTAAGCCGGGCCTTTTATCGAATGTTGATTGGGCCTTGGTGTTGGACTTGATCCGAGCATGTGATTAATGGGCTTGAGCCATTAATATTGAAACGTTATTGATAACATCAAATTATCCTGAATATTAAGTGTCAATTTCCCCCGATAATGCTTGTAATTTATATCATGTATATGGATTTACGCTTGTTTTCCATTATATTTCACTTTCAGGTAAATTACGAGCATTGGAGCTAAAGAGGCGCGGAATTGGAGAGTTTATTGAAGATTTATCATAGTATGCTCACTTTGAAGAAGTTACGGCGTAACTCATCCCTCACATTACGCCAAGTAACTAAAGCGTGGCTCGTCAAAACCAACGCTTATCGAAGATTACAGGTAACTCTCCCAAAGATTACGGCGTAACCATATTAGGTCAAATGAGGTTCCGCGGCCGATAATTACGCCGTAACTCATGCATCGACTACGGCGTAACCAAGATTTATTGAAGATACGACGTAACTCCTTCCGAGGTTACTGCTTAGTAACCCGGCATTATTAGTGCAATTTACGAAGAATTATATGTTACGGCTGCACTCTTTTAATAGTAACGCCAGTAACCAAGATCTCGGCCTATAAATACCCCATGATTTCCAACATTTCAAAGCATCCCATTTCACACACAACAATCAGAGAACGTGAGAAGAAGCCAAAGGAAGATCTAGTGGAGCATACGGAGCTATCTCCAAGGGAGAAATCACTCCCCCACGATAAGCATTAGCTTTTTATCTTTTCTTTACTTTCGATTCATGTATTTCGTAACATTAAACATTGAATTGATTTGTATGGTTAATATGAGCGGCTAAACACCTCTTGGTGCTGGCCTAGTTATGATTCCATAATTGTTTTGTTTGCGTTTTTATTACTTCCGTATAATTATTTCTAAGTGTATGCATGCATAGTTTATTGGTAGCTACCCTTGTTTCGGTAGTTTTGAATGGCGATAGAGGCTAGTTGCTTAGGAGATATGACCAACTGACCCTAAGTGAGTAGACTGATACAGGAAGGGTAAGATATGACCAACTGACGACCCTTTCTACTTGTGCGATTTGACCAACTGATCACCTACCGTTTGGATGAACTTAAGAATTAGGGGGTTAGTGTCTAAGATGCTAGCGCCCGGGCACTCACTATTTTAAATCTATCATGTAGCGGAACTTAATGACTTGGCTTAGGGGACCATGAACAAGCGGACTTATGAGGGGACACCGACTTCTCCAGTGGTGGCTCTTTCGATGATAGGTTAGACGGCCCGACCAAATGCTGTCCTCTCGACTTTGACCCCACATGAAGTAATTGGAAGTAATTAGACGTAAACATTACTAGTTAGGATGAATAACTAGGTTAGCACCACTTTCCTCTATTGATCACATCTTTGCCTTAAATTGCGTTATTTAGTTAATTCCTTATCATAATCATATTAAAATCTGTGACACTTAGACTTAGTATTGATCCACACACATAGCTCTTGGGACGACTTCGGTTTTACCGAATACTACACTACACACGACCGGGTACACTGTCCGTTATTAGGGTAGACCATAGGTATAACGAGACTTATAAATATTAAAAGCAGGTCAGTAAAACCTGCATCGGTTATCAACTCCCCCCAGTCTAGTATTAGATCATGCACTATGATGTGATGATGAAATTTATTATACCTGAGTCCCCCCGGGTCCGCGCTTGTGCTACTAGGGTTCACCACAGGCCTTTATTGCTAGGCTGATTGTCACATTTGTCTTTTTTGATGATGACTAGATGCGGGCTTTTTGCCTCGATCAGGGTTATAAGCTGAATTGGGAAATGTGTGTACTTAATGTTTTTGTGGGGAAGTGTAGGAATATCATGCCTCGGATTTATTCGCTATCTTTGGGATTTGACGCGTCTTTATTGCCTTTGAGACTGTAAACGGCGTCACCCTGACATTTCTTGAGCAGTGTGTATAACGCGTCCCCTCGACTGTACTTGACGTATGTGTATACGTCAACGGTACTCGTATCTTGCATGGTGTTTACCACGCGATTTATTAAATGTGTGGTAACCTAGTGGGTGTTTGCCAAGTGTCACTCGCCGATTTGTTTTCTTTGCCTATAAGTAGGGCTAGAAATATGGGGAGGCTACAACTTGCAACAATCACAGCCTATTTTCCTCCCATTTTTCACATCATTTCCAAACCCAAAAAACTTCTTTCAAGAAGGTTTTTTCATAGGCTTTTATTTAAGAAGGGCATTTGTCTTCTTTCGGGTTTTTTGGTGTGAGATGAAGAGTAGTCGTT
Organism: Chrysanthemum makinoi; assembly: GCA_910596185.1. NCBI lineage: Eukaryota > Viridiplantae > Streptophyta > Magnoliopsida > Asterales > Asteraceae > Chrysanthemum > Chrysanthemum makinoi. The sequence continues at coordinate 94,785,102 of OU343224.1, forward strand.
TCAATGGCGAAGACGTTTATGGTCTAGGATCCTTTACCCAAGTATGGGGGGTGGATATAGAGTTACTTGCTCCTCTTCTACCCTTGTCTAACTTTTCTATCTCCTGGATGTATGTTGATCCCCATGGAGTTTCGCAAGTGATTTTTAGGATAGAAGGCGTAGAGGGTCTTGCAGCAGACTTAATCTCTCGCTTTAAGTCCTGTCAGGGTAATTTGGTCATCCTGATGAGGAACTTAAATGTTACACCGTATTTTGAAGTAATGGTTGTGCCTGTCTTACCGGCAGGGTGATAGCTATGGCTTGTCGTGGCAGGTGTGGATCCCCATGTTGGGGGTTGTTTCCAAGTGAAGTAATTTCCTTTGGTTGTATGCCATAGCATGTCCTGCTATCACAGCGGTGAGAGGAGGGATGTTGGTTATCGCTAGCACAGGCTACGCGGATTCCAGGTGACAGAGTCTATATCTTACTCGTTCGTAAGGGATTGACCCCGTGCGTGGGCAATCCTATCTTGGGAGCGGAATACCACTTGCTCCTTGCTTTCTCTTTTCTTGTTGCCCTTGTCGGGTTGTACCCATGTTCTCGATTGGTGAGAAACATGTTTACGGTGGACAGCTGTTAAGTCTAAAGGGGTTCGTTATGGGAGGGTCTGGAATTCCTCTGGAACTCTTGGGTTTGTCCATAGACCAGTCTTCCCATCTTGAGGCACCCTTTTCAGTAGGTTCTGAGTCTGGTGTATTCTCAGATTGTATTAGCTACTGTAGGACCTGTAGCTAGTTGTTTGTAATCCGTGATGTATCAGGATTGTTTGTAGAATGTACCAGGCATGTAAAGTCCTGGGTTTTGTAATAGGGTGGTTTACCCAGAATGAAATTAACTATTCATCAATTTATTATTTTGTATTTACCAGGTGCTTGTAGGCCTGGGTTTTTAGTTAGGATGTTGTAATCCTGAACTCTTAGTGAAATAAGCTTATCCGGCCAATTTATTGCATGTGTGTTACCAGACTCGTGTAGGCCTGGTTTTTTAGTTAGGATATTGTAACCCTGAACTCTTAATGAAATTAGCTTTCAAGCCAATTTATTGTATGTGTATATGTTACCAGGCACGTGTTGGCCTAGGTTTTAGTTAGGATGTTGTAAGCCTGAACTCTTAGTGAAATCAGCTTACCTGTATGATTTACTGTATGTGTGTTATTCCTATGTTTAGTGATCAGTTAAACATGAAGAATATCTATCGTAGAAAGTTTGTTCAACTTTGACACGATAACAAGTACTTGTGTTTTGCCGTGCACATATAACTAATACTTAGACTAGCTATCTTCCAACAACTCGCTCATGGCAAATTGTGGGTATTGTTAATACAAATAAGCCGTAAAAACGTTTATTTATATTTTACGATCTTCTAATGTTTTGTCGATAACAAATGTAAAATCATTTTAACGGAACAAATAAAATACATAAATGGTTTGAGCCAATAGTTTACTAACACACTTACGTTTTCACATAAAACACTAAACAAGTAATAGTGATTTTATGATTTAGTAATACATATGTATAACAACTAGTGTTTACATATTGGGTAGATATATACATATTTAGTATGTATTATAATGGGTAGAAGTTAAAGTATTTGACCCATTGACCAAATACATTGAATGTAGTTTGGTATAACCCAAAGTCCATGACCTATACCCATAGCGCATAACCCATAACCCATTGCATGACATCATGCATGAGTCATGAATGGGTATTATCCATAACCTATGGATTTAACCCATGACCCATGGACAAGATGCTTTGCACATAATAGATACATTGTATCTACTTGGATACCCATGGTCCAAAGTCTAGGACCCATGACCCATGACCCAAAACCCATGGTCAAAGAGGAGCGTCCCACGGTTCCCCCAGTTTACATTGGACGGATCCCTCAAGTAAGGGATATGCGGGATCCGTGGAACAGTAGGCTATTTTCCTCTATAAATAGTGAGCCATTTCATCATTTTGGGGTGTCACTCCTACACATACTTTCTCCTAGTATTGTAAACCTTCTAACCTCAGATCCTAAGGATCTCTCTATGTAGTTTGTGTTTGTTTTTGTGTTATTCTCTAGGTTCCTCGTAAAGGCGACATCACCACCTCTTGAAGTTGAGCAAGCTCAAGTCCATGAGTTGCCATGCTTCGTCATCATCAAGACTACTGAGGTTCTCTTGTTGATAGTTCTTTCTTCCTCTCTAGAAGTGTTGTGTCAAAGGCATTAGTGAAGGGTGCCCAAAGTGTCAAGACGAAGGCATTAGTGAAACGTGCTTAACGTCTGTGTCAAAGGCATTAGTGAAAGATGCCAAAAGAGTCTAGATGAAGGCATTAGTGAAAGGTGCCGAACGTCCGTGTCAAAGGCATTAGTGAAGGATGTCAAGAGGGTCAAGTCAAAGGCATTAGTGAAGGATGCCAAGGGTGTAAAATCGATAAGGTGTATCGAAGTACAAATAGTTATTGGGTGTATCCAAGGATATTGATATCCTTGATGATGTTGTAATAAGGAGTGGGTCTCTTTTTGGGATAGGTGTTGTATAGTATTGGGTAGTAGTTCCTCCTTTGTAATGGAACTCGGTATCTAGCCTTGTACCAGATAAAGTGTAGGCGACGTTGTGATAGGTGTGGTTCTACCTTGTGGAAGAACCCGGTGTCTAGCCTTGTACCGGAAAAATAATAGGCGACATTGTGAAGGCTTCTCCACCACATGGAGTTGGTGTCGTGTAGTGATTATAAACTCTCGAGTAGGTGACTCAGGGAGTGGAGTAGGGCAAGGAAGGTGTCCTTGTAGCCGAACCACAATAAACACTCGTGTCATGGTTATGCGTTCCTTACTCTTTATCTTTCCATTACACATTTACATATCTATCTATCAATGTCCAACATACACATCTAAATAGATTGACATAACTCGATCTAAATATTTTAAAACGAAGTTTAATCAGTAAAACTATTCAACCCCCCCCCCCCCCTTCTAGTTTTCCACAATTGGCATCAGAGCTTCGTTACCAAGTTTCTTAAGAGTATATTGTACTTTTAAAAACTTAACACGATCTATGTATGTTTGAAAACAACAAGGAAGGAACTTCCTTAAAGACAAAAGGTCACGTTTTAAAATCATCATATTTTATAATGTTGGACAATGATAGATCGTTCTAATATTTTTCTTGTTGAGAATTCTCCATACTTGGATTTGGACATCCTAAGAAGATCATGAAGTATTTCTCTCTAAATACTTTTTTCCTTAAAAAGAATATTTAGCAAAGGTATGATCTTTAATAAACTACAAATAATTTTTTTTTATTCTCTTTCTAGATAAATTAATAAGATTATTTTTTTTGTTTTAGTAGTATCTTTACGCTCTCTTAATAATCACCAAAGTACTTATCTATATTGAATTCATCATCAAGAATAGTATTCTCCGTTGATCTCTATAGACAAAATTACAAACGAGTGATAATGATATCTCGGCTATTCGAGAGCCTTGATCATCACTTCTCACATAAAGATTATTGACAATTCATTTATGTCAATAAGTATCCATGTGAAATTTCTTACATTATGATAAAATGGGATTTTATCATAATCTTTGAAAACTTCCCAAAGAATTATGATTTATTCATAAAAATGGAACCTCATCAAATAGGACTAGTATAACCCGTTAAAAGCCCAAACCATAAGTTATAGAGCATAAACATCGATCCTAGGAAATTTAGAACTCCCAAACCAAAATTATCAAGGATCACTTAGGCTGTCAAATTGCTGATATGCCGGATCCCTGAGGTTGAACTAGCCGGATCCCTCATACAAGGGATCCGTGGGATCCGTGCAATAGAAGACAGCATAAGTAAGAAATGATCACTTTGGAAGTTCCACTACCCACTTTCTCTATCAAGACTCACGAACATAAACCTAGTTACTGTTCACAGGAGCAAATTAATCATCTTCTTCAAGCAAAACAATCTCTTGTGTAAGTATAATCTTCACTACATTGTTATTTCCATTCCTTGATTCCTAGGATTACAATTTTAATCTTTAGAAGTTGAGCTCAAATGGGTTTGTCACAATTTGTTACCACATTGTTTTCTAAGATAATCTAAATCAAAGAATTAACATTGTTAATACAAATCAAACTCATTTCTTGAATTCAATGAAGATGTTTTTGAGCAAAATTATGATCAATCCCATTAGGTTACTATTCACACAATTAACACCACATTGTGGTCTTATTGTATAGGAACAATCATGCCTAGCAACCGCCAACAAGATTACCATGATACCGCCCACTACATCCCAATGTACCATCGTAAGGAAGGCCTAAGCCCGGAGGATAGGAAAGCTTTCAAGTTGCTAGAAAAGAGGCTTTTCCACGAAGGCCGTGTGGTTGAACCATCATTCCTCGCAAACACCAACATCCGACAAGTCTTTGGAGGAATTAACTTTGATTGCCTCTTGGAAATTAACGAGCAAATTTGTCTAGTGTCCGTGCTTGAATTTTACTAGACAATGAGAATCGTTAGGAATGAAGACGGTACCATCTCAATAGCCTTCATCATCAATGAGCATGAGTACACCCTCTCTCTTGTAGAATTTGGAAGGATACTCTGTGTCCCATATCAAGGAGTGTGCATGTTTTCCAACTAATGGTCTTTGGCGGAGCTACATGACATGGCAGATCATCATGAAGCATACTTCACGAGAATCCCGGAAGCAACCACGGTAAGGGAAACCTTCTTCATGGAAAGAGCATCTCCATCAAGGGTCACGAGAAACTCCAAAGTAATCTATAGGGATCCATTTCAAATGGAGCTTTCAGAAATGTTCCCGTTGTACAAGAAATGGGAACTCGTGGTAAGGGAGAATGTGCTTTGCTTGGGAGGCAACAAAGATCATCCCAATGCGTGCTTGAGCTTCATGATTTATTGTCTTGTGACCGGCACTCACTTCAACCTCGCTTATTACATGATAAAAAGGATGGCGAGTGTGAAAAGCATGGACAAGATGGTACTCCCTTATGCAATGCTCCTGGCCCGTCTAGCAAACTTCATCTTTTCTTTAGAACCTTCTCCGTATTACTTAAATCATAGTTTTTGCAACAAGGTCATGGTACCTCTATCTGATGGAAAGACTACAAGGATCATGGTGGATGGCAAGAGACCTCACCCACCAACGGATTCATCAGATGAAAGGGAAAGACAAAGAGAAGGAGAAGGAAGTAGCAATCCCCTTGGCAACACCGATCTCGACCCTTTAGATTACATCAATCAATTGCCGGATATTCCAAGCCCATCACAAGAGTGGCAACAAACTAAAGGGATATTCAAGTGCTTTGCTAACTTCATGAAGCAGAAGAAGTAGGGATGGTGGGATAAAGAGTGAAGGGGATGAAGATGGAGATGAAGATGGGAGTGAAATGGATGAAGGTGTGGATGGAAGGTAAGGTCATAGGACCTTAATTTGTGAAAAAAAAGTTCTAAAACAATGGTCTGTAAACATCTTAACAATATTTATGAAGATTAGGATGTAGCTTGTAGGAATTTCCATGGTTTGGCATTAGACACTTTAACTTAGGAACTAGTAAAATGAGATTTTATGACGAATTGATCCTATTTAAGTAGTCGTTATCACTCATTTTAAATTACCTTTTAGTTCTCCCCACTTGCTATGTGTTATACTTGTTGTTTGCATGTGTTTACTGATTGTAGAAATGATTATGATAAGCATTTGCTAAGAGTGCAAAAACTGCACAATTGCTGAGAAGCTACTGGTCAGCAGTAGCCGGATCCTTGGGCTATAACTAGCCGGATACCTCAAATGAGGGAACTGTGGGATCCGGGAAAACAGATACCAGATACAGATCATTTTATATCAAATCTGTCCCCTAGATCACATCATTCTAGTTAAACATGATTCTTTAAGACTACTTAAGTCTTCCTCAAGCTCGGTAGGTGTCACACTCACCCGTAGCTAACTTAGGATCAAATTCAAAGTGCTTTTGATTTATCAACTCACCAAAACTCACCATATTTCCACACCAATGCTCACACATTGTTTCTCACATCTCAAAACACTTAGCTTGATGTTTATCTCAATTTTAGCAAATTGATTTTAGTCATCCTTACCTTAAAATAGGCTTAAAACTAGTTTTTCATTTCTTTCCATTTTTTAGGAATTTTTTCAAATTTCTCTTAAGTCATCATCTGATCTCTAGGATCAATTGCCATCATTTGTCATACTCAAATCAATGAGTCTCATCCTTAAACATTTAGTTACACTCTCAAAAAGTCCACTTTCCCACCCAATACCATCATTAAGTATCCTCACTCCTTGTGGTTGGACATTTAAGTCATCCATCACTTAAGACATCTAAGGAAAGTCAAACCCTCAAGATTTATAGGCACTAGACCTTACAAGAGCATAATCACTTCACCATATTTCTGTCTGACAGACGGATCCCTGGTTTATAACCAGATGGATCCCTAGTGAGAGGAATCCGTGGGATCCGTGTCTACAGAGAGCTTCTAATCAGCTTTTCTTTCAAAATTCAAACCATCTTTGGTAATCTAAACACTTTTGCTTACCATTTAATGATTCCCTAGAACTGAACAACACCATAGTTGACCTTGGTGCATGCCAAATTTTCTTAGTGGACATGAATTTAATTCATTAATTAAAATTCATCCCTTATAAACCAAGCACACTTGAGAGCTTAAGTCACCATTCTTACCACAATCCTAAAAATCAGTAGTTGAAGACTCCTACTGCATCCTCAACTTCACTATGACTAAAGTGTCTAGCAAGAATTCTTCAACCAAAGGTTCATCCAAAAGGAATACTCATATGGTCCATGAGATATCATCCACCGAGTCTTCACCCGTAAGAAGTCCTAATTGTGGAAAACTAGAAGTGGGGGGTTGAATAATTTTACCAATTAAAACTTCGTTTTAAAATATTTAGATCGACTTATGTCAATCTATTTAGATGTGTATGTTGAACATTGATAGATAGATATATAAAAGTGTAATGAAAGATAAAGAGTAAGAAGCACATAACCATGACACGAGTATTTATAGTGGTTCGACTACAAGGACACCTTCCTTGTATGTTGAACATTGATAGATAGATATATAAAAGTGTAATGAAAGATAAAGAGTAAGAAGCACATAACCACGACACGAGTATTTATAGTGGTTCGGCTACAAGGACACCTTCCTTGCCCTACTCCACTCCCCGAGTCACCTACTTGAGAGTTCGTAATCACTACACGACACCAACTCCTTATGGCGGAGAAGCCTTCACAACGTCGCCTACTCTTTTTCTGGTACTAGGCTAACCACCGGGTTCTTACACCAAGGTGAACCACACCTACCACAACGTCGGCTACCCTTTATCTGGTACTAGGCTAAGTACCGAGTTCCATTACAATGGAGGAACTACTACCCAACACTACACAACACCTAATCCTAAAGGAGACCCACTCCTTATTACAACACCATCAAGGATATCAACATCCTTGGAAACAAACTATCACTATTTGTATAACGATGCACCTCATCGATTATACGACCTTGGCATCCTTCACTAATGCCACTTGATTTGACTCATAGGCATCTTTCACTAATGCCCTTAACACAAACACTTGGCACATTTCACTAATGCCTTCGTCTTGACTCCTTTAGAATTCTTCACTAATGTTTTTGACACGGACGTTTAAGAACCTTTCACTAGTGCGTTTGTCTTGACTCTTTCGGCATCCTTCACTAATGCCTTGGACACAACACTTCTATAGAGGAAGAAAGAAGTATCAACAAGATAACCTCAGTAATCTTGATGATGACAAAGCATGGCAACTCATGGAATTGAGCTTGCTCGACTTCAAGAAGTGGTGATCTCGCCTTTAAGAGGAACCTAGAGAATCACACAAAAACCCAAGACAAACTACATAGAAAGTCCCTTAGGATCTGTGGTTAGAAGATTACAATACTTGGGGAAAGTATGTGTGGGTGTGGCAACCCAAAAGGAAGAAATGGCTCACTATATATAGAGGAGAAACTACTACTGTTCCACGAATCCCACGGATCCCATCCTCAAGGGATCCGTCTAGTGTATTGTTAGGGATCCGTGGGACGCTCCTCTTTACCCATGGGTATTTTGGTTATGGGTCATGGTTCATGGGTTATGGGTTGATCCATGGGTATTTTATTAGATACAATGTACCTAATGGGTGCAATGCACCTAGTCAAATGGGTATGGGTCAATATCATGGGTTGTAGTTTTTACCCATTTATAATACATACTAGTTATGTATATATTTGCCCAATATGTAAACGCTAGAGGTTGTACATATGTAAAATTAAATCATAAAATCACTTATACTTGTTTTAGTGTTTTATGTGAAAACGTAAGTGTGTTAGAAAACTATTGGCTCAAACCATTTACGTATTTTATTTGTTTCGTTAAAATGATTTTACGTTTGTTATCGACAAAACATTAGAAGATCGTAAAATATAAATAAACGTTTTTACGGCTTATTTGTATTAAAAATCTCCCCCTTTTTGTTGATGACAAAACATAAAATTATTTTAAGGAAAAGCTAAAATTCGTAAAAGTTCGAATTAGAGTTTTTACTCTCTTCTCCCCCCTTTTTGTCGAAACAAAAAGAGCTTCGAAAAGAAACTTACACATTATTTTAAGAAAAACATGTAAAAGAGAAAAAATGTAAAAGAGATCAAGTGACAGAAATGGTTCTCGTCTTAACTCCCTTTTGACGAGTCCGTCCTTGTGACGAAAGTGCTCCCCCTTGAAGATTGCAACTTTGCAATGGGATGCCATGAAGTGTAATCCAAATTAGGATTATATTGCAAATAGTTTTGCAATGTATGGTTTGACACAAAGCTCCCCCTAGCTTGAGGTGTCAAAGTCTTCATGTGTATTTTTAAAATCTACAAAATAAAGGTTAGAAAACAAGTATATTATGCATAATTTCCTGCAAATAGGACTCAAGTTAGTAGAAAATTTGTCTTCTGTTGCACGGATCCCACGGTTCCCTCCTTTGTGGGATCCGTCTAGGCAATTTCCAGGGATCCGTCTGGCTGGAGATAGATTTTCAGCAATGGTGATGTACCAAACAATGCTAATATGAGAGTGAGATATGTATACAAACAATAAACATATACACAAAGCAATATGGCAAATAAGTTATCATTCAATAAAACAAAGAGATAATCAACAAATCTCAAAAACTAAGAGAATGATTTAGCCATGTAATACACATTCCACCTAATACTAATGAGTGACCTAAACTTTAAGAGGCAACCACGTGCTTAAGGATAATCAAGTATGAAATGGGATTCCTAAACATTCTAAGTTGAGTTTGAGACTAGGACACCGTTTTATTCCTTAGGCTCATGGTTGTTTAGGTTTGTTGACCTCATCGAAACGTTCGAGGAGGTGATAAAACATGAAACGTTGCTCTTCAGTAGTTCATGTATCAACTTTTCAACATGTTGACAATGATAGCAATCATGGTTTTGAGAGGAAGGTGGTAAAGGTTGAGCGTCTTGAAGCGGAGGTTCAAGTGAGGTGGGTTGAAGATCCTCAAATGAAGGAGGAATTGGTGGAGGCACATTAAGTGGTGGCTCAACAAGAGTTGATTGTGAAGGTAGGGAAGTGTCAGCTTCCATGTGGTTGGGTGGTTGACATTGATGTCTCCTCATAATCCAAAATGGACCATTAGAGGGAAATGGAGAAATTGCCATTGGTGCAAGTGTTGATTCAACACTTAGGTTTTGTTGTACAATCTTCTCTAGTGAAGAGTGTGTTGGTAAAGGTGGAGGATGAGATGACCTTGGGAATAAGTCCTCTAAGTTGTGGGAATGTGGAGATGATTGTGAGGTGTTAAATGATGTGGCTCTAGGCACCAATGATGTTGGTTGGGTTGAAAAGGGTATGTTTGGATTAGTAGAGTTTGGTGATGATATCCTTGTGGGAACAATCCTCTTGGGAATTAGTTTTATTGGTTGATTTGGTGGAGGGGAAATCCTAGCATTTGTGGACTTAACCGGAGATGATTCGGTTGAGGAAACTTTGTGTATAACTCGAGCAAGTTTCTTGGGTGGTTCTAGGGTTGATGAGTTAGCAATAGGAGCTTTCCTCATGATGAAATGGCTACAGAAGATGTTTCTAATTGCTGAGAATTATGTTGTGTTTGATGACTAAGGGGTTCTAGCAAGATGACTTATAAAGGGAAGAATTTGTCAAGTGCATTTAAGACTTACGCCACTAAGATTCTTAGGAATGTGATGATTATCATGCACAAAAGTCAAATTCAGATTTTTACTGATCTAGGGACTCAATTAAGATGAGGTGGAGTGTTCAAGTTAGCAAGATGGGCTTAAAATGATTGTTTTAGCTAGAGTTGACATAATCTGTCACCCGGATCCCACGGTTCCCTTCTTTGAGGGATCCGTCTAGGCTAATCCTAGGGATCCGGCTCTCAGAAGCTATGAGAGGGTAAAAATGATGTTTCTAAGGTCTAAAGCCTATACCATCTTGAATATTTCACCCCTCCTAAGTATCTTAGATGGAAATGTACTTGAATGATCAAGGGCAATGAGTGATATACCTAATGATTGCCTTTTATGGTAGGAAAATGAGACTTTATGACCACCAATGGGTGTTCAAGGATGACACCAAGAATTTTGATGGTGTCAAGTAGGGGTGGCAATTTTCGACACCTATTACGACAAACGAAACGAACCCGACACGAAGATAAACAGGTTTGGGTTGAAGATAAATAGGTTTGGGTCGAAAACAGGTTAACCCGTATAACCCGTTTAATAAATGGGTCGTGTATGGGTTTAGTAATTTTTAAACGGGTCAACCCGTGAACCCGTTTAAATATATAAACTTTTGATAAATAAAAAATATAAGTTTTGTAAACAAAAACTAATAACCTTTCAAAATTAAAGTCAAATTTGAAAAATATTTGAATGGGCTTTTGAAAGCCCAAAATAACAAAAACAAGGCGGAATTTAGTGGCATAATTTTGAGCTGGGATTTTAGTGTCCATGGCGTGATGGGGTACTATTTTTAGGGTACTATCTTAAATCTCTGAGCTCTAGTTTTGAGCGGGAATATAGGGTATTGTGTTTGGCGGGGATTTACATCTTATATCTTGCCCCTCTCCAGCTCTCCCTATAAAGTTTCACTTAACCCTAAATTACTCATTAACAAATAACAATAATCAATCACCACCTTCCTTCTCTCGATTCCAGTAAGATCCACCCTCCTATTTTCGGACTTATTAGTCTAAGTTATTTAGCGTCTGGTAAGTCTCAAGATGAATCACACAAGAAGCTTTTGATCTTTTTCTAGGCATGTTGGAAAGTAAATGAAGAATGGCACCATTTTGTACATTGAAGTGCACTGATGATCTTTTTGAAGGCACGTTAGAGAAGATTTAGAAATCTTCCCGCACTTATGATATTTTGTGAAGGCACGTCGGATAAGAAATGAAGATCGCAGCGATAAGATCTTTTGTCTTGGATTAGTGTAATGGTTAAGAACTAATAGGATAAATGTATTTATTTAGGATGTGGATCTAAGTATGTTCTCTTAAGTACTCAATTATGTAATATTTTCTTAATCTTAATATATAAGAACTTCTCTTTTAAGCTTTTAACAAGCCACTGGTTTAATCTCTTGTTGTCATTATCCAATGGTTTGTTTCTTTACCTTTGTTTTAAGTTGAGTTGTTTTATAAGTCATGCACTTTCTATTTAAAAAGCTTAACAGTTTGCAAATTGAAAATTCATGTCATGGGTTGTGCGTATTTCCAAGCAAGGAAACTATTGCATATTCATTCATAGGTTGTACGTATTTATAAATATATCAGTATCTATATGCTATGATTTGACACTTGCACTCGACTCACAAACTAATTAACCCTTTTTAACTAGTATATTTAAACGGGTTACGCGGGTCAAAAACGGGTTACACATGTTATATGTGTGCAGGTTAGGGTTATGTTTTTTGACACGATTAATATATGGGTCATGTTTGGGTTGAGGCTTTACCAACCCGCCAACCCGAGTAGGTCGACACGGACATGACTCGACTGTCACCCCTAGTGTCAAGTTACAATAAATGATACTAGAGATCAGATGTAAACTTGAGATGAAGTTTGAAAAATCCTCAAAAATTAAGAGAATTGAAAAACTAGTTTTTGACCCGTTTTGAGATAAGGATGGCTAGAAGCAATTTCCTAAAATTAATCAATATATCCACCTAAGTGTTTTGAGATGTGAAAAGAAATGTGTGAGTATTGAAGCGGAATTATGGTGAGTTTTGATGAGTTGATAAATCAAAAACACTTTGAAATAGATCCTAGGTAAGCTATGGGTGAGTGTGAAGCTTTCAAATGTTTGAGGAAGACTTAGTTGGTTCTAAGGTCTTATGTTTTACTAGTGTGAGGTGATCTAGTGAGCTGTTTTAATGTAATAAAGTCTGTATTGCTTATCTGTAGTCACAGATCCCACGGTTCCCTCACAGGAGGGATCCGTCTAGGCCAAAACTTGGGATCCAGCAACTGCAGATCAGAACCATCACAGAAGCAAATGCAGATTTTGCACCAAGCAATATACACTAATAATCATTAAACTAAACGTCAACATAAACATGTTATCACATAAGGCATATCATAGATAATGGCAGTAATAATAATATCCAAGATAACACAAACAAGCGTGCTAAAACATAATCATTCATACATAAATCAAATGTCTCAAAACAAGCATAATCCTATAGTCTCTTTCGTCAATCCTTTCTTTTCCTCTTTCCTGACTTTGTGACGTAGTGAGCTAGGTTTTGAATCATACCCCTTAATTGTTTGAATTCCGCGGTCTTGTTTGGAATAGTTGGAAGTTGTTGATAGTAATCAAAGGGTACTAATTCGATGTTAGCAACGGGGTCGGTATCTTCTTCTTCTTCTCCATCCGAGGAGTCCGAGAGAGCTTTAGGTTTTCTTCCATTGACCATGAACTGTTTAGGGGGTTGTTTCGTAAGAGGTACCATGACGTGATCAGAAAGGAAATGATCATCGTTGATTGGAGATGGTTGCAATGCACTAACATACTTACAAAGTCGTGTTAGGAGCATACCATATGGAAGTACCATGTTGGAAACCTTGAATACCCCGGCCATTCTCTTCACCATCTAATAGGCGAGATTAAATGGCTTTTGGTGGATAAGACAATAAATCATTTGCACAAGACATGCATTAGGATGATCCTTGTTACCAACTAGGCTAATGACGTTTTCCCTAAGAATTTCTTCCCATTTTCTAAACATGGGGTGCATTTCGAAGAGTTCCATTTGAAAAGTATCATGGTGAATGAGCTTTTTGTTTCGGTTGAAACGGGATTGATCAGTTCTAACCTTAAAGATAGTATCTCGTATGGTTGCGGGATCATCAAGAGGATTATTGTAGATAGGTTTAGAATCAATTGCAAGGTTTTGAGCGGCAATTGCCCAATCTTGGGAGTACATACAAATTCCTTCACAAGTGGATGAAGAATTTGAGCAAATGTGTTTAGAGGTAGAGTGAAGTTTCGTTCATTGATGATGAAGGAGATTGAAATGCTATCATCGGTGTTTCGAATGATCCTAATGCTTTTGTAGAATTCAAAGATGAAAACCGGACAGATTTGTTCATCAATGTCAAGAAGACAATAAAAGTTGATTTCCTAGAAGACTTGACGAATGTCGGTATCTTTAAGGAAACATTCCTTGACTACACGACCTTCGTGGATAATTCGTTTTTCAAGTCTTTTGAAGACCTTGCGATCGATTTTTGACAATCCCTCTTTCCGATAGTAATGGGTGAGGTAATGGACAGTATCATGGTGGTCTTGTTGAGTTGCTTTAGGTATGGTTGGTCCTAGAAACACAAATATTCCAATTAGGCAAAATTTGTTGAGATGGGTTTATGGTTTTGATTTGTATTAACAATGTTGTGAACACAATGAAATCTTAGTTGTGTGAAAGCTCCTTTTAATGATCAATTTTGAAAACCCTAATTAAATTAATTGATTAAAATTTGAGAAACCATAAACCCTAGGATGAGGATGATGAAAATTAGAACATGTTAGTGTAATTACTTACAATGGTGTTCTAGATAAGAGTACTTTGAGGATATGGAGTCCTATGAGGATGGAATCAGTTCTTGAGTCGTTTTTGTGTTTTGTGGGGAGAGGGAAAATGATCAGTAATGGTTTTCAAAAGCATATAGCAAGTCGTCCCACTTCCCCAATCCTTGTATTTGGGATCCGGCTAGTACAACTAGAGGGATCCGCTATGTGATGTAAAAGAGTTGTTTGGCATTATTTTTGTAGTAGGCTATAAACTAGCTTATGGAACAAAAATAGTTTTGAGGTTTCAAATGAAACGATGTTTTGGTCAACGGGATTTGATAAGTTAATTATCAAGGATCCATTTGTGACGACGGAGTTGAAGAAATCAAGAGGAATACTATTCCCGATGATGAGTAAGTCGAGAAAGTGACGAAAGAGAGACTTTTAAGAGACTAGCAATTATTAAACAAAAAAGAACTATGATATCAACATAATCATGTAAGCTAGCTAATGAAAAGTAAACATACCTCTATGCTCTTGGTTTGGTTTATGAAGACATAAGACCAAAAATACTTCAAGAGCTTTTAAAGTAATCCGTTGTACTTAGAATAAGTAGATAGTGATTACTTTTAGGTTCTTCCTTGATAGTTGACTTCATTATTCTTTGAAAGAAATGAAGATTTTGGAGAGATCCTAGCATGAAGATTTCTTGAAAAGAAGCTGTTAGGATAATCTATCAATATCAAACACAAAAGAAAAGGTTTGTTTTAAAAGATTTCCTTCTTTGTAGTTTTCAAACATACACGGATCGTATCAAGTTTTTAAAGTACAACATACTCTAAGAAACTTGGTAACGAAGCTCTAATGCCAATTGTGGAAAACTAGAAGGGAAGGTTGAATAGTTTTACCAATTAAAACTTCGTTTTAAAATATTTAGATTGACTTATGTCAATCTATTTAGATGTGTATGTTGGACATTGATAGATAGATATATAAAATTGTAATGAAAGATAAAGAGTAAGAAGCACATAACTACGAGACGAGTATTTATAGTGGTTCGGCTACAAGGACACCTTTCTTGCCCTACTCCACTCCCGAGTCACCTACTTGAGAGTTCGTAATTACTACACGACACCAACTCCTTATGGCGGAGAAGCCTTCACAACGTCGCCTACTCTTTTTCCGGTACTAGGATAACCACCGGGTTCTTACACCAAGGTGAACCACACCTACCACAACGTCGCCTACCCTTTATCCGGTACTAGGCTAAGTACCGAGTTCCATTACAATGGAGGAACTACTACCCAACACTTCACAACACCTAATCCCAAAGGAGACCAACTTCTTATTACAACACCATCAAGGATATCAACATCCTTGGAAACAAACTATCACTATTTGTATAACGATGCACCTCATCGATTATACGACCTTGGAATCCTTCACTAATGCCACTTTATTTGACTCATAGGCATCTTTCACTAATGCCCTTGACACGAACGCTTGGCACATTTCACTAATGCCTTCGTCTTGACTCCTTTAGCATTCTTCACTAATGCTTTTGACACGGACGTTTAAGCACTTTTCACTAGTGCTTTTGTCTTGACTCTTTAAGCATCCTTCACTAATGCCTTAAACACAATACTTCTATAGAGGAAGAAAGAAGTATCAAAAAGATAACCTCAGTAGTCTTGATGATGACGAAGCATGGCAACTCATGGACTTGAGCTTGCTCGACTTCAAGAAG
This sequence comes from Chrysanthemum makinoi, assembly GCA_910596185.1. NCBI lineage: Eukaryota > Viridiplantae > Streptophyta > Magnoliopsida > Asterales > Asteraceae > Chrysanthemum > Chrysanthemum makinoi. The sequence goes on from OU343224.1 coordinate 94,801,013, forward strand.
TGGTGATCTCGCCTTTAAGAGGAACCAAGAGAATCACACAAAAACAAAAGACAAACTACATAGAAATATCCCTTAGGATCTGTGGTTAGAAGATTACAATACTTTGGGAAAGTATGTGTGGGAGTGGCAACCCAAAAGGAAGAAATGGCTCACTATTTATAGAGGAGAAACTACTACTGTTCCACGGATCCCACGGATCCCATCCTCAAGGGATCCGTCTAGTGTATTGTTAGGGATCCGTGGGACGCTCTTCTTTGCCCATGGGTATTTTGGTTATGGGTCATGGGTCATGGGTCATGGGTCATGGGTTATGGGTTGATCCATGGGTATTTTATTAGGTACAATGTACCTAATGGGTGCAATGCACCTAGTCAAATGGGTATGGGTCAATACCATGGGTTGTAGTTTTTACCCATTTATAATACATACTAGTTATGTATATATTTGCCTAATATGTAAACACTAGTTGTTGTACATATGTATAATTAAATCATAAAATCACTTATACTTGTTTTAGTGTTTTATGTGAAAACGTAAGTGTGTTAGAAAACTATTGGCTCAAACCATTTACGTATTTTATTTGTTACGTTAAAATGATTTTACGTTTGTTATCGACAAAACATTAGAAGATCGTAAAATATAAATAAACGTTTTTACGGCTTATTTGTATTAACACTAATGTTAGAATCCCACCTCAACAATCTCAATCAACAATAGCCAAAAGAACCGCAAGAATTAGTATTGGACCCTTCGAGTTAGGAAAGGCTTCATCAAGCTCTAAACCAAACGCACCTAGTTCTAGTAAAATGCATTAGCCTTCATTCCTATAACATAGACTACATTCCTTTACCGAACCTCTTTCTCATCCAAATCTCTACTCATTAGAGCACTCACCACCGAGAACTTCCCACTCACCAACCTTCTCGTTAAATAGGGAACCACCTACATCACCAAATAGTTCACCTTTGGAGACAAGGAACCACCAAGGACCTAATCATATGGAAGAATTTCCATTACCAGCACCCTCATTCTTAGTAGAACATCATCCTATATTTCTCAATGTACCTCAACCATCATTTTTGGAGCCTCCTCAAAACAACCAATCTCCTCCGATTCCTAATCATGGCAATAATTGCTCTAATTGTCTAATCTTGTTCAAGAAGTACGAAATGAGTTGCATTTCATGTTTAATCATCTTCTTGAACGATTGGACCAAATCAACAAGTCTACTCATCCTTAGATTCAAGCACAATAATGCCTTTTAAGTTTTTGGTCACTTATTAGAATTAGTAGAAAATGTTTTACATGGTTAAATTACTCTCTTAGTTTTAGAGATTTGTAGATCATCTCTCGCATTTTTATTGAATGATATTACAGGTTTTATGCCATATTGTCTTTGAGTATATGTTTGTTGCAATATTACATATCTCATTTTGATGTTGACATCATTTGCTCACATCACCATTGCCGCCTCGAAACTTTCGCATGCATCTGATCCCTCTCTGCTTTTGCCTAGACCTAATCCCTCCAAGGAGGGACCGTGGGATCCGTGCAAATGTAGAGACTCCGCTTACTACTAACTTAAGTCTTATTTCAGTAAAATTATGCATTATATACCTATTTTCTAACCTTTGTTTTGTAGATTTTCAATATACACATGAAGACTTTGACACCCTAAGCTAGGGAGTTTCGCGTTGTCAAAGCAATACATTGTAAAATCATTTGCAATATATTTCACATTAGGATTACGTTACATGACGTCCCTTTGCAAAGTTGCAATCATCGCGGGGAGCATATTCACAAAGACTAAACCATTTGCAAACATAGTTGCAATGCACTAGTTTAGTATTTCTTCTACTTGACTTCTCTCAAAGGGATTGACTCATCAAAGGGGAGCTAAGACGAAAATTTCCGCCACTTGCTCTCTATATTTTTACTTTTTCCTTCCTTATACATGTTTTTCTTAAAACAAGGTGTTAGTTTCTTTTTCGACGCTTTTTTGTTTCGACAAAAAAGGAGAAGAGAGTAAAATCAATTCAAACTTTACGAATTTTAGTTTTTCCTTAAAATAATTTTATGTTTTGTCATCAACAAAAGGGGGAGATTGTTAATACAAATAAGTTCAGAAAAACATTTATTTATAATTTACTTATCTTCTAATGTTTTGTCGATAACAAACGAAAAATCATTTTAACTTAAAACAAATAAAATAATGAAATGGTTTGAGCCACTAGTTTACTAACACACTTACGTTTTCACATAAAACACTAAACAAGTAATAGTAATTTTATGATTTTCAGAATAAATATGTACAACAACTAGCGCTTACATATTGGGTAGATATATACATAATTAGTATGTATTATAATGGGTAATATAATGGGCAGAAGTTTAAGTAATTGACCCATTGCCAAATGCATTGAATGTAGTTGGGTATAACCCAAAGTCCATGACCCATACCCATGGAGCATAGCCCATAACCCATTGCATGACATCATTCATAAGTCATGAATGGGTATTATCCATAACCTATGGATTTAACCCATGACCCATGGACTAGATGCATTGCACATACTAGATACATTGTATCTACTTGGATACCCATGGTCCAAAGTCTAGGACCCATGACCCATAACCCATAACCCATGACCCATGACCCAAAACCCATGGTCAAGAGGAGGCCCCACGTGTTCCCATTAGCTACATGACCGGACGGATCCCTCAAGTAAGGGATCTGTGGGATCCGTGGAACAGTAGGCTATTTTCCTCTATAAATAGTGAGCCATTTCTTCATTTTTGGGTGTCACTCCTACACACACTTTCTCCTAGTATTGTAAACCTTATAACCTCAGATCCTAAGGATCTCTCTATGTAGTTTGTGTTTGTTTTTGTGTTATTCTCTAGGTTCCTCTTAAAGGCGATATCACCACCTCTTGAAGTAGAGAAAGATCAAGTCCATGAGTTGCCATGCTTTGTCATCATTAAGACTACTGAGGTTCTCTTGTTGATAGTTCTTTCTTCCTCTCTAGAAGTGTTGTGTCAAAGGCATTAGTGAAGGGTGCCCAAAGAGTCAAGACGAAGGCATTAGTGAAAGGTGCTTAACGTCCGTGTCAAAGGCATTAGTGAAAGATGCCAAAAGAGTCTAGACGAAGGCATTAGTGAAAGGTGTCGAACGCTCGCCAAAGGCATTAGTGAAGGATGTCAAGAGGGTCAAGTCAAAGGCATTGTTAAGGATGCCGGTGTACAATCGATAAGGTGTATCAAAGTACAAATAGTTAGAGGGTGTATCCAAGGATATTGATATCCTTGATGATGTTGTAATAAGGAGTGGGTCTCCTTTTGGGATAGGTGTTGTGTAGTGTTGGGTAGTTGTTCCTCCTTTGTAATGGAACCTATTCAGCCTTGTATCGGATAAAGTGAGGCAACGTTGTGATAGGTGTGGTTCTACCTTGTGGAAGAACCCGGTGTCTAGCCTTGTTACACATTGGATTTCACAAACACATCAAACCATAATCACACAAAGCGTATACTATTAGGTTTTAGAGAGAGAAAGAGTTAGAGGTTTGGGAACTTAGTGAGAGAAAGTGAAAATCTTATTATGAGCTCCAACTCTCTACCTTGGGAGGTAGAGAGTATTTATAGTCTTACATAAAACGCCACCAACGGGCTGTGGATCAGGCATACAGTGTGTAAGATATAACTTTTCACATACACATCATAACATTAACACAAGGTAGCATATAGATGGAATTCTAGAGAGAGAAAGTTAGAGGTTTAGGGAACTTAGTGAGAGAAAGTGAAAGATATTATTATGAGCCCCAACTCTCTACCTTGGGAGGTAGAGAGTATTTATAGTCTTACATAAAACGCCACACATCGGACGTGGATCGTGCATACAAGGGTAAAGACCGTCCGTCCTCCACGGTGTTACTTAACTAAATACTACTTAACTTAATATTACTATGACTACGAGCTTTCTAACGATTACATATACTTGAGGTGACCGACTCTTTAATACCGGAATTTCTAATTCCTAACAATCTCCCCCTAAGGGAGGTCACCTCAATCATGCACTAAAATTACATTGAATACAAACAGATATGACATTAACAATTGTTCTTGCATTCTTGATGTAGTCCTTGGTTCCTAAGCTCGTAGTCATTGATTCTTCACATTGCATGTTTGGTTACTTCAAGTGGAGGTCTTTATCGATCCACGGATAATAATTTTGAGCCATCATTTGAGATTATCACCATAAAAAATCTCGTGACATCCTTTGTGGTGTAGGTATTATGTGATGTTGTGACTTTTGGACCGACATGCTCACATTCTCGATCATGATATCTTCTCATCAGAGTAGCGGAAGCATTTGTTGAATCATGATATTGGCGTAGCCAGAGCGTAAGCATGGAGTGAAATATCAGAGTCATTGATGCACTAATCATGATTTCTTTTGAGATGAATGTGTTAAGTGAGCATGCGGCTATGGATTGACCGCTTCATTCGAATACCAAGCGCCGGCATTCGCATACAACAGTTAGCAAATAAAGCTCACGAAAGTGTCTTTGATCACTTTCGTTGAATTGAGGTACACGCCCACGGTTCCCGCTGATCAAGACAAGTACGCTCGGATCGTATAATTCAAGAATTTCCTTGACAGGGTTTCAATGCTCTAGCCGTTCTCAAACCGAACATCTCAAAGAAGACAACACGGAGTGAGTGAACCAAATAATTTGAGTCCACCGATTGATGAAAAGATATTTGAAAAACAATCGAGTATTGCTCAATAGAAATTGTTTTGCAATACAACGAAGGTTTTAATGAAAATCAATTATCAATCATAAAACACCTTTTGATTTGAAAAATTAGTACACGGTCGACGTGCTAATGAAAAGAGTTTTAAAGCACAAAGACCGGTTTTTCAAAGGTATCCGCCAATCCATAACTCGAACCAGTGATTGATTCAAAAGATTGAATCGCCCCATTGTTTCGCTCAGCTTGTCACATGGTTGATCTAAATAATAGATCTCACATGCCACCTACCAGGAGCTTGTTAGATGTTGGCTCCGGAAGGCTTTCCATCTTCACAGTGAATATGTAAACACATCACTCGGATGTTCCGCAATACCACAAGGATAAATGCGTAGGACTCAAGATATAATCTCTCTTTCCACATTGTGTGAACAGAGAGTCTTCATTGAAAGTGTCCTAATGAGATTTATTGATGATCTCGTGGCTCTAGACTCAATTTGTGCATATTTGGATCCCGTATGCGGAGACTAGGGAGAAAGGGTCTCCTTCTTCAATATCAACAATCTCTAAGAGAAAGTCGATAGATAATGTCGGTTCCCGTGAGAATGAAACAAGTCCTTTTAAGAGGAACTTGAGTGGTTTGGAAAGTTGAAGTGCGCAAGTCGCCACCGGGTCCATGACGCCTTGTCTTCAATACCGATGTTACCATCAGTAGTATATGAATTGAACCCGGTTTCTGGCCTAAGGTTGAATAAATGGAGGGCTATTTGTTTTCACCCTTTTCTCATTCAATTCTTTTAATTCTTCAACCCCTTCAGTGCTTACCGAGACTTCATAGCTAGAACCTTGTTGGGTTTATTCCACTAGCTCGCTCTTAGTCCACTCTTCCCATATCTTTTTTTTCTCCTTTTATCATCATACCTAAGAACTCTACACTAACTAGTGGATAGTCCCCGGTAGATCCCTCCGTTCGGCGGATCATGGGAATAAAATACCTAAACTTATCATCCTTATATCACCATACATAAAGTAAAGTTGGTCGGTCTTTTGGTATTGTTCATCTGCCATAGGAACCAATTGAAAACCATTTGAAAATCAATCCAGATACTTGTGATATATTATCAAAGCATTTTGTACCGGAATTGTTTTTGATATTTTTAGAATAAGAGCTCCCCTCAACATGTGCATCAAATGTTTGAAATTGTTTTGCACACGGAGGCAAGAGGAAGAATTAACTTCTTTGATTACCATTTTCTAAAAAATATCAACATCACTTCCTTAATCAAATCAAGTAGATAAAGCATTTTGGGGAAGGATGAGGTTTTCATGATTTTGCTCCCCTCAATATGTGCCTCGAGGTTTGAAAAGAGTTTTACACATACTAGAGGAACCGCACATTGAGATAAGTGATCACGTTTCAAAACATTGTGGTTTAATATAGATGCTCCCCTCAATGTGTGCATGGAAAATTTGAAATCGTTTGTCACTTACGGGAAGGCAAACATGCTAATCACTTAAGAAACCATTTATCTAATTATCGCTTAAATCCTATTTAAATCACAACTTCTTCCCCGATCACAATTATTAAAACATTTGAGATTTGTGATCTCTGTAGATTTAAATTGATTTTGAAAGCTTTTAAGGAGAATTGTGACTTGATTATGAAAGCGCTTTTAACCGATAAGGATCTGATGTTGAGATTTTAAACTCCATTGGTTAAACATGCATGTACATCTTTTGAAAACAATTTAATGCCAAATAACTTTTAATTTAATTGAAATCATTCTCCCCCTCAATCAATGACATAGGTTGTTGATTGAGCGATAGAGATTTTGACAGATAAGTCTTGATGATTATCAAAAATAGAGACCGAGTTATTTTTCAAAGCATTTAGTTTTCGTGAGATAAATGTTATAGAATCAGAGCATGGAATTTGAAAACATGGTAAAACATGGCTCTGTACTTTCTTTTAAAACCGGGTTATTGCCTGAAAATGACAATAAACCATTGTTTCTCTTTCTCCCAAAAATATTTTTGATTTTTTTTTTTTTTTTATAAGAATTCGAACAACATCTAAAGTCCCGTGTCATTCTTTGAGTGACAGCACAAAGACCGTAGATATTTTCGAACCGAAAAAAAACATGACAAAAAGACAATATTTTTAAAGATTTTTCAATTTTCGATTTTTATGAATTTTTGAAAGTTTTATATTTTTCTATTTGGTTTTATAGGTTTTATAATTTTGTATTTTGTTTTTCGAATAAGTATTTACAAGAGATAGATGAAGATAGACCTTTACTCCTCGCCTTCCTTCTCAAGACGCGTTGAGAGTATTCGGTTGAAGGCTTTTCATGACAAGACGTGGAAGAATAAACTCAAAACGTTCTCTTGGAAGAGCTTTGGTGAAGATGTCCGCTAACCGATATTCAGACCTCACAAAATATAGTTCCACCACACCTTTTTCCACTTGTTCCCTGATGAAATGATGTCGAATGTCGATATGCTTTGCTCTTGAGTGTTGAACGTTGTTGCATGAGAGAGCAATAGCACTTTTATTATCACAAGATGAGAGGATTTTGTTGAATTCAAAGCCATAGTAAGATAATTGAGATCTCATCCATAAGATTTGAGCACAACAAGATGACATGGCTATGTATTCAAACCTCAGTAGAGAAATAGAAGTACTCATTTGCTTCTTTGAAGACCAGCTCACAAGCTTATCACCCAAAATGAGCACCTCCGGATGTACTTCGACGTGTATCTTGACAACTTGCATGATCGATCTCGTGATAGGCCGTTAGTGACATACCGGTGTCTTTCGGTACCATAGTCCCATATTGATGGTTCCTTGGAGATACCGAAGACCCGCTTTAACCGCTTCAAGGTGCTTTTAGTAGGCTTAGCACTCGGTATCTAGCACACATGCAAACAAATGAACAAGATGTCTCGGTCTACTAGTCGTGAGGTACATCAGGGACCCAATCATACTACGATATTTCGTTTGGTCAATCATGATCCCTGAGTGGTCCTCATCTAGTTTGGTTCGATCAATCATGGGGTGTCAACAGGGTCACTTGAATCAAATCCAAATTTCTTTAAAATCTCATTTGCATATTTAGATTGATTTATGAAAATGCCTCCTGGACTTTGTGAAATTTGTAATCCCAAGAAAAATGACATTTGTCCCATCATTGACATTTGAAACTTAGAACTCATTTCATTAGAAAACTGATCACATTCCATTGGGTCAGTCGAAGCAAAAATAATATCATCAACATAAATTTGAACATGAGTTAAATGTTTGCCGACTTCCCGGTGAACAATGTAGGATCAATCGCTTCCTTTCAATCCGATGATAGAAGAAACTTTGACAAGTGTATCATACCATGCCCTCGGTGCTTGCTTTAAACCGTAGAGAGCCTTCTTCAGACGATAAACGTGAGTAGGATGCTCTTGATTCACAAATCCTTCAGGTTGGGCGACGAGACGACTTCTTTAAGATCTCCGTTCGAAATGCCGCTTCACATCCATCCGATACACTACCATGTTCTTACTAGCAAATTAGCTAGAAGATTCGATTGCCTCGATTCGAACAATAGGAGCAAAAGATTCTTCAAAGTCTATACCCTCCTCTTGACGATATCCTTTAGCAACTAAACGAGCCTTGTTCTTCAACACATCACCATGCTCATCAAGTTTTACTTTGAAGATCCATTTGAGAGCTATAATCATAGCACGTCTCGAGCGTGTACTAACTCCCATACATCAAGTCGATTAAACTCATGAATTTCATCTTGCATGGCATTGAACCAAATTGCCTTCATTCATGGCGGTAATAACATCTTTTGGTTCGATCTTAGAAAGTACGGAGTTGAAGAAACACCATAAGGCATCGGTTGCAAGTTGTTTCCGGTTGATACAGGACGAGAGGGATTTCCAATGATGTTGTCTAATGGATGATCGTGAGTCCATTTTCTAAGGTGTTCATGTGGCAGTTGTTGAGGAACCGAGGTAGCCGAGTCGATGTCTCCTCGAAGAAGATGGTTCGATGATGATTCGTGAGTAGCAAATATGTGTTCAAATGGAGCATCTTCAGGAGTAGCAAAGGGATTAACTTCATCATTGATGCCGAAACATTTCCATGATGTACATTTGAAGAATGATGATTTGTTGATGAGATCGAAGGATCGCAGCAGGTGCTTCTTGACTTAAAGATATTGAGATCAAGGATTGACTTCATTCACAGGAATATGAGCATCCTCTGTTGTAGGAATCATCACCTCATTAGTGTTTGAATCATACAGTTCATCAAACATAGGATCAAACAATTTCTTTACATCATCTTCGGATGGAGGTACATATGGAGTTTCTTGAGTAGAGTTTGGAACAAGAGATGAACCAATGGGATCTGCTTTGAAGTGCGGGTCCCGAGCTGATTGTCCAGAGCCATTTGACCGTCACTCATCAAACGTAACGTGAATGGTTTCCATGATATTTCAGGTTCTTTTGTTATAGATTCGGTATCCCCTTTTGTTTGGTGCATATCCTACAAATACTCCAATGTCAGCTTTAGCCCTAAGTTTCCCTAAGTCTTGACCTTCATTAGTTGGATAGCACAATGCACCAAACACACGAAGGAAAGAGAGATTAGGTTTTCAGTTGTGGACAAGTTCATATGGAGTTTTTCCATGTACGGTGTGGATTAGGGAACGATTTTGTGTATAGCATGCGGGCGAATTGCTTACGCCGGAGAAACATTGGAACCTTTGAGTAAATCAACATTGTTCTAGCGGCTTCAACGAGTCCGATTTAGTCTTTCAACTACACCGTTCTGTTGAGGAGTTCGTGAAACACTTCTTTGATGACTGATTCCAACGCTTTCATAGAATTCATTAAGTTGTTTGTTGACAAACTTCGCCCATTGTCTGCTCGACAATTCGGCGGTTTTGTTAAGTCGAACCTGCAACTGTTTGATGAGTTTGATGATGATATCAGGAGTTTCATCCTTTGTCCTTAAGAACTTGACCCAGTTGAATCTAGAGTAATCATCAACCACAACTAACACATATTTCTTCCCAAAGATATTACTCAGACCTCATTGGTCCACATAAATCCATATGAATCATATGAAGAACTTCAGTGACAGAGTTAGTAGGTTTGGGTTTATGGGCATATTTCTTGCTTTTTCCCAATTGACATGTTGAACAAAGATGATCCTTTTCATACTTTAGTCTAGGTAAACCTACAACTAGGTCCTTTCGGGAAAGATCGTTGATGGTGCCGAAGTTCAAGTGATTGAGACGACGATGCCATAACCATGACTTTGTTTTGAAGCCTTTGACAACAAGCAGATTGGAGAAGCCCTCATCATGTCATCGATAGAGATGGTGTAAAGGTTTGACCCACGAGTTCCTTTTAACAGTTCCTTACCATTAAGATCTCTAACAAAGCGGTATGTTTTCTCAAGGCAACTTCTAGATCGAGTCACGAATTGACCAACAGAAAATAGATTATGACCCAACCCTTCAACATAGTAGACTCTCGAGATGACACTATCACCAACAACATAATCTCCATAACCCATAATAGCACCGAAATGATCATTACCAAATCTAATAGTCCCGATGAACTTGCTCACGAAGTTCATGAGCCGACGGTCTCGAAATCATATGCTTGGAACGTGAGTCCGGGTACCACGTAATCGATTTGAACGATTGCATTGAACACGAGACAAAATGGATAATCGATAATTGGGATCCCATGTAAGAATGGGTTCCACTTGGTTAGTAACAGTAATTGGAACACCCACATCGTAATCGAAACATCCATATCGAGTAAGAAGCAATGGAATCATTGGGAATAGATGCAATCTGGTGTCTCAGATTTGCCCTATTCAAAGTATGTTTACTTCTTAAGGGAATAGTTCTACCAAGAGGCATCCATTTTCTTGTGGGCATAATCTTAGCAGTGTGAGAACAAAACTGATTATTCTTATGACCAAAAGGTATCCAATAATAACCTATCTTTATAAAAGTTCTTCCCTGTGGTTTCCACTTTTTCTAACAGTCTTTCGTTTTTGCCTATTTGCCTTATTTGCACGATTATTAGCATTAGCAATTTTAATCGGCATTTGACAAAGATTAGACAAAGCATTCACACCACATTCATGATTAGCAACAGGATTCAAGCATGCAACATTACAAGGTTTGCAGATAGTATCGAATTCAATTAATTACAAGACGCCTAAGGCTAATCCTAGAATCAACACGATTCGTTTTATTCAACTCAAGCCTAAAGTTCCTAGATTGGTCTTCTACTCTCTTCCAATGCACATTCTTAGCTTGCAAGGTCCTATCATTCCTTGTATTGTCTTGAGACTTTGACCTGCTCGCTTTAAAGTCACCGACATTCTCTGTAGAGGGAATGGAAACATTAGTTGGTTGATCTAGTTTTTGCATTCATGAACTTGATGTGCAAGGATTCAAGTACTAGAAGGCACATTAGTGTATACTTTAAGACTGTGATTTGAGCTTTTGCGAGTGCACACTAAAGTTCACTTTCTTAGCACTAACATATCCGAATCAACTACTTGAAGGCACATTAGTGTTTCCTTTTTAAGACGGGCATAGAACGGATTTCATGCTTGGCACTAGGCATAGAACAAGGCATCACAGCTTTGCCTTTTTCACCTAAGGTTAAGGATTTTGGACATGTGGCAATTACACATTCTAGCAACTCTTGAGATCGCTTGGCCTGGAGGCAAGCAAACCTAATTTCACTATCAAGAGGTTTGTTAATGAAATCCTCTTCGACAATCTCACGGAGACATTCTAGACTATCCTTAAGGTGAGCACAAGATTCATGAAAAGCATGTTCATTATTCCTAAGATGAGGAGGAATATATTTAAGCATCACGTTGTATTTGCAGTCTAAGGGTGACTTTGAGACAACATTCTTATTGAAAACAAGTGGCGCTTTCCCATTTCCCGACTTCTAGATTCTCAATTTCCTTTTTTAAAGACGTTATTTTTCGTTGTTTTGGTCACGGGTGACTTTCATTGAATCATATAACTCTTTAAAATGTCGCTTAACTTTTTCATTTTCTTCTAGAAAACTCTCGCTTTCCTTTTGTAAGGCATCAACTAAGTTTTGAAGATGAAAAGTTTGAGAATTCCGAGAATCTAAAGAAGGAGGGATTTGGGAGCCCGCATATTGTTCGTTTGACCCTTTAATTGAGAGATTTGGGCTTTCAACTTTTTGATCGTGTTGCATCGAGCTTGAATCGTTCATCACGCTTGTTAATTTGAAAATCGATCAAACTCGGAGCATCCGACATGTCTTGACATTTGATGTTTTAACATTTTCTTTAAGATGTTGATATTTTAGTTGTAAATTAAAATGCTCAACTTCCAGTTTAGAAAAATGTTTAACCAAATTGTTGTGATCATCCATTTCAATTTTCTCGTTTAGTTCAGAATTAGTTTTTTCAAGCTCAATGACACGATCATGGGAGACTTTCAGTGGCCACAGATAGTTCATGAAATTTGGAAGCATTAATAGAGCAATTTGAAGCAATGAAAAAGATATCTTGAGCAACACATTCAGGAATAAGAGTCTCATTTAAGGTATGCAAGTTCTTCCTCTCAATCTCATTATATTTTAGTGCACGCCCATAATCACTAACTTCAACTACCATTGCATCAAATTCCTTTTCCATTTCTTTAATATCCGATTTTGTCCCTTTTTTAAGACTCTCAAAATGATCTTTTAGTTGTTTAAAGAAAGGCATGACCTCGGTTAAATAACATTCTTTCATTTGCTCAAAACCCCTTTCCCTTCAGCTATCCCATGGGTGTGATCCTTTTCTTACAAGTTTTCTCAAAATGGTAAATAGTTGAAGAATAACATATTGACTGATTAAGGTCTTGCTTTTAGTGGCAATAGTTCTAGGAACTAAATGCATTGGTGTATTTGGAGGATACACAGATCGCTTTAGGAAATTTCCTACAAGGGGATTCTTTTCAACAAGATTTTCAACTTTTCAAGTCCATATCCTTTTTCCAACACTTGTTCAGGGGTCAGCAATGTTTGAGGCTTAAACATGTTCAAGGAAATCCACTTTTCCTTCTTGTAGTCATGGGGAGTGATAATAATCTTTTTCTCTTTGCATTTCGGTCATCTAGTTTTTGTTCATCCTTTCCCTAGTGACTTCATCTCGATTTCTTATCTTCCTCGCACTCAACAACTAGGTTTCTGCTTAGGCTTAAGAATTTCATTACCATCATAAAGCACCTTATGAGCATTTCTAGCCTTTTAATGACCTCTGGATTTGGTTCCTCAACAAGGGGAATGCTATGCTTATCGCTTAAGACTCGATGTTTAGTGACCATGTGAGCGGTCTGAATGGTGTTTCCTTGTATGTACAACTTGTTCTCAAGTTTGTTTTTCAAAGTTTTCGGATTAGAAAAATCTCTCAAGAGTTTTGATTCCTTTGCATTAAATTCTTGCTTAAGCATTTTCACATTTTCTTGAAGTTCTTGTTTTTGTTTAGATGTTTTAGAGAGTTTTTCTTGCAAGGAATTTAATTCTTGTTTCAATACTTCTTCTCTAAACTTACTTTTCTAATTAATTGTACTTACTTGGTTATCCATTTCGCCACGAAAGTGGTCAACTCAAACTTAGCACGTTGTTCATAAATAGCAACACGTTCTTTATAGGCATTTAGTTAAGAAATAATGGAATCATCGGGGCACATGCAAGGTATTCATCAAAAACATAGTCATTGTTGACCGCAGAAGATGCATCACTTGGTACAACTTCACTTTCACTTTGTTTCACGTATTGATCATATGGGACAATATTGATATTACCCATATTTTCAATATTTGATTCAATAGTTTCATTTGATTGTACTTTGTCATGCATCCGGTGCACATCAAGATCATCGATATAGTTTTAATACCTCTGAGATGAGCTTGTCATGGGATGGCCCAACTAGTGATGAAGAAGAGACCTTGGGAGAAACCATTGGAGAAATGCTAGCCATAAAATTGTGTGTGCCGTAGGGTCCATCATCCACATCGAGTCGTATGCATCACAGTGACTTGAAAGGCATTCGATGATTGTGACCTATCTCCCAATAGGCCGCCATCCACATCTCATCATAGGTCTTGGCATTGCCCTCGGCAGAAGAAACAAAATTCCTCTTCATCCGAGTAGCACCATTGTCCCGAAGCTTGAGCCAAAGCATCTTCTCTCAAGTAATCAAGATTCGCGTGGGCGCTTTGGAGATGTCACGTTCCTTGCAATGTGTCCTCTCCACCACGCTTATAACATTTGATGAGCTTAGTTTGACCTTGGTTACCATTCCTTCCTCGATTCGGGTTTCCAACATAACCTCTCCCAGCTCCACCTCGTCCCCCGATCATATCTGTCTTTCCTGAACAGGTTGCACCACGATCCTTCCATCTTTAATAGTGGCTTGATTGTGTGGGTTAGATGCGATCGAGGTTGTTGTTGGTTGGTGGGAGAGTATTCATGTTTTGACTGATGAGAAGAGCTAGTTGATTAATGAAGCTACCCACGTGAGTATCAAAGATCGCCTTGTTTGTACATAGGATCATGAATGAGTTTGTGATTACCATTACCCAAGGGTATGACTTGTGATGCTTTGGTTGTGATTCCGATGTTTGAGTAGAAAGTCAGAGAGTCATTAGACGAGCTTGTCTCTCCCTGGTTGGTTTTGAACCGATTGAGAATTAATTTTTCAAACATAGCATGTCTCTCATTCTGAAGGAGGAAGGCATAGAGTTGCTCATAGTTTGTATTCTTCAATCCTTTAGTGAGCTTCACGGCGGTAACAAACTTGTGCCATTCGGGATTCATGTTGTTCACAAATTTTGAGTTCAACCGAATGTTAGGCATAGTCATTCTGATGTTCCTCATGTCATTAACTAACTTATGAAATCTCACATAGTACTCATAGACACTCTCATCCGGTTTCATCTTGAAATGCTCAAATTGGCCATAGAGTTGGGATTCTCTGCCTTCCATAGTTAATTCGTGAACTCGAGAGAAGCATCTTAACATTGTCCCAAACCGCCTTAGCATCTGTGTTATGATTGATCAGCTTGTAGATGTCTTTAGGAAGACCTTGAAGAACAATGTTTGAAGCCCCGATATCTGCATCAAATCTCTTTTTATCCTTATCATCAAGCTCATCATACATCTTAGGTCCGCTCCATTCCGTAAAGTGAGTACCATCTGCATTAGTATCAAGTATGTCTCTAGTCGCCTCAACTCGATATGGTCCTTCATCAATGGATTTGAGAATGTTGACACCATTTTCCTTTCCAAGGCAATACAGTCAATTCGTTGAGCCCAAGAGTCGAGTCGGCATCGAAGCATGGGTGGACGAGTATCCGAGCCAACCGCTTGAACATCTTCTAAATGTGAGATAACAGTGGGGAACATTGGTAGACATGTTAACAGATTATACGGGATTTTATAGCTCTATGATTAAACCGGGAAATGGATTCTTTCACGGATTTTCAATCAAGAGAAAACCGAAAAACAATCACTCAAGACTCTAGATGATAAAATACTAAATCGCTAGAAGATAATGCACTAAGTCGCTAGAAATTAATGCACTAAGTCGCTAGAAATTAATGCACTAAGTCGCTAACCCTTAATTCGCTACACCCTAAGTCGCTAGAGTCCCAAGTCGCTAACAGAAAAACAAGTCGCTAAGTAGTAACTCATCTCTGAGACAAGTCAAATTAAGCTAATCAAATTTTGGAAGAATTCGCTACACAAGTCGCTAGAGACACAAGTCGCTAAAGAGCAACTCTCTTGCCACCAAGTTAAGCTACCACAAGTCGCTACCAGTAGTGGAGAATCCACTACTTGTACTTTAACTCGCTAGATCTAACTCGCTAGCTCCAACACCGTAAGTCGCTACAAAAATGTGAAGCAAGTCGCTACCAAGAAAATATTCCGTGAGCTAAGTCACTAGCTTGAAAAAACCATATAAACCTCACTTTTCAATCCAAAACAACCCAACCAAGATGATTCAAGCTTACCAAATGAAAACCTAAACACTTTTGATGATTCTAAACATAAAAGTACAACCAAAATCAAAACTTTAACACTAGAAATCAATCAAATGATGCAAAAACCACTAAACTTTTTCAAACTCAAAACCACCTAAAACCACTAGAAATCCAAAGATGTGTAAGATATGATCTAACCATGGCTCTTGATACCAATTGTAAGATATAACTTTTCACATACACATCATAACATTAACACAAGGTAGCATATAGATGGAATTCTAGAGAGAGAAAGTTAGAGGTTTAGGGAACTTAGTGAGAGAAAGTGAAAGATATTATTATGAGCTCCAACTCTCTACCTTGGGAGGTAGAGAGTATTTATAGTCTTACATAAAACGCCACACATCCGGCGTGGATCGTGCATACGTGGGTAAAGACCGTCAGTCCTCCACGGTGTTACTTAACTAAATACTACTTAACTTAATCTTACTATGACTACGAGCTTTCTAACGATTACATATACTTGAGGTGACCGACTCTTTAATACCTGGAATTTCTAATTCCTAACATAAAATGGTAAAGACACGTCCGCCCTCCACGGTGTTACATAACTAAATACTACTTAACTTATAATAACTACTTAATTACTGCTTTCTAACGATTACATATACTGAGACTAAACTTTAATAACTGGATTTACAAATCCTAAACAATCTCCCTAAGTGGAGGTCACCTCAAATTTCATTAATACGCATTTATATTACATAAGATTATTCTCTGATTCTGTTTTTGTTCTTGCTCAAGAGCTCAGAGTCATTGATTCTTCATTTTTCATGTTTGGATAATCCATGTGGAGGTCTTTAACCGATCCACGGATAATGAGTTTTGAGCAAATTTTGAGATCATCAGCCTACCATAAATCTCTCTCGACTCTTCCTTTGTAGTGTTGGTATTATGTGATGTTGTGACATTTGGACCGACATGCTCACATTCTGGATCATGATATCTTCTCATCGAGTACGAAGTTCTTTAGTTATTCATGATAGGTAAAAGCAGTCAGAGTAGAAGCATGGAGTGAAAATATCGTGAGTCGCGATGCACTTATCATGATTTCTTTAGAAATGAATGTGAAGTGAAAGCATGCTATGGATTGATCTCTCCATTCCGAATACCGCGAACGCCGCCCCGCACCGCATACAACAAGTAGCATTAAAGCCGCGAAAGTGTCTTTGATCACTTTCGCTGAATTGAGGTACACGCCCACGTTCTCGCTGATCAAGACAAGTACCGCCGTGATCATGTATAATTCGAATCTCCTTGACAGGTTTTTCTAGCATTGTTCTAGCCGTTCTCAAACCGAACGCCTCAAAGAAGACAACACGGAGTGAGAAACCAAATAATTTGAGATACATCATCGATGAAAAGAGATTTAAAACAATCGAAGTACTGCCAATAAAGTGTTTTTGCAATACAACGAAAGTTTTTGAGAAAAATCAATTATCAATCATAAACACCTTTTATATTTGAAATATTAAGACGTGCACGATGTGCTAAAGAAAAGAATTTTAAGCACAACGACTGGTTTTTCAAAGGTATCCGTCAATCCATAACCTGAACGTGATTGATTCATAAGTTTGGATCACCCCATTGTTTCTGTTCAGTTGTCACATGGTTGATCTATTGGATAGATCTCACATGCCACCTACCAAGAGCTTGTTTGATGATGGCTCTAGAAGACTTTCCATCTTCTTCGTGAATATGTTTGCATATCACTCAGATGTTCTGGCAATACCACAAGGATAATGAGTAGGACTCTTAAGATATAATCTCTCTTTCCACATTGTGTGAAATAGAAAGTCTTCATTGATGTGTCCTAATGAGATTTATAGATGATCTCGTGGCTCTAGAATCAATAGTGCACATTTGGTTTCTATATCGAGACTGTGGGAGAGGGTCTCCTGCTTCAATATCAACAATCTCTAAGAGAAAGTCGATAGATTATGTAGGTTCCCCCGTGAGAATGAAACAAGCCCTTTTAAGAGGAACTTGAGTAGCTTGGGAAGTTTAGTGTAGTGCCATCGGGTCCATGACGCCTTGTCTTCAATACCAAGTGTTACCTTAGTAACCACCAAGAGCATATGAATTGAACCCATTTCGCCTCTAAGGTTGAATTATTGGAAGGCTATTTTCACCCTCTTTCATTCATTTCTTTTTCATTCTTCAACCCTTCCGCTAAGCTTACCAAGATTTCATAACTAGAACCTTGTTGGGTTTATTCCAGCTTCTAGCTCTATCTCAAATCTCCACTCTTCCCATATTCTCATTTTTCCCTTTTTCATCATACTAAGGACTTTACACTATCTAGTGGATTGTCCTCGGGTAGATCCCTCCTGCTCAAGCATCATGGAACTAATACCTAACCTTATCATCCTTATATCACCATACATAAAGTATTTGTCTCCTCTATTTGGTATTGTTCATCTGCCATTGGAACCAATTGAAAACCATTTGAAAATCAATCCGGATACTTGTGATATATTATCAAAGTATTTTGTACTGAATTGTTTTTATATTTTTAGAAAAGAGCTCCCTCAACATGTGCATCATGTATTTGAAATCGCTTTGGCACACTGGAGGCAAGAGGAAGAATAGCTTTTTGATTACCATTTTCTAAAAGATATCAACATCACTTCCCCGATCAAATCAAGTAGATAAAGCATATTGGGGAAGGATGAGTTTTCATAAGTTACCCCTTAATATGCCTGAGGTTTTAAATAGTTTTGCACATATTAGAAGGAACCTGCACTTAGAGACAAATCAATCACGCTTCAATTTTGTTTTAGAAGATGCTCCTCAACATGTGCATGGAAAATTTGAAATCGTTAAGCAATATGGGGAGGAAAGCTTGCTAAACACTTAGAAACCATTTTATCAATCATCACTTTAAATCCAATTTAAATCAAATTCTCCCCTCGACACAATTTTCAAATCATTTGAGATTTGTGATCTCTCAGAGATTTAAATTGATTTTGAAAGCTTTTGGAGGGTGTGACTTGATTATGAGAAACATTTAACAGATAAGGATAAAGTTTGAGACTTTAGACTCCAAAGATTAAACATGTTTGAGTATCTTTTGAAAACATAATTATCACAAAGGTCTTGTATCAATTGTATACAGTATTGTAAAACATTGTTCTTTTTGATTATTCAAGAGTAGACCTTTCGACATGCCAATTGTTTGAAAAATACTCTTTTTGATTGAAATCATTCTTCCCCTCAATCAATGACATATGTTGTTGATTGAAGTTCCAAGATTTTGACAAGATGAAAAGTCCGATGATTTTCAAAAGTAGAGTCCGAAGTATTTTCAAAACAATTTTGTTTTCATTAGATGACAAATATTTTTTAGAAGAATCATTTGAAGGAAAAATATTTGAAAGGAAACATTTGTCCTTTTAACGACAAACATTTGTTTTTAGAATCAGGGCATGAGATTTGAAGATTTAAGATAAAGCATTGCTCGTTTTTCTTTGAAAACGTTATCAGTCAAATGACAATAAACCATAGTTTTACTTTCTCTCAATTTTTTTAGCATTCAACAACATCTAAAGACCCGTTGTCTTCTTGAATGACAGACAAAAGACCGAGATATTATCGAATCAAAAAAATATGACAAAATGACAATATTTTTTGAAAATTTTCAAGATTTTCAAGTTTTATGGATTTTTGAGTTTTATATATATATATATATATATATATATATACATATACATATATATATATATATATATATATATATTATTTGTTTTTGTATGTTTTGTAATTTTGTATTTTGCTTTTCGAATAAATATTTACAAGAGATGGATGAAGAAAGACCTTACTCTCGCCTTCCTCTGAAGACGCTTGAGTGTTTCCGATTGTAGACTCTTTAGACCAAGTCGCGGGAAGGATGAACTCAAAACGCTTCTAGGAAGAGCTTTGGTGAAGATGTTCGCTAATTGGTATTCAATCCTACAAAATAGAGTTCCACCACACCGCTTCTCCACTTACTCCTCGATGAAATGATGTCGATGTCGATGTGCTTTGCTTTGATGTTGAACGTTGTTGCATGAGAGAGCAATAGCACTTTTATTATCACA
Source organism: Chrysanthemum makinoi (assembly GCA_910596185.1). Lineage (NCBI taxonomy): Eukaryota > Viridiplantae > Streptophyta > Magnoliopsida > Asterales > Asteraceae > Chrysanthemum > Chrysanthemum makinoi. The sequence goes on from OU343224.1 coordinate 94,820,955, forward strand.
AAGACAGTAGGATTTTGTTGAATTCAAAGCCATAGTTCGATAATTGGGATCTCATCCATAGGATTTGAGCACAACAAGATGACATGGCTATGTATTCACCTCTCAGAGGATATAGAAGTACTCATTTGTTTCTTTGAAGACCAGCCACAAGCTTATCGCCCAAAACTGAAAGCACCTGTGATGTACCTCGACGGTATCTTGACATCCTACATGATCAAGATCTCAGATAGGTCGTTAGTGACATAATGTCCTTCGGTACCAAAGTCCCATATTGATGGTTCCTTGAGATACCGAAGACCCGCTTAACCGCTTCAAGGTGCTTTTGGTAGGCTTAATTGATATCTAGCACACATGCAAACAATGTAACGTATCAAGTTCCGTGCACTGCCGGAGGTACATTAGTGGATCCAATCATACTAACGATATTTCGCTTGGTCTACCATGATCCCCGAAAGTGGTTCTCATCCGCTTAGTACTTCTATCATGGAGTGTCAACAGTGGTCACAAGAATCAAATCCAAATTACTTTAAAATCTCATTTGCATATTTAGATTGATTTATAAAAATGCCTCCGGACTTTGTGAAATTTGTAATCCCAAGAAAATGACATTTGTCCCATCATTGACATTTGAAATTTGGAACCCATTTCATTTGAAAACGGTCACATTCATCGGGTCCGCCGAGGCAAAATAATATCATCAACATAGATTTGAACCTGAATTAAATGTTTGCCTAACTTTCTGGTGAACAATGTCGGATCAATCGCTCCTTTGGTGAATCCAAAGATAGAAGAAACTTTGATAGCGTGATCATACCATGCCCTTGGAGCTTGCTTCAAACCGAAAGAGCCTTCTTCAAACGATAGACGTAGGATGCTCGATTCACAAAGCCTTCGTGTTACCGACGATACCACTTCTTTAAGATCTCAAGTAAGAAAGCCGCCTTTACATCCATCCGATAGAGTACCATGTTCTTTACTTAAAGATTAGCCAAGAAGATTCCGATTGCCTCGACACGAGCAACCGAGCAAATGATTCTTCAAAGTCAATACCCTCTTCTTGACGGTATCCTTTAGCAACCAATCGAGCCTTGTTCTTTAATACATCACCATGCTCATCAAGTTTTACTTTGAAGATCCACTTTAGAGCAATGATCATAGCACGCCAGGAGCAGTACTAATTCCCATACATCAAGTCGATCAAACTCATGAATTTCTTCTTGCATGGCATTGAACCTTGCCTTCATTCATAGCGCTTAACGCCTTTTGGTTCGATCTTAGAGAGTACAGAGATGAAGAAGCACCATAAGGCATCGGTTGCAAGTTGTCGATTTGTGCGGATATGGACGAGAGGGTTTCCATTGATGTTGTCCAATGGGTGATCATGTGTCCATTTTCTAAGGTGTTCATGTGTTTGTTGTTGAGGAACAAAAGTAGCGAGTCGATTTCTCCCGATGAAGATGGTTCCGATGATGATTCAGAGCAAATATGTTTTCAAAGGGTTCATCTTCCCGGAGCAAAAGGATTTTCATCATCCGTAATCGCAACAACATTTCCATTGTGTACACTTGATGATTGAGGCATTGATGATGAGACCGAGTGATCGCTGGAATACGCTTCTTGACTTACATGACAGAAACCGGGGTTAACTTCATTGACAGTGTAGAGCGTACCGTGATGGATTTGGATCATTAGCAATTGGCTCATAGTGTTCATCAAACATTGATCAAACAGTTTCAATTCATCTTCTAAGGGGTACATATGAGTTGCGGTGAGGAGTATGGTACAAGAGAAGAACTAATGGGATTATTTAGAAATGCGGTCCAAAACGATTGTCCTGAGCCATTTGACCGTCACCATCAAACGTGAACGGAATTGTTTCCATGATATTTCGAAGTTCTCTTGTTGTAGATCTTCGTATCTTTCTCGCTTGGTGCATATCCTACAAATACTCAATGTCCGCTTTAGCTCAATTTGCTAAATCTTGACCCTCATTAGTTGGGTAACATAACGCACCAAACACACGAAGGTATGATAGACGTTTTCGATTGCAGTACAAGTTCATACAGGAGTTTTTCCATGAGTTGTGTGAATTAGGGAATCATTTTGAGCAAGCATGCATAGAAATGTTGAACCTTTGAGAAAATCAAAGATTGTTCTTGTGCTTCCACAAGAGTTCTATTTCGCTCTTCAACTATACCGCTCGTTGAGGAGTTCATGGAACACTTCTTTGTGGACCGATTCCAACACTTTCATAAAATACACCAGTTCTCTATTAACAAACTCCCGCCCATTGTCGGGCTTGGACATTCTCACATACGCCTTGTTTAATAAGTTTAATGATGACATCTAGAGTTTCATCATTTTTCCTCAAGAACTTAACCCAGGTGAATCGGGAGTAGTCATCAACCACAACTAACACATATTTCTTGCCATTAATAGTTTGCACTCTCATCGGTCCGCATAAATCCATGTGAATGGTATGTAGAACTTCCATAACAGAATTGTAGGTTTGGATTTGTGGGCATACTTCTTGCTTTTTCCCAATTGACATGCTGTACAAAGATGATCCTTTTCATACTTAAGTCTGGGTAGTCCTCTTACTAAGTCATTTCTGGAAAGATTATTAATGGTGTCGAATTTCAAGTGATTGAGACGACGATGCCATAACCATGAATTTGTTTTCGAAGCCTTTGATAACAAGCAGATTGGAGAAGACTTCATCATGTCTTCGATAGAGATAGTGTATAGATTTGAACCACGAGTTCCTCTTAACAATTCCACACCATCAAGTTCTCTAACGAAACAAGTATGTTTTCTAAAAGCTACTTCTAGATCGAAATCACAGACCACCAACAGAGAACAAGTTATGACCAAGACCTTCAACATAATATACCCCGAGATTACACTTTACCAACAACATAGTCTCCATAACCCATAATTGCACCAAATGATCGCCTCAATCTAATGAGCCCTGAATTTACTCACGGTTCATGAGACACCGACCGTCTCCAATATATATGCTTGGAACAAATGAGTCCAAGTACCACGTAACGATTTGAACGACCGCAGAACACGTGATAAGAATGGATAACTAGATAATTGGGATCCCCATGCAAGAATGGGTTCCATTTGGTTAGTAACATTGATTGGAACACCCACATCGAAAGTAGAAACAATGGAATTATCGTGATAGATGCAAAGTATAGTGTCCGATAGACCTATTCAAAGTATGTTCACTTCTTAAGGGATTAGTTCTACCAAGGCATCCATTTCTAATGGGCATTGATCTAGATAATTTAGCGCACATCTCATTAAGATTTAATTTGCCAAGAGGTATCCACCGATAACCTATGTTACTAAATTTCCTCCCTGTGGGTTTCCAATGTTTTCTAACTTTCTTCCGCCATTGCTTTCTAGCCTTCATAGCTTGATTTTTTGCATTAACTATCTTAACAGGGCATTTAACATCATTAATCAAATCATTCACACCACATTTAAGATTAGTAACGTAAAACCATGCAATCATCATTACATGTTTTGCCAAAAGTAGCGTAATTCGATTAATTACAAGACGCTTAGAGCTAACACTAGAATCAACACGATTCGTTTTATTCAAATTCTCCCTAAGGTGATCTTCTACTCTTCCATCAACCATTCTAGCATGCAAGGTCCTATCATTCTTTGTGTTGCCTTGAGGCTTTGACCTGCTTGCTTTGGTGTCACTTCTACTCCCGTAGAGGGAATTTGAACATTAGTTGGTTTTGCTACTTTTTGCATTCCCTAACTAGAAGTGTGGATCCGAACTATTTGAAGGCACTCTAGAGTTTAATTGCTTAATACTGGGCATAAAATGAGTTGCATACTTATCACTAGGCATCGAAGCAAGGTATCACAGCCTTTCCTTTCAGACCTAAGGATTTAGGACATGTTGCTATTAAACATTCTAACAACTCTTGAGATTGTTTGGCCTGAATGCAAGCAAACCTAATTTCTCTATCAAGTGGTTTATTTATGAAATCCTTCTACAATCTCTGATACATTCAAGACTATCCTTAAGGCGAGCAAAATAGTTATGAAATAAAAGTTCGTTATTCCTTAGATGAGGAGGAATGTATTTAATAGTCACAAGATATTTGCACAGATGAATTCGATGCAACATTCTCATTAAAGACAAGTGGCATTTTCCTTTTTCCGACTCTTCAGATTATCAATTTCCTTTTGTAAAGACGTTATTTTTTCGTTGTTCTTGTCACGAGTGTCTTTCATTGAATCATATAACTCTTTAAAGTATTGTTTAACTTTTTCATTTTCTTCTAGAAAACTCTCATTTTCCTTTTGTAAAACATTAACCAAGTTTTGAAGATGAAAAGTTTGAGAATACTGAGAATCTAAAGGAGGAGGAATTTGGGAGCCACCACATTGTTCTTTTCACCCTTTAATTGTGAAATTGGGTTCTCAATGTTCGATCGTGTTACAATGAGCTCGAACTGCTCTACGCTTGCTAATTTCAAAAATCATCAAATTCAGAGCATCCAAGGATGTCTTGATATTTGAAGTTTTAACATTTTCTTTTAGATGTTGATATTTTAATTGCAAAGCAAGATGCTCAACTTCCATTTAGAAAACTGTTTCACCAAGTTATCATGATCATCATGTTCAACTTTATCATGCAATTTAGAGTTAGTTTTCTCAAGCTCAATGACACGATCATGGGAGACTTTCATAGCAACATATAATTCATGAAATTGAGATGCATTAATCGAACAATTGTGGCGAAGTAAAAACACATCTTGAGTGATACATTCGTAAATCAGATTCTCATTTAAGGTATGCAAGTTTTTCCTATCAATCTCATTATATTTTAATTTCGCCATACCAATGACCTCAACTATCATTGCATCAAATTCCTTTTCCATTTCTTTAATATCTCAATCCATCCCCTTTTTAAGACTCTCAAATTGACCTTTTAATTGTTTAAAGAAAGGCATGACCTCAGCTAAATAGCATTCTTTAGTTTGCTCAAAACCCCTTCAGCTTATCCCAAAGAGGTGTGATCCATTTCTTACATGTTTTCTCAAAATCAACAAATAATTGATAAATCACATTATGACCGATTAAGGTCTTGCTCTTAGTGGGAATAGATCTAGGAACTAAATGCATTGGTGTATCGGGGATATACAAAGGGTCGGAAGCATTCTCCTACATGGGGATTCTGCTCAACAAACTCATCGCCTTTTCATGTCCATATCCTTTTTCCAAAACACTTGTTCAGTGGGTCACCGTGTTTGAGGTCTAAACTTGTTAAATGCAATCCAATTTTCCTTAGCATAGTCAGGTGTTTTGAAACCATGTTGTTTTCTATGCATGAGGGGCTCTTAAGTTTTTCATCCAATTTCTTCCTAGTAACCTCTTCTAATTGCTTATCTTCCTCGTGCACTCCAAGAACTAGGTTTCGCCAGGCTTAAGGATTTCATTGCCATCATAGATTACCTTCTCAGCTTCGCTTTCTTACCATACTCAGGATTGGGTTCCTTAATAATGGGAATACTATGCTTATCGCTTAAGACTCTATGCTTAGTGACCATGAGCAAACAATGGTGTTCCCTTGACGCATAACTTATTTTCAAGCTTGTTTTTCAAAAATTTTAGATTAGAAAAGTCATTCAAAAGTTTTGATTCCTTAGCGTTAAATTCTTGTTTAAGCACTTTAACATTTTCTTGAAGCTTTGCTTTTGCTTAATGCTTTTAGAAAGATTTTCTTGTAAGGAGTTTAACTCTTGTTTTAACATTTCTTCTCTAAAATTGCTTTTTCTAATAATTGTACGATTTGGTCATCCATTTCCCGCCACGTAGTTAACTCAAACTTAGCACGTTGTTCAAAAATAGCAACTTGTTCTTTATAGGCATTTAGTTCAGAGGTAATGTAATCATCATCGTGGGCACATGCGTGTATTCATCAAAAACATAGTCATCATTGACTGCCGAAGATGCATCACTTGGTACAATCTCACTTTCACTTTGCGTCACATATTGATCATAAGAGACAATATTGCTATTACCCTTTATCAATATCCTGATTCATAAGTTTCAGGAGATTGTACTTCATTATGAATCTTTTGCTCATCAACTTCATCGTATAGTTTTAATACCTCAAAAATGATTGATTCTTTGGATGGACTAGCCTATTGTGGTGATGAGATCTTTGGAGAGACCATAGGTGAGATGCTAGCCATGAAGATTGTTCAGGCAGTAGGTTCATCATCGACATCAGAGTCATATGCATCACAATCAGCTACTTGAAATGCATTTGGATGATTCTGCCCCATGCCCTCGCACGGTTGTTCATCCACATCAAGATCATATGTCTTGGCATTTCCCGCCAAAGAAAGAACTCTTCCTCAACCAAAACCGCTCCACTATCTTGAGCTTGCACTAGCAAAGATCTTGTCCCCTAAATACTCTACATTTTGAGGGCGCTTTTGAGATGTGCGCCTCTTGTAATATGTCCATCACCACCGCTTGTAGAACTTGATTGGCTTTACTTGTCCTTGATTGACATTCCTTCCCGACCGATAGCCACATACCTCCACCAACTTCACCTCTTCCTTTTTCATTCTGCCTCCTGAACATGTTGCACCATAACCTTCCCATATCCGATGGTAGCTTGATTGTGTGGATTGGATGTTGTTCTGAGGTTGTTGTGTGGGAGGAATTCATATTTTGACCTAACCATGAGAGATAGTTGATTAAAGTTTTCCATGAATGTTTGAATCAGAGGCTTGTATGATGGATCCGGAATGAGTTTGTAGTTACCATTTCCTGGTATGACTTCGAAGCTTTGGTGGTAACTCCAACATTGGTGTAAAAGGTCAGAGTCATTTGAACTAGTTTCTCCCTCTAGATTTGAACTGCTCAAGAATCCTTCTCAAACATAGCATGTCTTCATTCTCAAGAAGGAAGGCATACAGTTGCTCATAGTTGGTGTTCTTTAATCCTTTGGTTAGCTTCACAAAGGTGACAAATTTGTGCCATTCGGGATTTATGTTGTTCACAAACTTTGAGTTCAGCTTAATATTTGGCATGGTCATTTTGATGTTCCTCATGTCATTTACAAGCTTGTGGAATCTCACGTAATATTCATAAACACTTTCTTCTTGTTTCATTTTAAAATGCTCAAATTCATCATACAGGTGATTCTCTGTTTTCCTTGGTGTTCTCAACTGCAGAGAAGCATCTTGACATTGTCCCAAACAGCCTTAGCTTCAGATTGTGATTGATCGCCTTGTAAATGTCTTTTGGAAGACCCTCAAGTATAATGTTTGAAGCCCCGAGCATCAGATCAAATCTTTTTTCTCCTTATCACCGAGCTCATCATACGCCTTGGTCCTGTCCAATCCAAAGATCATTGTTCCATCCAGCAGCAGATCAATTATGTCTCTGTAGTCTCAACTGATAAGGTCCTTCATCAATTGACTTGAGAATGTTGACTCCATTCTCCTTTGCTAGACAAAGATACCGATTCGTTGAGCCCATGAGTCGTAGTCGGCCTGGCTGCATGGGTGGACGAGTGTCCAACCAAACCGCTTGAACGCCCCAGCCATAAAGAGATGATTGTAGGCACGCTTGTAGACATGTTTACGATTTCACGGATTTTATAACTCTATGATTAAACCGAAATAGATTCTTTCACGGATTTTATCAATCAAGAGAAAACCGTATTAGAAACAAAAATCTACCAAGTAGCTATAACCCTTGAGACAAGTCGCTAAATCACCAAGTCCCTAAGTACAAGTCGCTATGACCCAAGCTGCTAAACACAAGTCGCTAAAGCACCAAATCGCTAGGCAAACAAGTTGCTAAAGAGCAACTCGCTGTGAACCAAGTCGCTAAATAACAACTCGTTAATTACAAGTCGCTATGAATCAAGTCGCTGAATACAAGTCGCTACTTGAACAAATCGCCAAGAACTATAAAGCCAATTCGCTAGAAATAATAGAAACAAGTCGCTAACCCAACCAAGTCGCTAGCCGAAGTGGAACCTCCACTAACTTGTACTATTTGTCGGCTTGTCTCAATAGACAAGTTGCTAAGATCAAGTCGCTACGACTTAAACTACAACTCGCTGGAAATTACTAAAGCAAGTCGCTACGAAGAAAAGCACTCCGAGACTCAAGTCGCTAAGATGATAAACTTCAAAACCACACTTTTCAATCCAAAACAAGTCCAACCACAGTGATTCAAGCTTTCCAAATCAAGCCCCAAGCACTTACAATGATTCTAAACAAAAAAGTACACTCAAAATTCAAACTTTAACATAAGAAATGATCCAAATGATGCAAAAACCACTAAAGTTTTTCAAACCCAAAAACCATATAAAACCACTAGAAATCCAAGGATATGTAAGAGAGATGATCAAACCATGGCTCTTGATACCAATAGTTACACATTGGATTTCACAAACACATCAAACCATAATCACACGAAGCGTATACTATTAGGTTTTAGAGAGAGAAAGAGTTAGAAGTTTGGGAACTTAGTGAGAGAAAGTGAAAATCTTATTATGAGCTCTAACTCTCTACCTTGGGAGGTAGACAGTATTTATAGTCTTACATAAAACGCCACCAAGGCCGTGGATCGTGCATACAATGGGTAAAGACCCGTCCGCCTCCTCACGTGTTACATAACTAAATACTACTTAACTTATAATAACTACGACTACGAGCTTTCTAACGATTACATATACTTGAGGTGACTGACACTTTAATAACTGGATTTACTAAATCCTAACAAGCCTAGTACTGGAAAAAGAGTAGGCGACGTTGTGAAGGCTTCTCCGCCACAAGGAGTTGGTGTCGCGGTAGTGATTACAAACTCTAGTAGGTGACTTGGGAATGGAGTAGGCAAGGAAGGTGTCCTTGAAATGAACCACTATAAACACTGCGTCGTGGTTATGTGTTTCTTTCTCTTTATCTTTCCATTACACATTTACATATCTATCTATCAATGTCCAACATACACATCTTAGTAGATTGACATAACTCGATCTAAATATTTTAAAACGAAGTTTAATCAAGAAACTATTCACCCCCCTTTAGTTTTCCATAGTTATATATGTACCTTGAAATAGGCTTGTGCGATGAAGTCATATCCAATGCGTCTTCGGGTGTACTCCCTGCTTTTTGACCCATATGCACCTTTTTTGTTCATGAGCATGTTCATAAAGGCTAATTTATGTTTGAGTAAATGTTTGCTTGTATGAATAGTCAAGCATATGAGACACTTTGTAAGAAAAGTGTTGGATTTGTCATTGCATATTTATAGAAATAGTACGATGAGTTATCCCGTCAGTAGACGCCTTGATTGAAAGATAAAATGAATCCACTAACTCTAGCATAATCAGCCGTGATGCTTGTCATTAAAGAGAGTATGATCCCCTTAGGTATGCCTAGGTGTTTTTTTAGCGATCTACCCTTAGATGCATCTTTTGAGGTCGATGCCAGGAATGTCATCCCTTTATGTGTTATTAATAGAGAACCATTGTCGTAGCTCCTGACAAATGATGTATGGCCTCAAATGGGAGAAAGCTTGCCCTGACCTGCGGCCTTGCTAACCTCATTTCTACGCATTACATGGTCGCCAAGTTTGAAAGACTCTGGGTGGACGCGTTTTTTGTAATACTTCGCCATTTTGTTTTTGGAGTGTGCTAGGCGGATGGTGGCAAGGTCGCGCTTCTCTTCGACTAGCGCTAGGTCTAGCTTGAGGGAATCTTCGTTTTTGTCCTCGTTGACCATAGCAACTCTTTTTGTTTGGATGAGCAATTCAACAGGTATTACAGCTTCGGTGCCATAGACCGATGAAGGGTGTTTCACCTGCGCTTTCCTTTGGTGTGGTTCTATGTGCCCACAATACGCTTAAGAGCTCGTCCACCCAACAAGTCTTATATTCTTTCATCCTTTTCTCGATACCTTTCACAATTTCTCTATTGGCTACCTCTTCCTGACCATTAGCCTAAGAATGGTAGGGATACGTGGTAACTCTAAGGATACTATGTTTTTCGCACCATGATTTAAATGGTTTGCTGACAAATTGGGCTCCGTTGTCAGTTATAATTGTTTGTGGCATGCCGAATCGAGTGATGATTTGATCGTAGATGAAGGCTAAGACTTTTCTTGAAGTGATGGGGGCTAGCGATTTTTCTTTGACCTATTTGGTGAAGTAATCTATGGCTACAATCATGTGTTTGACATTTCCAGGGGCAGTTAGGAATGGTCCGCACATGTCGATGCCCCATTGATGGAATGGCCAGGGTGTAGTGATAGGGATGAGGTTATGCTTTAGCACGCGTTGAAAATTAGCGTAAGCATGACATTCTTCACATGTTTTGAGCTTAGCCTTTGCATCTTGATTTATTGTTGGCGTGAGTACCCCATCATGATTGCTTTGGTCGCTACAGCGTGTGACCCTGAGTGCATGTCGCACATGCCATTATGCATGTCTTGAATGATTGTTCGTGGCTCGTTGGTCCACACATCTTGCCATTGGACTCAATGTCTTGTGGTATAAGGTGTCATCCTCGGTCGAAAGTACATGATGGCCTCTATGATTCTCGCAAGATCCACTTTTTCGTGGCAAAATACCTCAAGAAAGCCATTAAAGATGGGAGTCATCCATGTGTCCTTTCTCGACCGAAATCTCCTGTGTTGAGGATGGATTTCTGATAACTTCTACTAGGACCTCCTTTCCAAAGTGTTCGAAAGCAGGTACAGCTTGCTTATTTATCCTCGTTGGTTCCGTCCCCTATGGATTTGAGTGATGGAGAAGGATGTGAAGTATGGCAGATCCGGTTGACAAATACCAAGTATAGCTGCATCGGCTATTTTGCACAGAGTTCAATTACACGCACTTATGAAGCTACTAATAATGAGTCTGTGAATACTTTGATTCTTTTGATTTCCATTTTTTTGGCTATTCGCAAGCTTGCTAGTAGCACTTTGTATTCTGACTCATTGTTTGAGGCTTTGAAATTGAACTTTGGGCATAATGGAAGTCGCGGCCCGATGGGCTTGTAAGTACTAACCTCGCCTCAACCCTCGTATATGACGCCCGCCATTGTATAGTGTCCAAGTTCCGCATCGTGGCCCATGGGTTAGGTTGTTTTTGATGTCTTGCTCGGTATTGTTGGAGGTGGCGTATTGATTCAGCTAGAAAATCCGCCATGATCCGCCTTGATTGAGTGCTTGATCCAAAGGTGATTTCATGTTCGCTAGCTCAATCTCCCATTTTGACATTCCGCCACTGACTGTGGTCTGATAGAACTCGCATGGCTTGTTTGTCGACGGTATCGGATGTGCTTGGAAGTACCTTTTGAACCGTCTGGATGATAGTAGTAGGGCTAACAACAATTTTCCAAAGGGGATAGTTGACTTGTGCGCTCTTGTAGTATTTTGTCAAGAAGTAGATTGACTTCGACCTTGTCCCGCTCAACTAAGAGTACCGACCCGATTGCCTCCCCGAGATGCTACTGTGCACATGGTGAGAGTCTCACCTGGTATTTGAGTCGTCAGGGTGGGTAGTTCGATTAGGAACACCTTGAGGTCTTGGAATGCTACTTGAGCTTCTTCACCACTCAAAGATAATTTTCTTGTTGCATTCGACAACACTTTGAAGAATGGAACTGCTTGTGATGCTCTGAGAGAAACCGGTTGAGAGCCGCGAGTTTCTCATTTAAGCTTTGTAGTTCTCGAAGTTTCGAGGAGACATGTCCAAGATGGATAAATCTTTTTGGTTTTATCCCCATTCCCATGGTACATTATATGGCCAAAGAATCGCCCTTCTACTCCAAAGGTGCATTTGGCTGGATTTAGCTTCATGTTGATGCGTTAGAGATTTTAGAAAGTTTCGATGATGTCACGAAATAAGGCATATTTTGTTTTGCTTTTGATGATCATGTTGTCGACGTATGCCTCAAGGTTGACACATATCTGAGATTTGAATTCTCGATCTACTAATGCTTGGTAGGTGACGCATGCGTTTTTGAGATCGAAAGGCATTTTGGTGTAGAAATAAAGTGGTGGAGAATGTTGTTTTATCTTCGTCAGATTCCTTCATTGGAATTTGGTGGTATCCCTTGTATGCATCAAGGAAGCATTTATATCATACGTCTGCCAATGACTCTACCTTCCAATCAATAGGAGGTAGAGGGTAATTGTTTTCGACGACTTGTTCAAGCCATAAGTCTACGCACACGCCATGTGCCATTGACTTTCGGACTAATGACTGGTTTGAGACCCAAAGATATTATTTATCGGGCTTAAGATACCGCTTTGATTAGGTCTCAGAATTGAGAATCCATGGCCTGAGATCGCTCTAGAGAAAGACTGTGTCTCTTCTTTCTGATAGGTGGTGCATATTGGTTTAAGCCCAGGCTGTGTTATGCCAACTTCCTGGGAATACCCGTCATGTCTGAAGGTTTCCAGGTGAATACATCTAAGCTATTCGCTAGTAGTTGTACTAATTGATTCCGATATGGGGTGAGAGGTCAACTCGATTGTGATTGGTTGTCGATGCATGACAACTTTTACCGTTGGGATTGTCTCCGAATGGGTGCCCATGAGATCTCTCTCGATATTATTTCTTCTATCGCAAGGCCGCTGTGCTCGCCTTTGCCGGTAGTCGCTTGACCGAGTTCCTTCTTGTGTTAGGAACTCTACCACGCACCTAATGGTGGAGACTTCCATGTTGAGCTTTTGTAATGTTGTCCTTCTGAGTATGACGTTGTACTTGGATGTGGATTTGACTATGCGGAATTGTAACAAGATTGTTCCCCACAAATGTATGTTCCCCACGAGCTCTAAATTGACTAACCCTTTAGGGTATGGTCTTTCCCTTGAGACACCAATTAGTAGTGTGGTTGGGGGTCTAAGGCTAGACCTAATGTATTATGGGAGTTTGTTGAAATAATGCTCATACATTATGTCTACTGAACTTGCTCCGTCCATATATATTATGCTCACCCTGTGTGAGGTTATCATTGTTGTTATGACTACTGGGTCGGATGACGGTATGAAGGCGTCCCACAGAATACTTCTCGGTGGGGTACGATGCCAGGTCTCCATGACCTCATTGTTTCTTTTCATGCCTGAATGTCATGATTATATCATGTTGACACTCTCTATTTGTCCCCTGAGGGGTTTTGGTTCCCTGCGGCCATTGTTTTCTACACGGGGTTGTGTGCTAGGGTAGGTAGGTCTGAGTGAACGTATAAATGCCCTAGGTGTAGGATATCATCATTGAAGTTATGTTAGGTTAAATTTGTATCTCGATTTTGTTTTAGTTCTGTTAAGGTAGTTATTGACTGAATATATAGTTTCGATTTAGTTTCACTGTGATTCTTTTGAGAGTTAAAATTTGTATGCTTGCTTGTAGTGTATTGATTCAAATATGTGAAATGTAACTCTATTGAATTACATTAGCTCCTATACAAAATAAGTTATATGATGTTGACTTTGTTGTTTACGTTTTGCTACGCAAACTGACTACTAGTCAAGCACATTGATTAGAACTCGGTAGTAATTTTGTTGTGATTTCACTTTAGGTGATTCTTTTGAATGCATTTCTGTTATAATTTCAACATCAGAAAGTTGTATTAAGTATAATTTTTAGAAAATGTATCTGCTAGGTCTATTTTAATTTAATTTTCAGCTGTTCAGATTGTATTTTAGTTTTTCAGATGTAATTTCCATTTATATTGACCGGAATATGTTAAATAGGCCTTAGTTTGATGTTTGTAGTTGTACTTGTAAGTGAGGGAAAGTGTTCTGTATTCTCTATTACTCAAACGTACAATATATAAAGTACATAACCCTAACAAACTATGGTTGGGCCTTAGCCCAAAGTACAAATGAGAATATTACAACTAATATAATATATATTACAGCTAACACTCCCCCGCAGTCTGAGCGGGTGGACATCGAACGCTCAGACTGGAACGAAATTCTTCAAATAATGCGGAGGGTAGTCCTTTGGTGATTATATCCACGTACTGATAACGAGAAGGTACATGAAGAACTCGAACATGACCAGTAGAAACCAGATCCCGTACAAAATGGATGTCAATCTCTATGTGTTTCGTACGTTGATGCTGAACCGGATTTGAGGAAAAATAAACAGCACTGACATTGTCACAATATACCACCGTAGCGCATGACAAAGGAGTATGCAGCCACTAGTAAATTCGCGAACCAACATGTTCTTGAAGCTGCAAGCAACAACACCTCGATATTCAAATTTCTGCGACTGAACGAAATCGTAATGACGCTAGAGGACCATGATAGTAAGTTATTTCCAAGAAATACACAATAGCCACTAGTAGACCGGCGAGTAGTAGGGCAACCTTCCCAATCCGCATCTGAATATGCAACTAAGGACATAGTAGAATATGAGAACAACTGTAACCCGTAGTCTAGAGTACCCCGAACATATCGCAAAATCCGCTTAAGAGCAGAGAAATGAGGCTCGCGAGGATCACGCATATGACGACACACACCGCCGAATAAAAGATAAGAAATATCGTATGTAAAAGTGAGATAGTGCAAAGAACCAGCCAGACTCCGATACATGGTAGGTTCAGATACTGGATCACCATCATCCCCTAGTTTAGACTCAGAATCAACAGGAGTCCGACTAGGATTACAACCATCCATATGAGCTTGCGCAAGTATCTCGGTAGCATACTTGCGCTGAGACAAAAACATCCCTGAAGCGTCTCGTGTAACGGAAATGCCCGTGAAAGTAATTGAGTGAACCCAAATGGCATGGAAAACTCCTTATGTAAAGAAGCTATAACACGTCAGAACAAGCAATCGAGGAAGTCATTGAACTATATCATTAACATACATAATAGATAAGCAGTACGGGCCTCCCTCAATATATAATAAGGATGAGTCACAGCCGACTATGTGTGAAGCCATTAAGAAAAACATATGTAGCAAAGCCAAACAGTGCTCGAGGAGCCACGCTGAGCCCATAAAGAGATCTACGAATGCATAAACATAATCGATGAGTAGAATCAAATCCGTGAGGTTGATGCATGTAAATAGTCTCTGCTAAATCACCATGCAAAAAGGCGTTCTTGACATCAAGCTGATGAACTGGCCAATGTCTAGAAGCATCCAAACTGAGAACCGTCAGAATGGTGCCAGGTTTAACAACCGGGCTAAAAGTCTCATCAACATCAACACCCTGAATCTGAGAGCTACCATTCGCCACTAGGCGAGCCTTGTAGCGACTGAGAGTTCCATCCGCCAAATATTTATGACGAAATAACCACATACAAATAACAATATTGGTATCCGGGGGACGTGGTACAAGAATCCAAGTTTTGTTTTTAATAAGAGCATTGTATTCATCATGCATAGCATTTTGCCAGTTTTGATCATGAAACGCAGCGTTGTGAGATTTTGGTAAGGGGGAAACGGAAGACACATGATAAGAAAACGCGTTGGGACGATTGGTCCCGCATTAAAAGCTGTAACCATAGGGTGAAATCAGCCATTGTTGGGATTTAGAGGTTGTTAGAGGGTTTTGGGAAACGGAAATGGGGCGTATGGTTGATCAATTGGGGTACTAATTTTTTGAGGGTAAGGAGGAATATTAGGTATGGTAGAGGTATTAGTTGAAGGTGAGTGAGGCATAGCTGGTGATGCAACATTAGGGGAAGGGGAGGTTCATGGGTTGCCGAGAAGTGGTTGAGGTAGGTGGGTATATGAGGCATGCGAGCGTGTTGAGGGTGTAAGTTTTATAATGTTGGAGATGACATTGGGGTATTCTTCCAGGAAATCATATGAGGGGATCACGCGGTGTCATGGATCCAAAGTGGAACAGCCAAGGTTACATGGCAAGAAATGATAATTTTATTGGTGTTAACGATGGTTGGTGGCATGCCCCAAAAAATATGGTGTGGCCTGGCTCCCCGGTTTGTGATTAGCATCCACATGAGGATAGCAAAGGCACCCAAAAACACGCAAGGTAGTGTAACTGTTTAGTGCCAAACAAAGTGCAAAGGAACCTCATTAGATATGGCACGTGATGGTAAAATGTTCAATAGGTAAATGGCCATGTTGAGAGTCACCAATAGTTGGGTAGTAAATGGGCTTGAAATAATAGGGTTCGAATAAGGTTGTTGATGGTGCGAATCATTCGTTCGGATTTTCTATTTTGTTGGGAGGTTTAGGCAAGAAAAACTAAATTGGATCCCATTATCATTAAATAGTTTATGGAACGTGTGGTTGTAAAATTCACCACCATGGTCACACTGAAAATATTTGATCTCACATTTAAATTGTGTTTTGACAAAGTTGCGAAATAATGTAAATTTGGATAAGACATCTTATTTGTGAACTAAGGGGTAAGCCCATACAAATTGAGAATAGTGGTCTAAAAAGAAAACATAATATTTGAAACTGTAAAGACTCCTGATGGAAGTCCACAACCGGTGAACAATGTCAAAACTAGATTTTACTAAAGTAGGTGAACTAACAAATGGAAGTTTCACGTGTTTGCCAAACTAGCATGCATGACAAAGCACGGGAGACTTCTCCTTATTACACGAAATGGAATTATTAGAAATAACGCGATGTAGCACTTCACTTCCTGGATGACCAAGTCGTTGATGCCACGTGTACTGACTGGTAAGGTATGCTTGAGGAATGGGAGAAGGCTTTGTGACATGGTAGAGATCTCCAGTGCTATCACAAATGAGCGTAACCCGCCGTGTTTGCAAGTCCTTAACAAAAAACCAAATGGGTCAAATTCCAAAGGCAAGAATTGTCACACACAAACTGACGAACATAAATCAAATTTTTGACAATATTAGGAGTAACGAGAATGTTATTTAGGTGAAGAGGTCGAAATGGTGTTGGCAAAATGCTATGGCAGAGTTGGTAACGAATAGTATGCCCATCACCAATCAAAATGTAAGAATAAATACTCGAATTAAATACATCACTAAGATTAAGATCCGAATCATTTAGGTGAGAGGACGACTGTATCCATATTCCAATTATCGAGAGCAGTTCTAAGAGTCGCAGCCGCAAATGCATGGTAAAACAGCTTTCAGTGACCCGTAGTAACCCCCGTGAAACCCCAATACCCTCGTTGAACTCGCCGAACCGTGCACTAATCGACCGGTAGAGCCTTGAACCGTTTCACTTGCCGCAGAATAATGACTCTTCTTGAACCTATTTGCCATATGAACTCGCCGTAGGTGTTGGACCTGTCGCCATAATGACCCATCATAGTCAGTATGAACCTACAAACAGTAGTGGACTGGGTCAGCCCAAAATGGTTTGCCGAGTATGGCAAGCAAAACTGACTTCGTTCATGGACGGCCCCAAAAGAGAGGTCTAAGCATAGAGTTAACATGCCACCGAAGTCATGTAGATCGTAGGCTTTGGCCGACATGATGAGGGCTAGAAAAACCAAGAGGACTATGGGTTAATGCATGGTTATTTGTTGGTGTAGCACTCAGATGTAATGCAACAGGACGTGAGAACTAGTAGTCCGAGCAACATTTTGAGTCCCACCACATCCCAACTTTGATGAGGTTTGCAAGGTTTGCATATCCGGAGGGATTGAGGAAGAGGAAATATTAGAACGAAAATTACTTCCATGCACCCCGCCGTAGAAACTTGCATGAAGCCCCAAAGCCACACCTAACCCTTGTTGAAATTAAAGCACGGCTTGAATACCTTCTCCACGGAGAAGGTGAGCGCTACTAGTGGAACGGTTGTTTGCCAAAAGAACCATAGGAGATGATGGCGTAGTATCCACAAAACCATCTTGCCACGGACTTTAAGCCGCATTTCCTCCGTGAGTAAGCATGGACCTAACGCTAGATCCAGGAACGGGTCCCATGAGCAATGATGGTGGCTATGTGATCATACCGCGAGGGTAAGCCTTCAAGTGCAAAAGTGACAACATCATCATTGTCCATATTCGACCCAAGACTAGACAAGATGGTGGCGATGTTTTCAATTTTACGAAAGTATGCATCAATGCTCATATCGCCAAGCTTCAAAGAACGAATCTCGCCTTTAAAGCAATCGAAATGTACGCTTTATTATCATGAAAAATGTCGGCAACTATATCCCATGCTTGTTTTGCCGATTGAGGGTTGTCAACGACAAGGCGTTGTTGTAGGGTTTTGGATATGGTGACAAAGATCCAAGAGAGGATTATTGTGTCTATCTTTAACCACTCTTCATCATGAGGAGGAGTATTGCTCGTGGTGGCACCCGTGGTCTCCTTGGTCTCGATATGATCCAAGAGAGAATTACTAACCACAAAGGTTGAGAAAAATAGACCCAAGATGAGTAGTTCATCTCTTCCACGCCTAACTTTACTGTATGAGGGTATTTAGGTTATTGACTGTCATGAGTTTATCGGAGAGGAGAATGAGGTGTTGTGGAGGGTTGGTAAAGATACCATGATGTGATGTTTGGAGAATGGATCAAGATTTGTGAGGATGGAATATAAACAGAGATCGTAAAAAACAAATATACCCAACTGTTAACACAAAATAGCCGACTAGTTATACCATAAACCAACGATCGACACCAATATATATGGTTGACTAGCAACAACAGCCAACAATCGACACCCAAAAAAAAGTTGAAAGAGAGGCAACGGAAAAAATAAAAGAGAGTGTTTTATGGTTTGCTCATGATACCATCTAAAGTACATAACCCTAACAAACTATGGTCGGGCCTTAGCCCAAAGTACAAATGAGAATATTACAACTAATATAATAAATATTACAGCTAGCTAACAGTACTATGGTACTTTGATAGAATATTAACTACTTATCGAATGTAGTAACTTTTGTGCCACATTTGTTTTTTAATGGCTTTACTTTAAAGAAAAGCAAATTACACGTACTTGATGTTCTTGGATATGCTGTTTACATGGGATTTACAAACGGACTATAAAATAAATCATTTCTTTTTTTATTCTATGTTCTTGCAATGTCTACATGATATTTGAGATAACGTTTTGATTAATAGTTTTTTTTATTCTTTAAGATTGCAGCTAGCACTGAAGTTCATCGACATGGAACAGTTTCAAAGGTAAGTCTATCCATTCAAGATAGTTGCACAAACTTTTCATTTAAAGTTGATCGCTCCTGCGTTTATTTTTCTTTTTCATATATACTCACATAAGTTTTCAACAATTTGCAGGTTTCGGGATTTGAAGCAACTCGGTAAGTCTTTGCTCTTATATACAAATGAAATTTCTTTAGCCTTTTTTGTTCATTCATTAAAGCTGTGGAAGTATTGCCCTTCCTCTCTGTCACTGTAGCATAATGTTAATCCCAAAAGAAATATCTGAAGCTTAAACAAATTATAGTGTGGGAAGAATTCTGTATGATATGCTGTAGCTTAATACTTTCTAGTGGAAGGGAATTGCTGCTGAAGCAAAAACAAGTTCTGTTCCTCTATTATTCATA
>OU343224.1:94840558-95063058 GCA_910596185.1 Chrysanthemum makinoi
GCATGGAGTGAAAATATGAGTCATTGATGCACTAATCATGATTTCTTTTGAGATGAATGTGTTAAGTGAGCATTCGGCTATGGATTGACACGCTTCATTACGAGCGGTACGCAAGCGTCGAGGTGTACGCATACAGCGGTTAGCAATAATCGCCGTAAGTGTCTTTGATCACTTTAGTTGAATTGAGGTACGATACGGTTCCCGTTGATCGGTACAAGTCTTACTTTGTGATCGGGTATAATTCGAAGAATTTCCTTGCGAGGTTTTGGCGGTTTGCTCTAAATTTGTTCTCAAACCGGAACATCTCAAAGACAACAACGGGTGAGTGAACCAGCGAATTTGAGTCAGCGATTGATGAAAAGATATTTGAAAAACAATGAAGTATTGCTCAATAGAAATTGTTTTTGCAATATAATGAAGGTTTTAATGAAAATCAATTATCAATCATAAAACACCTTTTGATTTGAAAAATTAGTACACGGTGACGTGCTAATGAAAAGAGTTTAAAAGCACAAAGACTGGTTTTTCAAAGGTATCCGTCAATCCATAACTTTGAACCGAGGATTGATTCAAAAGATTGAATCGCCCCATTGTTTACTTCGGTTGTCACATGGTTGATCTGTATAATAGATCTCACATGCCACCTACTGGGAGCTTGTTAGATGTTGGCTCCAGAAGGCTTTCCATCTTCACAGTGAATATGTAAACACATCACTTTCGGATGTTACGGCAATACCACAAGGATAATGCGTAGGACTCAAGATATAATCTCTCTTTCCACATTGTGTGAAGCAGAGAGTCTTCATTGAAAGTGTCCTAATGAGATTTATTGATGATCTCGTGGCTCTAGACTCAATTTGTGCATATTTGGATCCTATATCGGAGACTAGGGAGAGGTCTCCTTCTTCAATATCAACAATCTCTAAGAGAAAGTCGATAGATAATGTCGGTTCCCGTGAGAATGAAACAAGTCCTTTTAAGAGGAACTTGAGTGGTTTGGGAAGTTGAAGTGCGGTGCGTCCTTTGGGTCCATGGCGTCTTGTCTTCAATACCGATGTTACCATCAGTAGCATATGAATTGAACCCGGTTTATGCCCTAAGGTTGAATAAATGGAGGCTATTTGTTTTCACCCTTTTCTCATTCAATTCTTTTTAATTCTTCAACCCCTTGATTGCTTACGAGACTTCATAGCTAGAACCTTGTTGGGTTTATTCCGATTACTAGCTCGGTCTTAGTCCGCACTCTTCCCATATCTCATTTTTCTCCTTTTATCATCATACCTAAGAACTCTACACTAACTAGTGGATAGTCCCTGGGTAGATCCCTCGGTTCTGGCGGATCATGGGAACACATACCTAACCTTATCATCCTTATATCACCATACATAATGTAAAGTTGGTCGGTCTTTTTGGTATTGTTCATATGCCATAGGAACCAATTGAAAACCATTTGAAAATCAATCCAGATACTTGTGATATATTATCAAAGCATTTTGTACCTGAATTGTTTTTGATATTTTTAGAATAAGAACTCCCCCTCAACATGTGCATCAAGTATTTGAAATAGTTTTGCACACGGAGGCAAGAGAAAGAATTAACTTCTTTGATTACCATTTTCTAAAAATATCAACATCACTTCCCTAATCAAATCAAGTAGATAAAGCATTTTGGGGAAGGATGAGGTTTTCATGATTTTGCTCCCCTCAATATGTGCCTCGAGGTTTGAAAAGAGTTTTACACATACTAGAGAACACGCACATGAGATAAGTGATCACGTTTCAAATCATGGGTTTAAGATAGATGCTCCTCCTCAACATGTGCATGGAAAATTTGAAATCGTTTGTCACTTACGGGGAGGCAAACATGCTAATCATTAAAAACCATTTATGAATTATCGGTTTAAATCTATTTAAATCACAACTTCTCCCCGATCACAATTATCAAATCATTTGAGATTTGTGATCTCTGTAGATTTAAATTGATTTTGAAAGCTTTTAAGGAGAATTGTGACTTTATTATGAAAGCGTTTTAAGCGATAAGGATCGATGTTAGATTTTAAACTCCATTGGTTAAACATGCATGTACATCTTTTGAAAACAATTTAATGCCAAATAACTTTTAATTTAATTGAAATCATTCTCCCCTCAATCAATGACATAGGTTGTTGATTGAGAGATAGAGATTTTGACATAAGTCGATGATTATCAAAAATAGAGCCGAGTTATTTTTCAAAGCATTTAGTTTTCATGAGATAAATGTTATAGAATCCGAGCATGGAATTTGAAAACATGGTAAAACATGGCTCTGTTCTTTCTTTTAAAACGGGGTTATTGCACGAAAATGACAATAAACCATTGTTTCTCTTTCTCCCAAAATTTTTTTTTGATTTTTATTTTTTTTAAGAATTGAACAACATCTAAAGTCCGTGTCATTCTTTGAATGGCACAAAGACGTAGATATTTTCGAACCGAAAAAAAACATGACGAAAAGACAATATTTTTGAAGATTTTTCGAATTTTTCAGATTTTTATGGATTTTGAAAGTTTTATATTTTTCTATTTGGTTTTATAGGGTTTTATAATTTTGTATTTTGTTTTGAATAGTATTTACAAGAGATAGATGAAGATAGACCTTTACTCCTCGTCTTCCTCCTGAAGGCGTTTGAGTGTATCGGTTGAAGGCTTTTCAAGCCAAGGCGTGGAAGAATAAACTCAAAACGTTCTCTTGGAAGAGCTGTGGTGAAGATGTCCGCTAAGCGATATTGAGACCTCACAAAATATAGTTCCACCACACCTTTTCCACTTGTTCCCTGATGAAATGATGTCGAATGTCGATATGCTTTGCTCTTGAGTGTTGTACGTTGTTGCTTGAGAGAGCAATAGCACTTTTATTATCACGATCTGAGAGGGATTTTGTTGAATTCAAAGCCATAGTCGATAATTGAGATCTCATCCATAGGATTTGAGCACAACAAGATGACATGGCTATGTATTCACCTCTGTAGAGGAAATAGAAGTACTCATTTGCTTCTTTGAAGAGCATCTCACAAGCTTATCACCCAAGCTGAGCACCTCCGGATGTACTTCGCGTGTATCTTGACAACACATGATCGGCATGCATAGGCCGTTAGTGACATACGGTGTCCTTCGGGTACCATAGTCCCATATTGATGGTTCCTTGGAGATACCGAAAGACCCGTTTAACGCTTCAAGGTGCTTTTTAGTAGGCTTAGCACGGTATCTAGCACACATGCAAACCGAACAAGATGTGCGGTCTACTAGTTTGAGGTACATCGGGGATCCAATCATACTACGATATTTCGTTTGGTCAATCATGATCCCCGAGTGGTCCTCATCTAGTTTGGTTCGATCAATCATGGGAGTGTCAACAGGGTCACATGAATCAAATCCAAATTTCTTTAAAATCTCATTTGCATATTTAGATTGATTTATGAAAATGCCTCGGGACTTTGTGAAATTTGTAATCCCAAGAAAAATGACATTTGTCCCATCATTGACATTTGAAACTTAGAACTCATTTCATTAGAAAGACGATCACATTCCATTGGGTGTCGAGCAAAAATAATATCATCAACATAAATTTGAACATGAGTTAAATGTTTGCACTTCTGGTGAACAATGTAGGATCAAGCTGCTCCTTTCTTGAATCGGATGATAGAAGAAACTTTGTGTGTATCATACCATGCCCTTGGAGCTTGCTTTAAACCGTAGAGAGCCTTCTTCAAGCGATAGCGTGAGTAGGATGCTCTTGATTCACAAATCCTTCAGTTGGTGGCGTAAGCGACTTCTTTAAGATCTCCGTTGAAATGCGTCTTCACATCCATCGATACACTACCATGTTCTTACTAGCGGCGTTAGCGAAGATTCGATTGCCTCGATTCGAACAGCGGGGCAAAAGATTCTTCAAAGTCTATACCCTCCTCTTGACGATATCCTTTAGCAACTAATCGAGCCTTGTTCTTCAACACATCACCATGCTCATCAAGTTTTACTTTGAAGATCCATTTGAGATCTATAATCATAGCACGATCGGAGGCGGTACTAACTCCCATACATCAAGTCGATCAAACTCATGAATTTCTTCTTGCATGGCATTGAACCGGTTGTCTTCATTCATGGCGGTTTTAACATCTTTTGGTTCGATCTTAGAAGTCGGAGTTGAAGAAACACCATAAGGCATCGGTTGCAAGTTGTTTCCGGGTTGATCTGGGGCGAGAGGATTTCCAATGATGTTGTCTAATGGATGATCGTGAGTCCATTTTCTAAGGTGTGCATGTGGTAGTTGTTGAGGCTGAGGTAGCGAGTCGATGTCTCACGAAGATGGTTCGATGATGATTCGGGAGTAGCAAATATGTTTTCAAATGGAGCATCCTCAGGAGTAGCAAAGGGATTAACTTCATCATTGATGCCTGAAACATTTCCATGATGTACATTTGAAGAATGATGATTTGTTGATGAGGCGAAGGATCGGCGGCAGGTGCTTCTTGACTTAAAGATATTGAGACTGAAGGATTGACTTCATTCACAGGAATATGAGCATCCTCTGTTGCTGGAATCATCACCTCATTAGTGTTTGAATCATACAGTTCATCAAACATAGGATCAAACAATTTCTTTAAATCATCTTGAGATGGAGGTACATATGGAGTTTCTTGAGTAGAGTTTGGAACAAGAGATGAACCAATGGGAATGTCTTGAAGTGCGGGTCTGGCTTGGATTGTCCAGGAGCCATTTGACCGGTCGGCTCATCAAGCGTAGCGTGAATGGTTTCCATGATATTTCGGTTCTTTTTTATAGATTCGGTATCCCTTTTTGTTTGGTGCATATCCTACAAATACTCCAATGTCCGCTTTAGCCCTAAGTTTCCCTAAGTCTTGACCCTCATTAGTTGGATAGCACAATGCACCAAACACACGAAGGAAAGAGAGGTTAGGTTTTCTGTTGTGGACAAGTTCATATGGAGTTTTCCATAGCGGTGTGGATTAGGGAGCGATTTTGTGTATAGCATGCAGGTGGCAATTGCTTCACCCAGAGAAACATTGGAACCTTTGAGTAAATCAACATTGTTCTGGCTTCAACAAGAGTCGATTTAGTCTTTCAACTACACCGTTCTGTTGAGGAGTTAGTGGAACACTTCTTTGATGGCTGATTCCAATGCTTTCATAGAATTCATTAAGTTGTTTGTTAACAAACTCAGTTCCATTATGCGTTCGACAATTGGCCGGTTTTGTTAAGTCGAACCTGCTGGTTTTGATGAGTTTGATGATGATATCGGGAGTTTCATCCTTTGTCCTAAGAACTTGACCCAGGTGAATCTAGAGTAATCATCAACCACAACTAACACATATTTATTCCCAAAGATATTACGTACCTCATTGGTCCACATAAATCCATATGAATCATATGAAGAACCGTAGAGTTAGTAGGTTTGGGTTTATGGGCATATTTCTTGCTTTTTCCCAATTGACATCTTGAACAAAGATGATCCTTTTCATACTTTAGTCTAGGTAAACCTACAACTAAGTCCTTTATGTAGAGATCATTGATGGTGCGAAGTTCAAGTGATTGAGACGACGATGCCATAACCATGACTTTGTTTTTGAAGCCTTTGATAACAAGCAAATTGGAGAAGCCCTCATCATGTCATCGATAGAGATGGTGTAAAGGTTTGACCCACGAGTTCCTCTTAAGATCTCTAACAAGCAAGTATGTTTTCGAAGGCAACTTCTAGATCGAGAATCCGCAATTGACCAGCGAGAACGATTATGACCCAACCCTTCAACATAGTAGACTCTCGAGATAACACTATCACCAACAACATAATCTCCATAACCCATAATTGCACCGAAATGATCATTACCAAATCTAACAGTCCTGATGAATTTGCTCACGAAGTTCATGAGGCATGACCGGTCTCAGTCATATGCTTGGAGCGGCTGAGTCCGGTACCACGAGCGATTTGAACGATCTGCGGTTGAACCTGACAAAATGGATAAGCGGATAATTGGGATCCCCATGCAAGAATGGGTTCCACTTGGTTAGTAACATGGTGGAACACCCACATCGAGAAACATCCATATCAGTAGAAGCAATGGAATCATTGGGAATAGATGCAATCTTTGGGTATGCATATTTGACCTATTCAAAGTATGTTTACTTCTTAAGGGAATAGTTCTACCGGTAGGCATCCATTTTCTAGTGGGAATAATCTTAGCAGTTTGAGAACAAAAGCTGATTATTCTTATGACCAAAAGGTATCCAATAATAACCTATCTTTATAAAAGTTCTTCTCGTGGGTTTCCACTTTGTTTTCTAACAATCTTTCGTTTTTGCCTTATTGCCTTATTTGCACGATTATTAGCATTAACAATTTTAGCGGGCATTTGAAGCATTAGACAAAGCATTCACACCACATTCATGATTAGCAACAGAATTCAAGCATGCAGCATTACAAGGTTTGCAAATAGTATCGAATGAATTAATTACGATGCGCCTAAGGCTAATACTAGAATCAACACGATTCGTTTTATTCAACTCAAGCTTAAAGTTCCTAGATTGGTCTTCTACACTCTTCCAATGCACATTCTTAGCTTGCAAGGTCCTATCATTCCTTGTATTGTCTTGAGACTTTGACCTTCTCGCTTTAAAGTCATGATTACTCTGTAGAGGGATGGGAACATTAGTTGGTTGATCTAATTTTGCATTCTGAACTTGATGTGCAAGGATCGAAGTACTAGAAGGCACATTAGTGTATACTTAAGGCTGTGATTTGAGCTTTTGCGAGGCACACTAAAGTTCACTTTCTTAGCACTAACATATCAGGAATCTGAACTACTTGAAGGCACATTAGTGTTTCCTTTTTTAAGGCGGGCATAGAACGGATTTCCTGCTTGGCACTAGGCATAGAACAAGGCATCACAGCTTTGCCTTTTCACCTAAGGTTAAGGATTTTGGACATGTGGCAATTACACATTCTAGCAACTCTTGAGATCGTTTGGCCCGGAGGCAAGCAAACCTAATTTCACTATCAAGAGGTTTGTTAATGAAATCCTCTTCGACAATCTCACGGAGACATTCTAGACTATCCTTAAGGTGAGCACAGTATTCATGAAAAGCATGTTCATTATTCCTAAGATGCAGAGGAATATATTTAAGCACATCCGCATTTGTATTTGATCTAAGGGTGACTTTGAGACAACATTCTTATTGAAAACAAGTGGCGAGTTTCCATTTCCTGACTTCTTAGATTCTCAATTTCCTTTTGTAAAGGCGTTATTTTTTCGTTGTTTTGGTCACGGGTGACTTTCATTGAATCATATAACTCTTTAAAATGTCGTTTAACTTTTCATTTTCTTCTAGAAAACTCTCGTTTCCTTTTGTAAGGCATCAACTAAGTTTTGAAGATGAAAAGTTTGAGAATTTCGAGAATCTAAAGGAGGAGGCATTTGGGAGCTTGTCTTATTGTTCGTTTGACCCTTTAATTGAGAGATTTGGGCTTTCAACTTTTTGATCGTGTTGCAGGCTTGAATCTTTCATCACGTTTGTTAATTTGAAAAACTGCATCAAACTCTGGAGCATCTGGCGATGTCTTGATATTTGAAGTTTTAACATTTTCTTTAAGATGTTGATATTTTAGTTGTAAATTAAAATGCTCAACTTCTAGTTTAGAAAAATGTTTAACCAAATTGTCTTGATCATCCAGTTCAATTTTCTCGTTTAGTTTAGAATTAGTTTTTTCAAGCTCAATGACACGATCATGGGAGACTTTCAGGGCCACAGATAGTTCATGAAATTTGGAGGCAATAATAGAGCAATTTGAGCGTGAAAAAGATATCTTGAGCAACACATTCAATAATAAGAGTCTCATTTAAGGTATGCAAGTTCTTCCTCTCAATCTCATTATATTTTAGTGCCCGCTCATAATCACTAACTTCAACTACCATTGCATCAAATTCCTTTTCCATTTCTTTAATATCTGATTTTATCCCCTTTTAAGACTCTCAAAATGATCTTTTAGTTGTTTAAAGAAAGGCATGACCTCGGTTAAATAACATTCTTTCATTTGCTCAAAACCCCTTTCCCCTTCAGTTACCGATTGGGTGTGATCCTTTTCTTACAAGTTTTCTCAAAATCAACAAATAGTTGAAGAATAACATATTGACTGATTAAGGTCTTGCTTTTTAGTGGCAAT
The DNA here is from genome assembly GCA_910596185.1 of Chrysanthemum makinoi. Classification (NCBI taxonomy): domain Eukaryota; kingdom Viridiplantae; phylum Streptophyta; class Magnoliopsida; order Asterales; family Asteraceae; genus Chrysanthemum; species Chrysanthemum makinoi. The sequence goes on from OU343224.1 coordinate 94,848,770, forward strand.
AGTTCTAGGAACTAAATGCATTGGTGTATTTGGAGGATACACAGTCGCTTTAGGGATTTTCCTACAAGGGGATTCTTTTCAACAAGATTTTCGACTTTTGCAATCTATATCCTTTTTCCGAAACACTTGTTAGGGGTCAACAATGTTTGAGGCTTAAACATGTTCAAAGAAATCCAGTTTTCCTTCTTGTAGTCATGGGGAGTGATAATAATCTTTTTCTCTTTGCATTTCGGATCATCTAGTTTTTTTGTTCATCCTTTCCTAGTGACTTCATCGATTTCTTATCTTCCTCGAGTGCACTCAACGCAACTAGGTTTCTGCCTAGGCTTAAGAATTTCATTACCATCATAAAGCACCTTATGAGCATTTCTAGCCCTTTTAATTACCTCACGGATTTGGTTCCTCAACAAGGGGAATGCTATGCTTATCGCTTAAGACTCGATGCTTAGTGACCATGTGGCGATCGAATGGTGTTTCCTTGTATGTACAACTTGTTTTCAAGTTTGTTTTCAAAGTTTTCAGATTAGAAAAATCTCTCAAGAGTTTTGATTCCTTTGCATTAAATTCTTGCTTAAGCATTTTCACATTTTCTTGAAGTTCTTGTTTTTTTTAGATGTTTTAGAAAGTTTTTCTTGCAAGGAATTTAATTCTTGTTTCAATACTTCTTCTCTAAACTTACTTTTTCTAATTCCTGTACTTACTTGGTTATCCATTTCCGCTCACGGTGGTCAACTCAAACTTAGCACGTTGTTCATAAATAGCAACCGTTCTTTATAGGCATTTAGTTGGAAATAATGGAATCATCGAGGCACATGCGATGTATTCATAAAAACATAGTCATTGTTGTTGACGAAGATGCATCACTTGGTACAACTTCACTTTCACTTTGTTTCACATATTGATCATATGGGACAATATTGATATTACCCATATTTTCAATATTTGATTCAATAGTTTCGGTTGATTGTACTTTGTCATGCATCTTTTATCGACATCATCATATAGTTTTAATACCTCGAGATGAGCTTGTCTTGGGATGGCCCGACTAGTGATGAAGAAGAGACCTTGGGAGAAACCATTGGAGAAATGCTAGCCATAAAAATTGTGTGTGCAGTGGGTCCATCATCCACATCAGAGTCGTATGCATCACAATCGTGACTTGAAAGGCATTCGATGATTGTGACCTATCTCTGAATAGGTACGCTCATCCACATCGCATCATAGGTCTTGGCATTGCCTCGGCAAAGAAACAATTCCTCTTCATCCAAAGCACCATTGTCACGAGCTTGAGCGGCGACATCTTATCTCTGAAGTAATCAGCGATTCTGTGGCTTTGGAGATGTCGAGTTCCTTGCAATGTGTCCCTCTCCACCACGGTTATAACATTTGATGAGCTTAGTTTGACCTTGGTTACCATTCCTTCCTCGATTCAGGTTTCCAACATAACCTCTCCGGCTCCACCTCTTCCACGATCATCTTGTCTTTCTGGGCTGGTTGCACCACATCCTTCCATCTTTAATAGTGGCTTGATTGTGTGGGTTAGATGCTTGTTCGAGGTTGTTGTTGGTTTGTGGGAGAGTATTCATGTTTTGACTGATGAGAAGAGCAAGTTGATTAATGAAGTTACCGCGTGAGTATCGACATCGACTTGTTTGTACATAGGATGGGAATGAGTTTGTGATTACCATTACCCAGGGGTATGACTTGTGATGCTTTGGTTGTGATTCCGATGTTTGAGTAGAAGGCTGTAGAGTCATTAGGCGAGCTTGTCTCTCACTGTTGGTTTTGAACTGATTGAGAATTAATTTTTCAAACATAGCATGTCTCTCATTCCGAAGGAGGAAGGCATAGAGTTGCTCATAGTTTGTATTCTTCAATCCTTTAGTGAGCTTCACGGAGTAACAAACTTGTGCCATTGGGTTCATGTTGTTCACAAATTTTGAGTTCAAGTTGAATGTTAGGCATAGTCATTCCGATGTTCCTCATGTCATTAACTAACTTATGAAATCTCACATAGTACTCATAGACACTCTCATCCGGTTTCATCTTGAAATGCTCAAATTCGTCATAGAGTTGGGATTCTCTGTCTTCCATAGTTAATTTAGAACCTGAGAGAAGCATCTTATTGTCCCAAACGCCTTAGCATCGTGTTATGATTGATCAGCTTGTAGATGTCTTTAGGAAGACCTTGAAGAACAATGTTTGAAGCCACGATATGCATCAAATCTCTTTTTATCCTTATCATCAAGCTCATCATACATCTTAGGTTTGTCCATTCCGTAAACAGGAGTACCATCTGCATTAGTATCAAGTATGTCTCTAGTCGTCTCAACTCGATATGGTCCTTCATCAATGGATTTGAGAATGTTGACACCATTTTCCTTTCCAAGGCAATACAGTCGAATTCGTTGAGCCCAAAGTCGTAGTCGAGTTCATCAAGCATGGGTGGGCAGTATACGAACAGTTGCTTGAACATCTTAAACAGCGATGGAGATATTGTGGGAACGTTGGTAGACATGTTAACAGTTATACGGATTTTATAACTCTATGATTAAACGGAAATGGATTCTTTCACGGGATTTTCTTGAATCAAGAGAAAACGTAAACAATCACTCAAGACTCTAGATGATAAAATACTAAATCGCTAGAAGATAATGCACTAAGTAGCTAGAAATTAATGCACTAAGTTAACTAGAAATTAATGCACTAAGTAAGCTAACCAGCAATTCGCTACACCCTAAGTCGCTAGAGTCCCAAGTAAACTATTGAAAAGCAAGTAAGCTAAGTAGTAACGCTCTGAGACCAAGTTAGCTAATCAAATTTTGGCTGACAATTAGCTACACAAGTCGCTAGAGCACAAATTAGCTAAAGGCAATAAACTCTTGACCAAGTCGCTACCACAAAATTAAGCTACCCGTAGTGGAGAATCCACTACTTGTACTTTAACTTCGCTGATCTAACTCGCTAGCTCCAACAGCATGAAATTCGCTACAAAATGTGAAGCAAGTCGCTACCAAGAAAATATTCCGTGAGCTAAGTTGCTAGCTTGAAAAAACCATATAAACCTCACTTTTCAATCCAAAACAACCCAACCAAGATGATTCAAGCTTACCAAATGAAAACCTAAACACTTTTGATGATTCTAAACATAAAAGTACAACCAAAATCGAAACTTTAACACTAGAAATCAATCAAATGATGCAAAAACCACTAAACTTTTCAAACTCAAAAACCACCTAAAACCACTAGAAATCCAAAGATGTGTAAGATATGATCTAACCATGGCTCTTGATACCAATTGTAAGATATAACTTTTCACATACACATCATAACATTAACACAAGGTAGCATATAGATGGAATTCTAGAGAGAGAAAGTTAGAGGTTTAGGGAACTTAGTGAGAGAAGTGAAAGATATTATTATGAGCTCCAACTCTCTACCTTGGGAGGTAGAGAGTATATATAGTCTTACATAAAGCATACACACATGTGGATCGGGCATAAGTGGGTAAAGACCGTCCGTCCTCCCGGTGTTACTTAACTAAATACTACTTAACTTAATATTACTATGACTACGAGCTTTCTAGCGATTACATATACTTGAGGTGACCGACTCTCTTTTATACACGGAATTTCTAATTCCTAACAATCAGGTAAACTGGGCTCCGTCAGCATGCGGTGTTACATAACTAAATACTACTTAACTTATAATAACTACGACTCACGAGCTTTCGCGATTACATATACTTGAAATTGGTAGAAACTTTAATAAGCTGGATTTACAAAATCCTAACAACAATCTCCCCTAAGGGAGGTCACCTCAAATTTCATTGAATACGGAGACGGATATTACATTTAAAAGATTATTCGGATTCTTGTTTTGTTCTTTGCTTTCCGATGGCTGTAGTCATTGATTCTTCATTTTTTGCATGTTTTGGATAATCCATGTGGAGGTCTTTAGCTGATCCGTGATAATGAGTTTTGAGCGACTTTGAGATCATCGGCTACCATAAATCTCAGACTCTTCCTTTGTATTTGGTATTATGTGATGTTGTGACTTTTGGACCGACATGCTCACATTCTGGATCATGATTTCTTCTCATCGGAGTAAGCGGAAGCTTTATTTGATTCATGATATTTGCGTACGTGGTAGAAGCATGGAGTGAAAATATCAGAGTCGTTGATGCACTTATCATGATTTCTTTAGAAATGAATGTATTGTGTGAGCATGCGGCTATGGATTGATCTCTCCATTACATCATTTTGCAAGCGTCGTCGATACGCTAGCGATTAGCAATAAAGCGTCACGAAAGTGTCTTTGTCACTTTCGTTGAATTGAGGAATTACCGCGGCCACGGTTCCCCGTTGTCAGATTACAAATGCACTTTTGTGATCATGTATAATTCGAAGAATCTCCTTGACGGGGTTTAGCAGTTGTTCACCATTTGTTCTCAAACGGAGCGTCTCAAAGAACAACGGATTGATGAATTGGCAATTTGAGATTCTTGATCGATGAAAAGAGATTTAAAACAATGAGTCTTGCTTTCAATAAAGTGTTTTTCAATACTTGAGGGTTTTTGAGAAAAATCAATTATCAATCATAAACACCTTTTATTTTGAAATATTAGTACACAGGCGATGTGCTAAAGAAAAGAGTTTTTAAGCACAACGACCGGTTTTCAAAGATATCCGTCAATCCATAACACGAACGAGTTGATTCATAAGTTTAGATAAGCCCCATTGTTTTACGTTGATTTGTCACATGGTTGATCTATTGGATAGATCTCACATGCCACCTACCAAGAGCTTGTTTGATGATGGCTCTAGAAGACTTTCCATCTTCTTCGTGAATATGTTTGCATATCCTTTCGGATGTTACAGCAATACCACAAGGATAATGAGTAGGACTCTTAAGATATAATCTCTCTTTCCACATTGTGTGAAATAGAAAGTCTTCATTGACAGTGTCCTAATGAGATTTATTTGATGATCTCGTGGCTCTAGACTCAATAGTGCATATTTGGTTTCCTATATGAGGAGACTAGGAGAGGGTCTCCTTCTTCAATATCAACAATCTCTAAGAGAAAGTCGATAGATTATGTAGGTTCCCGTGAGAATGAAACAAGTCCTTTTAAGAGAACTTGAGTAGCTTGGGAAGTTTAGTGTAGTCGTCCACTGGGTCATGACGTCTTGTCTTCAATACCCGTTGTTACCTGGTAACCACCAGTAGCATATGAATTGAACCCGATTTCTGCCCTAAGGTTGAATTATTGGAAGGCTATTTCTTTTCACCCTTTTCTCATTCATTTCTTTTTCATTCTTCAACCCCTTCAGTGCTTACCAAGATTTCATAACTAGAACCTTGTTGGGTTTATTCCAGTTCTAGCTCTATCTCAGTCCGCACTCTTCCCATATTCTCATTTTTCTCCTTTTTTTTCATCATACCTAAGGACTTTTACACTATCTAGTGGATTGTCCCTGGGTAGATCCCTCCGGTTCTGGCGGATCATAGGAACTAATACCTAACCTTATCATCCTTATATCACCATACATAAAAGTAAAATTTGGTTGGTCTATTTGGTATTGTTCATACGCCATTTGAACCAATTGAAAACCATTTGAAAATCAATCCAGGTACTTGTGATATATTATCAAAGTATTTTGTATCTGAATTGTTTTTTTGATATTTTTTAGAAAAAGAGGCTCCCCTCAACATGTGCATCATGTATTTGAAATCGTTTTGGCACCTGGAGGCAAGAGGAAGAATTAGCTTCTTTGATTACCATTTTCTAAAAGATATCAACATCACTTCCCTGATCAAATCAAGTAGATAAAGCATATTGGGGAAGGATGAGGTTTTCATAAGTTTGCTCCCCCTTAATATGTGCCTCGAGGTTTTAAATAGTTTTGCACATATTAGAAGGAACACTTTGCTTAGAGACAAAATCAATCGTTTCAATTCTTTGTGGTTTTAAGAAGATGCTCCCCCTCAACATGTGCATGGAAAATTTGAAATCGTTTGGCACATATGGGGAGGAAAGCTTGCTAAACACTTGTGAAACCATTTTATCGAATCATCAGTTTAAATCCAATTTGAATCACAAATTCTCCCCCGATCACAATTTTCAAATCATTTGAGATTTGTGATCTCTGTAGATTTAAGATGATTTTGAAAGCTTTGAGGTCTTGAGAAGCTTGATTATGAGAAACATTTAACAGATAAGGATAAAGTTTGAGACTTTAGACTCCAAAGATTAAACATGTTTGAGTATCTTTTGAAAACATAATTATCACAAAGGTCTTGTATCAATTGTATATTGATATTGTAAAACATTGTTCTTTTGATTATTCAAGAGTAGACTTTTCTAGATTCGTGCCAATTGTTTGAAAAATACTCTTCTTGATTGAAATCATTCTCCCCCTCAATCAATGACATATGTTTGTTGATTGATTCCAAAATTTTGTGAGATGAAAAGTCGGATGATTTTCAAAAGTAGAGTCGAGTATTTTCAAAACATTTTGTTTTCATTAGATGACAAATATTTTTTAGAAGAATCATTTGAAGGAAAAATATTTGAAAGGAAACATTTGTCCTTTTAACGACAAACATTTGTTTTAGAATCAGGGGCATGAGATTTGAAGATTTGAATAAAGCATTGCTCTGTTTCTTTCTTTTGAAAAAAAGCGGGTTCTTGCACGAAATGACAATAAACCATAGTTTTACTTTCTCTCAATTTTTTTAAGCATTCGAACAACATCTAAAGACCCGTGTCATTCTTTGAATGCAGCTAAGACAAATGATATTATGAATCAAGAAAAATATGACAAAATGACAATATTTTTTTGAAAATTTTCAAGATTTTCAAGTTTTTATGGATTTTTTGAAAGTTTTATATATATATATATACATATATATATATATATATATATATATATATATATATATATATATATATTATATATTATTTGTTTTTTATATGTTTTGAAATTTTGTATTTTGCTTTTTGAATAAATATTTACAAGAGATGGATGAAGAAAGACTTTTACACCTCGTCTTCCTCTTGAAGACGTTTGAGTGTTTCGGTTGTAGACTCTTTAGACCAAGTCGTGGAAGGATAAACTCAAACGTTCTCTAGGAAAGCTTTGGTGAATGTCACGCTAATGGTATTCAGTCCTTACAAAATAGAGTTCCACCACACGTTCTCACTTCCCTGATGAAATGATGTCGAATAATGGGTGTGCTTTGCTCTTGAGTGTTGTACGTTGTTGCATGAGAGAGCAATAGCACTTTTATTATCACATGCAGAGAGGGATTTTGTTGAATTCAAAGCCATAGTGAATAATTGGATCACCATAGGATTTGAGCACAACAAGATGACATGGCTATGTATTCACCTCTGTAGAGGATATAGAAGTACTCATTTGTTTCTTTGAAGACCAGTTCACAAGCATCGCCCAAAAGCGAGCACCTCGGATGTACTTCGGCGTGTATCTTGACATCCTACATGATCGCATCGCATAGAATTTTGTTAGTGACATACCGGTGTCCTTCGGGTACCAAAGTCCCATATTGATGGTTCCTTGGAATACCGAAAGACCCGTTTAACGCTTCAAGGTGCTTTTTGGTAGGCTTAGCCTGATATCTAGCACACATGCAAGCAGCGAAACGAGATATGCGGGTCTATAGCATGGAGGTACATTAGGGATCAATCATACTACGATATTTCGTTTGGTCTACCATGATCCCCAGTGGTTTCATCCAGGTTTAGTGCGCTCTATCATGGGAGTGTCAACAGTCTAAGAATCAAATCCAAAATTCTTTAAAATCTTATTTGCATATTTAGATTGATTTATAAAAATGCCTCCGGGACTTTGTGAAATTTGTAATCCCAAGAAAAATGACATTTGTCCCATCATTGACATTTGAAATTTGGAACCCACTTCATTTGAAAAGCGGTCATTCATTTGGGGTCGTCGAGGCAAAAATAATATCATCAACATAGATTTGAACGTGATTAAATGTTTGCTAACTTTCACGGTGAACAATGTCGGATCAACTGCTCCTTTGGTGAATCCGTAGATAGAAGAAACTTGATAGCGTATCATACCATGCCCTTGGAGCTTGCTTCAAACCGTAAAGAGCCTTCTTCAAGCGATAGACGTGAGTAGGATGCTTTGGATTCACAAAACCGGGTTGGTACATATACGACTTCTAAGATCTCACATTGAAAAGCGTCTTTACATCCATCGATGAAATTACCATGTTCTTACTTGCAGCATTAGCCAAGAAGATTCGATTGCCTCGTCTGAGCAACTGGAGCAAATGATTCCTCAAAGTCAATACCCTCTTCTTGACGGTATCCTTTTGCAACCAATTGAGCCTTGTTCTTTAATACATCACCATGCTCATCAAGTTTTACTTTGAAGATCCACTGTAGAGCAATGATCATATACAGTCGGGAGCGGTACTAATTCCCATACATCTAGTCGATCAAACTCATGAATTTCTTCTTGCATGGCATTGAACCTGCTGTCTTCATTCATAGCGATTTTACGTCTTTTGGTTCGATCTTAGAGTACGAGTTGAAGCACCATAAGGCATCGGTTGCAAGTTGTCGAAGAGTGGATCTTCGGGCGAAGGTTTCCATTGATGTTGTCCAATGGGTGATCATGTGTCCATTTTCTAAGGTGTTCATGTGGTTGTTGTTAAGGAACAAAAGTAGCGGTCGATTTCTCGATGAAGATGGTTGGATGATGATTCAGGAGCAAATATGTTTTCAAAGGGTTCATCTTCGGAGGGCAAGGATTTTCATCATCAGTAGCTGCAACAACATTTCCATTGTGTGTACATGATGATTGAGGCATTGATGATGAGACAGTGATGATCAGCAGAAAACTTCTTGACTTAGTGACATAAGCTGAAGGGTTAACTTCATTGACAGGTATAGGCGACCTCATTGATGGATTTGATGATCATTAGCAATTGGCTCATAGTGTTCATCAAACATTAGATCATACAGTTTCTTCAATTCATCTTAGAAGGGGTACATATGGAGTTCTTGGTGAGGGTATGGTACAAGAGAAGAACTAATGGGATTATTTAGAAATCGGGTCGAGCTGGATTGTCCAGGAGCCATTTGACCGGTCAGCTCATCAAGCGTAACGTGAATTGTTTCCATGATATTTCGGGTTCTCTTGTTGTAGATTGGTATCCTTTTTGCTTTTGGTGCATATCCTACAAATACTTCAATGTCGCTTTAGCTCAATTTGCCTAAATCTTGACCCTCATTAGTTGGGTAACATAACGCACAAACACTGAAGGTATGATAGATCAGGTTTTCGATTGTGTACAAGTTCATATACAGAGTTTTCCATGAGTTGTGTGAATTAGGGACGATTTTTTGAGTGTAGCATGCATAGAAATGTTGGAACCTTTGAGTAAATCAGCATTGTTCTTGCGGCTTCCACAGAGTTCTATTTAGTCTTTCAACTATACGTTCGTTGAGGAGTTCATGGAACACTTCTTTGTGGACTGATTCCAACACTTTCATAAAATACACTGAGTTCTCTATTAACAAACTCAGTTCCATTGTCAGTTTGGACGATTCTGACATACAGTCTTGTTTAATAAGTTTAATGATGACATCTAGAGTTTCATCATTTTTCCTCAAGAACTTAACCCAGGTGAATCGGGAGTAGTCATCAACCACAACTAACACATATTTCTTGCCATTAATAGTTTGCACTCTCATCGGTCCGCATAAATCCATGTGAATGGTATGTAGAACTTCCATAACAGAATTGTAGGTTTGGATTTGTGGGCATACTTCTTGCTTTTTCCCAATTGACATGCTGTACAAAGATGATCCTTTTCATACTTAAGTCTGGGTAGTCCTCTTACTAAGTCATTTCTGGAAAGATTATTAATGGTGTCGAATTTCAAGTGATTGAGACGACGATGCCATAACCATGAATTTGTTTTCGAAGCCTTTGATAACAAGCAGATTGGAGAAGACTTCATCATGTCTTCGATAGAGATAGTGTATAGATTTGAACCACGAGTTCCTCTTAACAATTCCACACCATCAAGTTCTCTAACGAAACAAGTATGTTTTCTAAAAGCTACTTCTAGATCGAAATCACAGAATTGACCAACAAAGAACAAGTTATGACCAAGACCTTCAACATAATATACCCTGGAGATTACACTTTTACCAACAACATAGTCTCCATAACCCATAATTGCAAAATGATCGTTCCCGAATCTACAGTCCCGATGAATTTACTCGAAGTTCATGAGACCACGACCGGTCTCCATCATATGCTTGGAACGACGAGTCAAGTACCACGAACGATTTGAACGTCTGCTTAGTTGAACACGGACAAGAATGGATAACTGGATAAATGGGATCCCCATGCAAGAATGGGTTCCATTTGGTTAGTAACATTGATTGGAACACCCACATTAGAAGTAGAAACAATGGAATTATCAGGGATAGATGCAGTGCTAGTGTCCGTATTAGACCTATTCAAAGTATGTTCACTTCTTAAGGGATTAGTTCTACGGTAGGCATCCATTTCCTAATGGGCATTGATCTAGATAATTTAGTGCACATCTCATTAAGATTTAATTTGCGGCCAGTAGGTATCCATGCGATAACCTATGTTACTAAATTTCCTTCCTGTGGGTTTCCAATGTTTTCTAACTTTCTTCCGCCATTGCTTTCTAGCCTTCATAGCTTGATTTTTTGCATTAACTATCTTAACAGGGCATTTAACATCATTAATCAAATCATTCACACCACATTCAAGATTAATACGAAACCATGCAATCATCATTACATGTTTTGCCAAAAGTAGCGAATTGCATTAATTACATGCGCTTAGAGCTAACACTAGAATCAACACGATTCGTTTTATTCAAATTCTCCCTAAGGTGATCTTCTACTCTCTTCCACTGACCATTCCTAGCATGCAAGGTCCTATCATTCTTTGTATTGCCTTGAGGCTTTGACCCGCTTGCTTTGGTGTCACTTCTTACTCCTGTAGAGGGAATTTGGACATTAGTTGGTTACTACTTTTTGCATTCTGAACTAAGTCTTGAGGGATCGAACTATTTGAAGGCACTCTAGAGTTTATTTATATCTTGGGCATAAAATGAGTTGCATACTTATCACTAGGCATGAACAAGGTATCCAGCTTTGCCTTTCGCACCTAAGGATTTAGGACATGTTGCTATTAAACATTCTAACAACTCTTGAGATTGTTTGGCCTGAATGCAAGCAAACCTAATTTCTCTATCAAGTGGTTTATTTATGAAATCCTCTTCTACAATCTCTCGGATACATTCAAGACTATCCTTAAGGCGAGCAAAATAGTTATGAAATAAAAGTTAGTTATTCCTTAGATGAGGAGGAATGTATTTAATAGTCACAGTATATTTGCAGTCAGTAGATGAATTCGATGCAACATTCTCATTAAAGACAAGTGGCATTTTCCCTTTTTCCTGACTCTTCAGATTATCAATTTCCTTTTGTAAAGACGTTATTTTTTCGTTGTTCTTGTCACGAGTGTCTTTCATTGAATCATATAACTCTTTAAAGTATTGTTTAACTTTTTCATTTTCTTCTAGAAAACTCTCATTTTCCTTTTGTAAAACATTAACCAAGTTTTGAATATGAAAAGTTTGAGAATCTTGAGAATCTAAAGGAGGAGGAATTTGGGAGCCAGTCACATTGTTCTTTTCACCCTTTAATTGTGAAATTTGGGTTCTCAATGTTCTGATCGTGTTACAATGAGCTCGAATCATTTATCACGTTTGCTAATTTCAAAAGCGCATCAAATTCAGGAGCATCCAAGGATGTTTTGATATTTGAAGTTTTAACATTTTCTTTTAGATGTTGATATTTTAATTGCAAAGCAAGATGCTCAATTTCCAATTTAGAAAAACTTTCACAGTTATCATGATCATCCTGTTCAACTTTATCATGCAATTTAGAGTTAGTTTTCTCAAGCTCAATGACACGATCATGGGAGACTTTCATAGCAACATATAATTCATGAAATTGAGATGCATGTCGAACAATTAGTGGCGATGTAAACACATCTTGAGTGATACATTCAGAAATCGGATTCTCATTTAAGGTATGCAAGTTTTTCCTCTCAATCTCATTATATTTTAATTCTCGCTCATAGTCATTGACCTCAACTATCATTGCATCAAATTCCTTTTCCATTTCTTTAATATCTGAATCCATCCCTTTTTAAGACTCTCAAATTGACCTTTTAATTGTTTAAAGAAAGGCATGACCTCAGTTAAATAACGTTCTTTAGTTTGCTCAAAACCCCCTTGATTATCCGTAGGTGTGATCCATTTCTTACATGTTTTCTCAAAATCAACAAATAATTGATAAATACATCTTGGTGATTAAGGTCTTGCTTTTAGTGGGAATCGATCTAGGAACTAAATGCATTGGTGTATTGGGGGATATCTGATTGTTTGAAGCATTCTCCTACATGGGGATTCATTCAACAAACTCATTAACTTTTCATGTCCATATCCTTTTTCAAAACACTTGTTCAGGGGGTCAGCATGTTTGAGGTCTAAACTTGTTAAGTGCAATCCAATTTTCCTTAGCATAGTTGGGTGTTTTGAAACTGATGTTGTTTTCTATGCATGAGGGCTCTTAAGTTTTCATCAATTTCTTCTAGTAACCTCTTCTAATTGCTTATCTCCTCAGTGCACTCAGTAACTAGGTTTCTGCCTAGGCTTAAGGATTTCATTGCCATCATATTACCTTACAGGCTTCTCTTGCTTTCTTACCATACTCAGAGTTGGGTTCCTTAATAATGGGAATACTATGCTTATCGCTTAAGACTCTATGCTTAGTGACCATGTGAGCAGTCTGAATGGTGTTCCTTGTCATTACAACTTATTTTCAAGCTTGTTTTCAAAGTTTTTAGATTAGAAAAGTCATTCAAAAGTTTTGATTCCTTAGCGTTAAATTCTTGTTTAAGCACTTTAACATTTTGTTTAAGCTCTTGCTTTTGCACTTGAGTTTTAGAAAGATTTTCTTGTAAGGAGTTTAACTCTTGTTTTAACACTTCTTCTCTAAAATTACTTTTTTCTAATAATTATGCGCATTTGGTCATCCATTTCTGCTCACGGGTAGTTAACTCAAACTTGCGTTGTTCAAAAATAGCAACTTGTTCTTTATAGGCATTTAGTTCGGAGGTACAGAATCATCAGGGCACATGCTGATTCATCAAAACATAGTCATCATTGACTACTGAGAAGATGCATCACTTGGTACAATCTCACTTTCACTTTGTCACATATTGATCATAGAGACAATATTGCTATTACCCTCTTTATCAATATCGATTCATAGTTTAGAGATTGTACTTCATTATGAATCTTTTGCTCATCAACTCATCGTATAGTTTTAATACCTCTGAAATGATTGATTCTTTGGATGGACTAACTGTTGTGGTGATGAGATCTTTGGAGAGACCATAGGTGAGATGCTAGCCATGAAGATTGTGCAGGCAGATAGGTTCATCATCGACATCGAGTCATATGCATCACTCGGCTACTTGAAATGCATTTGGATGATTCTGTCCATGCCTGCGGTTGTTCATCCACACCATCATATGTCTTGGCATTTCCCTCAGCAAGAAACAGCAACTCTTCCTCAACCAAAACCGCTCCACTATCTTGAGCTTGCACTAGCAGCATCTTGTCCCTGAAATACTCTACATTTTGAGGGCGTTTTGGAGATGTGCAGTTCCTTGTAATATGTCCATCACCACCACGGTTGTAGAACTTGATTGGCTTTACTTGTCCTTGATTGACATTCCTTCCCCGAATCTGATTAGCCACATACCCTCCACCAACTTCACCTCTTCCTTTTTCATTCTGCCTTCCTAGAACATGTTGCACCATAACCTTCCCATATCTGATGGTAGCTTGATTCTGTGGATTGGATGTTGTTCTGAGGTTATTGTTGGTGTGTGGGAGGGAATTCATATTTTGACTGACCATGAGAGATAGTTGATTAATGAAGTTTTCCATGAATGTGTTTTGAATCGGAGGCTTGTATGATGGATCGGAATGAGTTGTAGTTACCATTTCCGTTGGTATGACTTGGAAGCTTTGGTGGTAACTCCAACATTGGTGTAAAAGGCTGTAGAGTCATTTGACGAACTAGTTTCTCCTTGCTTAGATTTGAACTGTTCAAGAATCCCGTTCAAACATAGCATGTCTTTCATTCTAAGAAGAAGGAATACAGTTGCTCATGTGTTGGTGTTCTTTAATCCTTTGGTTAGCTTCACAAAGGTGACAAATTTGTGCCATTCGGGATTTATGTTGTTCACAAACTTTGAGTTCAGCTTAATATTTGGCATGGTCATTTTGATGTTCCTCATGTCATTTACAAGCTTGTGGAATCTCACGTAATATTCATAAACACTTTCTTCTTGTTTCATTTTAAAATGCTCAAATTCATCATACAGTTGTGATTCTCTGTCTTCCTTGGTAAGTTAAGACCAGGAGAAGCATCTTGACATTGTCCCAAAAGCGCCTTAGCCGGTATTGTGATTGATCAGACTTGTAAATGTCTTTTGGAAGACCACGAAGTATAATGTTTGAAGCCCGATATCGACATCAAATCTCTTTTCTCCTTATCACAGGCTCATCATACGTCTTTGGTCATCCAATCAAAGATCATTGTTCCATCTGCAGCAGTATCAATTATGTCTCTGTAGTCTCAATCATAAGGTCCTTCATCAATTGACTTGAGAATGTTGACTCCATTCTCCTTTGCTAAACGATACGATGCGATTCGTTGAGCCCATGAGTCATTAGTGATTCACTCAAGCATGGGTGGACGGGGAGTGTCGAACCGGTTGCGAGCGTCCTCAGCTCTGATAGAGATGATTGTAGAGCACGTTTGTAGACATGTTTACAGATTTCACGGGATTTTATAACTCTATGATTAAACCGGAAATAGATTCTTTCACGGGATTTTACTGAATCAAGAGAAAACCGTATTAGAAACAAAAATCTACCAAGTAGCTATAACCCTTGAGACAAGTCGCTAAATCACCAAGTCCCTAAGTACAAGTCGCTATGACCCAAGCTGCTAAACACAAAATCGCTAAAAGCACCAAATCGCTAGGCAAACAAGTTGCTAAAACCATTTGTGAACAAATCGCTAAATAACAACTCGTTAATTACAAGTCGCTATGAATCAAGTCGCTGAATACAAGTCGCTACTTGAACAAATGTAAGAACTATAAAGCCAATTAAGCTAGAAATAATAGAAACAAGTCGCTAACCCAACCAAGTGTAGCGAGTGGAACCTCCACTAACTTGTACTATTTGTCGGCTTGTCTCAATAGACAAGTTGCTAAGATCAAGTCGCTACGACTTAAACTACAACTCACTTTGGAAATACTAAAGCAAGTCGCTCTGAAGAAAAAGCACTCGAGACTCAAGTCGCTAAGTTGAAAAACTTCAAAACCACACTTTTCAATCCAAAACAAGCCCAACCACGATGATTCAAGCTTTCCAAATCAAGCCCCAAGCACTTACAATGATTCTAAACAAAAAAGTACACTCAAAATTCAAACTTTAACATAAGAAATGATCCAAATGATGCAAAAACCACTAAAGTTTTTCAAACCCAAAAACCATATAAAACCACTAGAAATCCAAGGATATGTAAGAGATAATCATCTATAATTACAATATTTCTCATGGTGAGAAGTTTGGAGAACTTGGTAGGGGAAAGTGAAAATCTTATTATGAGCTCTAACTCTCTACCTTGGGAGTGGAAGCAGTATTATAGTCTTACATAAAAGCGCCACCAAGGGGTGTGGATCGGAGCATCGTGGGTAAAGACGTCCGAGTCCTCCACGTGTTACATAACTAAATACTACTTAACTTATAATAACTACGACTACGAGCTTTCTAACGATTACATATACTTGAGGTGACTGACACTTTAATAACTGGATTTACTAAATCCTAACAAGCCTAAATCTTTGGAAAAGTAGAAGCGTTGTGAAACTTCTCCTTGTGAGGTTGGTGTCGTGTAGTGATTACAAACTCGAGTAGGTGACTCGGGGAATGGAGTAGGGCACGGAAGGTGACCTTGTAGCTGAACCACTATAAACACTTTCGTTAATGCGTGGTTATGTGTTTCTTACTCTTTATCTTTCCATTACACATTTACATATCTATCTATCAATGTCCAACATACACATCTTAGTAGATTGACATAACTCGATCTAAATATTTTAAAACGAAGTTTAATCAGTAAAACTATTCACCTTTAGTTTTCCATAGTTATATATGTACCTTGAAATAGGCTTGGATGAAGTCATATCCAATGCGTCTTCGGGTGTACTCCCTGCTTTTTGACCCATATGCACCTTTTTTGTTCATGAGCATGTTCATAAAGGCTAATTTATGTTTGAGTAAATGTTTGCTTGTATGAATAGTCAGTTAATATGAGACACTTTGTAAGAAAAGTGTTGGATTTGTCATTGCATA
This sequence comes from Chrysanthemum makinoi, assembly GCA_910596185.1. Taxonomy (NCBI): domain Eukaryota; kingdom Viridiplantae; phylum Streptophyta; class Magnoliopsida; order Asterales; family Asteraceae; genus Chrysanthemum; species Chrysanthemum makinoi. The sequence continues at coordinate 94,865,327 of OU343224.1, forward strand.
TTTATAGAAATAGTACAGATGAGTTATCCTGGCTGTTAGACGCCTTGATTGAAAGATAAACAGAAATCCACCTAACTCTAGCATGCCAATCAGGCTGTATGCTTGTCATTAAAGAGGAGTATGATCCCCCTTAGGTGGTGCCTAGCAGGTTTTTTTTAGCGATCTACCCTTAGATGCATCTTTTGAGGTCGGATGCGTGCCATGCTAGGGGAATGTCATCCCCTTTATGTGTTATTAATAGTTAGGAACCATTGTCGTTAGCCTGACAAATGATGTATGGCCCCTCACAGCCGGGAGAAAGCTTGCCCTGACCTGCGGCCTTGCTAACCTCATTTCTACGCATTACATGGTCGCCAAGTTTGAAAGACTCGGGTGGGCCCAGCGTTTTTGTAATACTTCGCCATTTTGTTTTTGGAGTGTGCTAGGCGGATGGTGGCAAGGTCGCGCTTCTCTTCGACTAGCGCTAGGTCTAGCTTGAGGGAATCTTCGTTTTTGTCCTCGTTGACCATAGCAACTCTTTTTGTTTGGATGAGCAATTCAACAGGTATTACAGCTTCGGTGCCATAGACCGATGAAGGGTGTTTCACAAGCTTTCCTTTGGTGTGGTTCTATGTGCCCACAATGCATTTAGGCTCGTCCACCCAACAAGTCTTATATTCTTTCATCCTTTTCTCATACCTTTCACGAATTTCTCTATTGGCTACCTCTTCACGACCATTAGCTAAGAATGGTAGGGATACGTGGTAACTCTAAGGATACTATGTTTTTCGCACCATGATTTAAATGGTTTGCTGACAAATTGGGCTCCGTTGTCAGTTATAATTGTTTGTGGCATGCCGAATCGAGTGATGATTTGATCGTAGATGAAGGCTAAGACTTTTCTTGAAGTGATGGGGGCTAGCGATTTTTCTTTGACCTATTTGGTGAAGTAATCTATGGCTACAATCATGTGTTTGACATTTCCAGGGGCAGTTAGGAATGGTCCGCACATGTCGATGCCCCATTGATGGAATGGCCAGGGTGTAGTGATAGGGATGAGGTTATGCTTTAGCACGCGTTGAAAATTAGCGTAAGCATGACATTCTTCACATGTTTTGAGCTTAGCCTTTGCATCTTGATTTATTGTTGGCCAGGAGTACCCCATCATGATTGCTTTGGTCGCTACAGCGTGTGACCCTGAGTGCATGTCGCACATGCCATTATGCATGTCTTGAATGATTGTTCGTGCCTCTGTTGGTCCGACACATCTTGCCATTGGACCCCTGAATGTCTTGTGGTATAAGGTGTCATCCCTGGTCGAGTACATGATGGCCTTGCGCCTGATTCTCAGTGCATCCACTTTTTCAGGTGGCAAAATACCTCAAGAAAGCCAATTAAAGATGGGAGTCATCCATGTGTCCTCTTTCTCGACCTGGGAAATCTCCGCAGGTTGGAGGATGGATTTCTCGTTGATAACTTCTACTAGGACCTCCTTTCCAAAGTGTTCGAAAGTAAGGGCGGCTAGCTTGCTTAGAGCGTATCCTCGTTGGTTCTGTCCCCTATGGATTTGAGTGATGGAGAAGGATGTGAAGTATGGCAGGATCTGGTTGACCAGCGCCAAGTATAGCTGCATCGGCTATTCTTTTGCAGTGTATTCACCACGCACTTATGAAGCTACTAATAATGAGTCTGTGAATACTTTGATTCTTTTGATTTCCATTTTTTTGGCTATTCGCAAGCTTGCTAGTAGCACTTTGTATTCTGACTCATTGTTTGAGGCTTTGAAATTGAACTTTAGGGCATACGTGAAGTCGTGCCCTGATGGGCTTGTAAGTACTAACCACTACTGAACCCATTTTACATGGCCTTTCCGTCATTGTATAGTGTCCAAGTTCCGTCATCGTGGCCCATGGGTGCCGGTTGTGTTTTTGATGTCTTGCCTGGTATTGTTGGAGGTGGCGTATTGACTTCAGCTAGAAAATCTGCCATGATCTGCCCTTTGATTGAGTGCTTGGATCCAAAGGTGATTTCATGTTCGCTTAGCTCAATCTCCCATTTTGACATTCCGCCTGTGTACTCGTGGTTCGATAGAACCTGTTATGGGCTTGTTTGTCAGGACGTGTATCGGATGTGCTTGGAAGTACCTTTTGAACCGTCTGGATGATAGTAGTAGGGCGAACAACAATTTTTCCAGTGGGGGATAGTTGACTTGTGCGTCTTGTAGTATTTTGCTGAAGAAGTAGATTGACTTCTGGACCTTGTCCCGTTCAACTAAGAGTACTGACCCCGATTGCCTCCTGAGATGCTACCAGGCACATGGTGAGAGTCTCACCTGGTATTTGAGTCGTCAGGGTGGGTAGTTCGATTAGGAACACCTTGAGGTCTTGGAATGCTACTTGAGCTTCTTCAGTCCACTCGTATACCTTTTTCTTGTTGCATTCGATTAACACTTTGAAGAATGGAAACTGCTTTTGTGATGCTCATGAGAGAAACCGGTTGAGAGCTGCGAGTTTCTCATTTAAGCTTTGTAGTTCTCTGAGTTTCTTGGGAGGAGACATGTCCAGTACTGGATAAATCTTTTTGGTTTTATCCCTGATTCCCATGGCATCGATTATATGGCCAAAGAACTGGCCCTCTTCTACTCCAAAGGTGCATTTGGCTGGATTTAGCTTCATGTTGATGCGTTAGAGATTTTAGAAAGTTTCGATGATGTCACGAAATAAGGCATATTTTGTTTTGCTTTTGATGATCATGTTGTCGACGGTATCAAAGGTTGACACATATCTGAGATTTGAATTCTCGATCTACTAATGCTTGGTAGGTGACGCATGCGTTTTTGAGATCGAAAGGCATTTTGGTGTAGAAATAAAGTGGTGGAGAATGTTGTTTTATCTTCGTCAGATTCCTTCATTGGAATTTGGTGGTATCCCTTGTATGCATCAAGGAAGCATTTATATCATACGTCTGCCAATGACTCTACCTTCCAATCAATAGGAGGTAGAGGGTAATTGTCTTTTGGACAGGACTTGTTCAAGCTTGTGAGTCTCTCATACATCGCCCATGTGCCATGACTTTAAATGACCATGATGGTTTGAGACCCGGTTTGATATTTTACGGCTTAAGATACACCGCCTTGATTGGGTGCATGTCGAGAATCCATGGCGAGATCGTCTAGAGAAATTTGTGTCTCTTCTTTCTGATAGGTGGTGCATATTGGTTTAAGCCCAGGCTGTGTTATGCCAACTTCCTGGGAATACCCGTCATGTCTGAAGGTTTCCAGGTGAATACATCTAAGCTATTCGCTAGTAGTTGTACTAATTGATTCTGGATATGGGGTGAGAGGTCAACTCTGATTGTGATTGGTTGTCAGGATGCATGACAACTTTTACCTGTTTGGGATTGTCTCCCCGAATGGGTGCCCATGAGATCTCTCTGATATTACTTTCTTCTATCGCGGCTGCCAGGCTCGCGTCTTTGCCTGGGTAGTCGCTTTTGACCGTAGCAATTCCTCTTTGTGTTAGGAACTCTACTACGTACCTAATGGTGGAGACTTCCATGTTGAGCTTTTGTAATGTTGTCCTTCTGAGTATGACGTTGTACTTGGATGTGGATTTGACTATGTGGAATTGTAACAAGATTGTTCTCGACAGCGGGTATGTTCCCACTGTGAGCTCTAAATTGACTAACCCTTTAGGGTATGGTCTTTCCCTTGAGACACCAATTAGTAGTGTGGTTGGGGGTCTAAGGCTAGACCTAATGTATTATGGGAGTTTGTTGAAATAATGCTCATACATTATGTCTACTGAACTTGCTCCGTCCATATATATTATGCTCACCCTGTGTGAGGTTATCATTGTTGTTATGACTACTGGGTCGGATGACGGTATGAAGGCGTCCCACAGAATACTTCTCGGTGGGGTACGATGCCAGGTCTCCATGACCTCATTGTTTCTTTTCATGCCTGAATGTCATGATTATATCATGTTGACACTCTCTATTTGTCCCCTGAGGGGTTTTGGTTCCCTGCGGCCATTGTTTTCTACACGGGGTTGTGTGCTAGGGTAGGTAGGTCTGAGTGAACCAGATAAATGCCCTAGGTGTAGGATATCATCAGTTGAAGTTATGGTTAGGTTAAATTTGTATCTGATTTTGTTTTAGTTCTGTTAAGGTAGTTATTGACTGAATATATAGTTTCGATTTAGTTTCATGCGGATTCTTTTGAGAGTTAAATTTGTATGCTTGTTGTAGTGTATTGATTCAAATATGTGAAATGTAACTCTATTGAATTACATTAGCTCCTATACAAAATAAGTTATATGATGTGACTTTGTTGTTTCGTTTTACTTTCATAACTGACTACTAGTCAACACATTGATTAGAACTTCGGTAGTAATTTTGTTGTGATTTCACTTTAGGTGATTCTTTTGAATGCATTTCTGTTATAATTTCAACATCAGAAAGTTGTATTAAGTATAATTTTTAGAAATGTATGTCACCGCTAGGTCTTTAATTTAATTTTCATTTGTTAAGATTGTATTTTAGTTTTTCAGATGTAATTTCCATTTATATTGACCGGAATATGTTAAATAGGCCTTAGTTTGATGTTTGTAGTTGTACTTGTAAGTGAGGGAAAGTGTTCTGTATTCTCTATTACTCAAACGTACAATATATAAAGTACATAACCCTAACAAACTATGGTTGGGCCTTAGCCCAAAGTACAAATGAGAATATTACAACTAATATAATATATATTCTGACTAACACTCCTTACGCTGGCCCGAATTGGACATCGAAGCCTTCAGGTGAGCGAAATTCTTCAAATAATGCGGAGGGTAGTCCTTTGGTGATTATATCCGCGTCTTGATAGAAGGGTACATGAAGAACTCGAACATGACCAGTAGAAACCAGATCCCGTACAAAATGGATGTCAATCTCTATGTGTTTCGTACGTTGATGCTGAACCGGATTTGAGGAAAAATAAACAGCACTGACATTGTCACAATATACCACCGTAGCGCATGACAAAGGAGTATGCAGCTCACGGAGTAAATTCCGTAACCAACATGTCTCAGAAACTGCGTTAGCAACACCTCGATATTCAGCCTCGGCACTGGAACGAGAAATCGTTGGCCGACGTTTAGAGGACCATGATAGTAAGTTATTTCCAAGAAATACACAATAGCCACTAGTAGACCGGCGAGTAGTAGGGCAACCTTCCCAATCCGCATCTGAATATGCAACTAAGGACATAGTAGAATATGAGAACAACTGTAGCAGAAGTAGTCTAGAGTACCCCGAACATATCGCAAAATCCGCTTAAGAGCAGAGAAATGAGGCTCGCGAGGATCACGCATATGACGACACACCTGCTGAACAGCATAAGAAATATCAGGGCGGGTAAAAGTGAGATAGTGCAAAGAACCAGCCAGACTCCGATACATGGTAGGTTCAGATACTGGATCACCATCATCCCCTAGTTTAGACTCAGAATCAACAGGAGTCCGACTAGGATTACAACCATCCATATGAGCTTGCGCAAGTATCTCGGTAGCATACTTCTTGTTGAGACAAAACATCCACAAGCGTCTGGGTAACGTGAAATTGAGAAAGTAATTGAGTGAACCCAAATGCGTATGGAAAACTCCTATGTAAAGAAGCTATAACATGACTGTAGTAACAAGCAATGAAATTTGTCAGAACTATATCATTAACATACAATAATAGATAGCGATTAATGGAGTCCCTGTCGATATATAAATAAGGATGAGTCCGCGGCTGACTATGTGTGAAGCCATTCGCGCATAAAACATATGTAGCAAGCGAAACCGGGCTCGAGGAGCCCTGCTTGAGCATAAAGAGAGATCTACGTAACAGACAAACATAATCAGGATGAGTAGAATCCCGAAATCCAGGAGGTTGATGCATGTAAATAGTCTCTGCTAAATCACCATGCAAAAAGGCGTTCTTGACATCAAGCTGATGAACTGGCCAATGTCTAGAAGCATCAAGAACCGTCGAGAATGGTGCGAGGTTTAACAACCGGGCTAAAGTCTCATCAACATCAACACCACAGATGAGAGCTACCATTCGCCACTAAGAGCCTTGTAGCGGTGAGAGTTCCATCCGCCAAATATTTATGAATGAAATAACCACATACAGCGAACAATATTGGTATCCGGGGGACGTGGTACAAGAATCCAAGTTTTGTTTTTAATAAGAGCATTGTATTCATCATGCATAGCATTTTGCCAGTTTTGATCATGAAACGCAGCGTTGTGAGATTTTGGTAAGGGGGAAACGGAAGACACATGATAAGAAAAACGTTAAGTGGGACGATTGGTCCCGACACGAAAGCGTGTAACCATAGGGTGAACAGCTACCGGGTTTGGGTTGGGATTAGAGGTTGTTAGAGGGTTTTGGGAAACGGAAATGGGGGCAGATGGTTGATCAATTGGGGTACTAATTTTTTGAGGGTAAGGAGGAATATTAGGTATGGTAGAGGTATTAGTTGAAGGTGAGTGAGGCATAGCTGGTGATGCAACATTAGGGGAAGGGGAGGTTCATGGGTTGCCGGAGAAGACGGGGTGGTTGAGGTAGGGGTGGGTATATGAGGCATGTGAGCGGGTGTGGTTGAGGGTGTAAGTTTTATAATGTTGGAGATGACATTGGGGTATTCTTCCAGGAAATCATATGAGGGGATCACGTTGGGTGTCATGGATCCAAAGGGAAAACAGTTTCATCAAAGGTTACATGGCAAGAAATGATAATTTTATTGGTGTTAACGATGGTTGGTGGCATGCCCCAAAAATATGGAAGGTGTGGCTCGTGCCCCCAGTTTGTGATTAGCATCCACATGAGGATAGCAAAGGCACCCAAAAACACGCAAGGTAGTGTAATCTGGTTTAGTGCCAAACAGGCGTGCAAAGGGAACCTCATTAGATATGGCACGTGATGGTAAAATGTTCAATAGGTAAATGGCCATGTTGAGAGCTTCTGCCCAATAGTTGGGTAGTAAATGGGCTTGAAATAATAGGGTTCGAATAAGGTTGTTGATGGTGCGAATCATTCGTTCGGATTTTCTATTTTGTTGGGAGGTGCGTAGGCAAGAAAAACGAAATTGGATCCCATTATCATTAAATAGTTTATGGAACGTGTGGTTGTAAAATTCACCACCATGGTCACACTGAAAATATTTGATCTCACATTTAAATTGTGTTTTGACAAAGTTGCGAAATAATGTAAATTTGGATAAGACATCTTATTTGTGAACTAAGGGGTAAGCCCATACAAATTGAGAATAGTGGTCTAAAAAGAAAACATAATATTTGAAACCAGAAAGACTCGGGATTGGGGAAGTCCACAAATCCGAGTGAACAATGTCAAAACTAGATTTTACTAAAGTAGGTGAACTAACAAATGGAAGTTTCACGTATTTGCCAAACTGACATGCATGACAAAGCACGGGAGACTTCTCCTTATTACACGAAATGGAATTATTAGAAATAACGCGATGTAGCACTTCACTTCCTGGATGACCAAGTCGTTGATGCCACGTGTACTGACTGGTAAGGTATGCTTGAGGAATGGGAGAAGGCTTTGTGACATGGTAGAGATCTCCAGTGCTATCACAGCGGAGCAGAACCCGTCGTGTTTGCAAGTCCTTAACAGAAAAACCAAATGGGTCAAATTCAACAGTGCAAGAATTGTCACACACAAACTGACGAACATAAATCAAATTTTTGACAATATTAGGAGTAACGAGAATGTTATTTAGGTGAAGAGGTCGAAATGGTGTTGGCAAAATGCTATGGCCAGAGTTGGTAACGGGAATAGTATGCCCATCACCAACTGAAACAGAAGAATAAATACTCGAATTAAATACATCACTAAGATTAAGATCCGAATCATTTAGGTGAGAGGACGCACCTGTATCCATATTCCAATTATCGAGAGCAGGTTCCTGAAGAGTCGCAGCGGCAAATGCATGTGGTAAAACAGTTTCGTGACCCGTAGTAACCCCTGGTGAAACCCCAATACCCTGTTGAACCTGCTGTGGAACTGGTGCACTAATCTGACCTGGGTAGGAGCCTTGAACTGGGTTCTGACCTGTCGCAGAATAATGACCTGCTGCTGAACCTATTGCGCCATATGAACCTGCTGTAGGTGTTGGACCTGTCGCGCCATACTGACCCATCATAGGCTGTATGAACCTACAGCAGGTAGTGGACTGGGCTGTCCAAAATGGTTTGTCGCTGGAGTATGTGCGGGCAAGCAAAACTGACTTGGGTTCATGGACTGTCCCAAAAGAGAGGTCTAAGCATAGGAGTTAACATGCCACTGAGTTGGGCTGTAGATCGTAGCTGGGCCAGATGCGTGATGAGGGCTAGAAAAACCAAGAGGACTATGGGTTAATGCATGGTTATTTGTTGGTGTAGCACTCGTATGTAATGCAACAGGGACGTGAGAACTAGTAGTCTGAGCAACATTTTGAGTCCCACCACATCCCAACTTTGACAGTAGGTTTTGCAAGGTTTGCATATCCGCGGAGGGGATTGAGGAAGAGGAAATATTAGAACGAGTACCACTTCCATGCACCCCGTCGTGTAGAAACTTGCATGAAGCCCCAAAGCGACACGAACCCTTGTTGAAATTAAAGCACGGCTTGAATACCTTCTCCACGGAGGAAGGTGAGCGCCTACTAGTGGAACGGTTGTTTGCCAAAAGAACCATAGGAGATGATGGCGTAGTATCCACAAAACCATCTTGGCCACGGGACTTCAATCGCATTTCCTCCGTAGTAAGCATGGACCTAACGGCTTTTAGATCCGGGAACGGGTCCCGATGAGCAATGATGGTGGCTATGTTATCATACCGTGAGGTCAAGCCTTCAAGTGCAAAAGTGACCACGTCATCATTGTCCATATTCGACCCAAGACTAGACAAGATGGTGGCGATGTTTTCAATTTTACGAAAGTATGCATCAATGCTCATATCACCAAGCTTCAAAGAACGTAACTCCGCCTTTAAAGCAATCGAGCGGGTACGTTTATTATCATGAAAAATATCGGCAAGTATATCCCATGCTTGTTTTGCCGATTGAGGGTTGTCAACGACAAGGCGTTGTTGTAGGGTTTTGGATATGGTGACAAAGATCCAAGAGAGGATTATTGTGTCTATCTTTAACCACTCTTCATCATGAGGAGGAGTATTGCTCGTGGTGGCACCCGTGGTCTCCTTGGTCTCGATATGATCCAAGAGAGAATTACCACGACAAAGGTTGAGAAAAAAATAGACCCAAGATGAGTAGTTCATCTCTTCCACGTCTAACTTTACGGGTATGAGGGTATTTAGGTTATTGACTGTCATGAGTTTATCGGAGAGGAGAATGAGGTGTTGTGGAGGGTTGGTAAAGACAGTCATGATGTGATGTTTGGAGAATGGATCAAGATTTGTGAGGATGGAATATAAACAGAGATCGTAAAAAACAAATATACCCAACTGTTAACACAAAATAGCCGACTAGTTATACCATAAACCAACGATCGACACCAATATATATGGTTGACTAGCAACAACAGCCAACAATCGACACCCAAAAAAAAGTTGAAAGAGAGGCAACGGAAAAAATAAAAGAGAGTGTTTTATGGTTTGCTCATGATACCATCTAAAGTACATAACCCTAACAAACTATGGTCGGGCCTTAGCCCAAAGTACAAATGAGAATATTACAACTAATATAATAAATATTACAGCTAGCTAACAGTACTATGGTACTTTGATAGAATATTAACTACTTATCGAATGTAGTAACTTTTGTGCCACATTTGTTTTTTAATGGCTTTACTTTAAAGAAAAGCAAATTACACGTACTTGATGTTCTTGGATATGCTGTTTACATGGGATTTACAAACGGACTATAAAATAAATCATTTCTTTTTTTATTCTATGTTCTTGCAATGTCTACATGATATTTGAGATAACATTTAGATTAATAGTTTTATTTATTCTTTAAGATTGCAGCTAGCACTGAAGTTCATCGACACGGAGCAGTTTCAAAGGTAAGTCTATCCATTCAAGATAGTTGTACAAACTTTTCATTTAAAGTTGATCGCTCTGCGTTTATTTTTCTTTTCATATATATACTCACATAAGTTTTCAACAATTTGCAGGTTTCGGGATTTGAAGCAACTCGGTAAGTCTTTGCTCTTATATACAAATGAAATTTCTTTAGCCTTTTTTGTTCATTCATTAAAGCTGTGGAAGTATTGCCCTTCCTCTCTGTCACTGTAGCATAATGTTAATCCCAAAAGAAATATCTGAAGCTTAAACAAATTATAGTGTGGGAAGAATTCCTGTATGATATGTCACTGTAGCTTAATACTTTCTAGTGGAAGGAATTTGCTAGCTGAAGCAAAAACAAGTTCTGTTCTATTATTCATAGTAAGGTTAATATATCTTCCCCCCTTTTGTAGGATGCTATGTGCAACATTTATGACGCACGGTTTATTTAAAATATGGTTACATGTTTCTCATCAGATAATGTTGCGGAAGATGACAACGCACTCGGTACTTGTGATGTGAACTTAGAAGTAGGATGTCCTGTCTTCGTATATTAGTGTAATGGAGTCAAATGGAACTCATGACACATGTGCTTAGATAAATTAAATATTATATAGAGGTTGCATAGTTGAAAACCTTATATATCATTACATGTTATTGTCAAATGAACCTATAAAGAGTCATAATCTCTTGAATGGAAGACCAAATTTTGTTATCCAACCAAGTCACAGCATCTGTTATCTGATCTCTCTCTTCTTTCAGAGACGGATATTGATGTGTTGGATAATCTCTTTTGCTTAAATTTTGAAGTTATGCTGGCTAACTGTATTCCTGTGCAATAACTGTCTGTGATATATAACCAATACCTGGTTTTGTGGTACTGTATTCAGCTTTTAGTCAATGCCATTTTATACAAAGTGTTCATGTGTGGCAGGTTTATCACACATGGTTTATCCTGGAGCAGTACATTCTCGGTTTGAGAATTCAGTTGGTGTTTATTGGCTTGCTGGTAATGCAGTTGAAAAACTCAAGGCACACCAAGTAAGAAACATATTTTGATTTTTGGACTGCTTTCTTTAATCTTGTTGGTCAATACTTATTCCATTGACATGCACTCATTTATTTGTAGGGCTTAGAGCTTGACATTGATCAGGCAGACATACAGACTTTAAAACTGGCTGGTAATTAAATTTATTTTATCTATATTATCACCACCTTTGCTGTGTTTTCGTTATTTATCTTTACCTCTAATCACAGGCTTACTGCATGATGTGGGTCATGGGCCCTTCAGCCATTTGTTTGAGCGAGAGTTTCTTCGTCGGGTTATCCGTGGCTCCACATGGTAATTCTTACATTCATTTACATGAAACACATATTTAAAGCTGCAATTCAGTTCACTTACTACACTATTAACATCAAGAATTTCGAGGTAGAACGGATGCTCATTTTACGCAACTACTACATCTGCATCTTAGTTCTAAAAGTTTTTTTCTTTATTGCTTGCGCAATGCAGTCAATTGTTATTGTCTGCGCCCTTTCTGCCAATTCTATGTGTTTGTTATAAAATGGTGATGCTTAACTGATGATGTTAATTATTGAAGTTATTGAAATTTCTCCTATTTAATAAGCCAAAGTGGATCTAACATGCTAGACATTTACAAGTTTAGTGCTATGAATTGTGTCTCTGTTTCAGTATCTACTTGATTGGTGGTTTTGCAGGTCCCATGAGGATATGTCTTTGAAAATGATTGACTACATGGTTGATGAGCATAAGTGCATAACATTGATATAGATTCTGGATGCCTTAAGAAAGTGAAGGTTATGTCATAGCACAACACTTATTTACCGTATTTTAATTGAATAGAGAAGTCCGCCTGGAATTTTTTAATTCTTATTGTCTTTCTAGTAGATGAAAGTACGTTATATCTTTTTTACAGGAAATGATCATTGCTAGTTCTCATACTGCTCCAGCAAAAGTAAGAAAATGACAGTTGATGTAATCTTTATATGTTAAGAAGTGGTACTTTTGTATTGATTTTGTCACAATATCTAAATTCTCCTTTACTATTTCTTAACCTGTGCATACTTCGAAAGAGAAGCTATTCTTATATGACATTGTTGCAAATGGCAGAAATGGCATAGATGTCGATAAGTATGTTATTTCCTTTTTCCAGGACCTACCAAATTAACTACTTTCTTACATTTATGGATCATGACATCTGTGTGACTGACTAAATCAGAATATTAACTCCTATTTTATTTTTCTGCTTCGCAGATTACATTACATTGTTCGTGACTCGAGAGCTTGTGGGCTTGGCTGCAACTTTCAGTTTGAAAGGTAAAAACTTATGTCTCTGAAATATGAAATCTTGTTATCCCGTAAGCAATTTCACTCGAGAGCTTGTGGGCTTGGCTGAAATCTTGTCACTCGAGAGCTTGTGGGCTTGGTGGCGCTAGTCTAAGAGAAGAAGATTTAGCAGTAAGCAATGTCAAAATTGATATGACAAAGGGAAGCAACAATCCACTAGAAAGGTATACTTGCAAGTACTGTTATTATTAGCACTCGCCTCCATTTATTCACCTCACATGGGTTTTGTTTTTCTAACTTTATCTTCTCTCTTCTTGTGATACCCCCAACCAGCATCAACTTTTTTGAGGTACGTAATAATCTTATCACTGAAATCTTCTCTTGCCTGGTTGCAGATTGATAGAATAATAGAAAATAGAGGTGGAACTTTTGACCCATTTGATTGGGTCAAAATGGGTTAAACAAGTTAAAACTTAAAAGTCGACCATAGTGTCTTTTAATACACACAACTCACAACCTCTTAAATTGATTTGAGTATATAGTTTTTGTAATCATACTTAAAACAAAAGTTATTTATAAATACTTAACTACTTGTAAAAATGTTTTGTTCAACCCAATCCACACCAAAACTACCCATTTGACCCACTCAACCAGCCATTTGCTACTTCTAGCAGAAAGTCACATATAATATCTTTTTTGAGTTGATAAAACTTGTGAATGTCAAACACCAAAAGAAACAAACGGGCTCATTGTGATATTAAAACACCAAGATTGCGTTCATCTAATAGTTGTGGCATCCGGTCTGACCTGTAAAATTATCACATACTGCAATCACATAGAGAAAACTAAAAGATATTCTAAGAACAATTAATCCAATTTTAAAAAGGTTACCAGCCATCAACGTTGACAACATAAAGAAACAAACGGGCTCATTGTGATATCAAAACACCAAGATTGCGTTCATCTAATAGTTTTGGCATCCGGTCTGACCTGTAAAATTATCACATACTGCAATCACATAGAGAAAACTAAAAGATATTCTAAGAACAATTAATCCAATTTTAAAAAGGTTACCAGCCATCAACGTTGACAACATAAAGATTCTTCCTAAAAAGCCGCCCAAAATATACTTCCAAATCTCCACCAAGAGTGTTGTAGTTTTGGCACAAATTCTTTTCCAAGGCTATTCAAGAACAGATCAATAAGCAACAAAAAATTAAAACTAAGAAAAAACAAGCAACAGAAAATTAAAATTATCTCAACAAATCACTTGCTCTAAGAGAGAAGATTACGAGTGAATACAGTGAGCAAAGGATACCTTGGAAGCCTGGCGACCAATCTAAAGCGAGATCGTATGACTGTGAGCGTCAATGCCATATTATCTGGCAGTTAACGGCAATATTGCTCTTCAAAAATCAACCAAAACCAACCTCTCTCTTGGCTACATAAACAAGATACAATGCTAAATGCATTCCAAAATGCTATTACCTAGAGACAGAGACTGAAACGATTTTGGAGAGAACGAAACAGAGGATTGACCTCTTTTTACTCGGTTTGTAAGTTTCGATTATCACTGGCTTCCTTGATCAAGACCTGAACACCGGCGCTTACTGCAACCCAACGCGAAGGGGGGTCTGTCTCCTTTTATTGCATGAAACAGAATTGCACTTAATGCTCAAAGGGGGTAGGGCGAGAGTTCCAGCGTCCGCTCCAGTTCCTTCTCGTTGGTTATTCACTCAGCAGAAGCCTGCAATGGCAGCCGACTCCTCACCTTCGGAGCATCTTAGACCATTCGTAGTACTTTACAATCTATCACCACACATCAGCAAAAAGTTCACTTTTCATCACAATCTATCACTAGCACCCACAGTATATCACATTCTATCACTCCATAACAATAATTACTCAATTAATTTTCTGTTACGGTTCTCGCCCTCCTCCCCAGGAATATGATCTATAACATTTTCCTGCAATGCAACAATTCGCCTGCCTTTTGAGATTATTTCTTTCTATGATGTTATTTCTGATACGGCCTTAACAGAGAACAATCAATTCACAATGAGGGAATATTCGAAAGTTGTCAACAATAGAAATTATAGAAACATCCAACAATCAAAAAAGGGATAACGAACTATGAGATAAAAATTAAGAAAACATCCAAAAAAAACTAGTTCACCAAAATCTCAAGGGTCTTTAGAAAGAAAGAGTAACAAACTATATAAAAAAAAAAAAGTCAACCAAAGATAAAAAAGCATGCAAACAAAAGTTCCATCCAATCCATGCATCCCATGAGCTCTTCCATCAGGAGTCCAGAATCCGGTTTATCACGTCAGGTTGGATCCAGGTCTTGGCCGGGATTGGTATCAGTTTCGGTCATAATTGAAGCTTCTTTCTTCGTCAAACACGGGTAGGCAGCAAACTTAGAGCTGTCAATTTTCTCTCCTCGGTTATATGACTCACCTAGTACCAAAAAACAAAATGGGTCAAAAGTCACCTAACAAAGATTTTAGCATAGCTACTTTCCAATATTTGTAAATGTAACGAATTAATAATTCATTCTTAACAAGAATTTTAAATAAAAGGGCGTACCCGGTGCTTGACTTAGCGCTTCACAATCTGGTGTACTCAGCATTACCCTAGACATTTTGCGCCATAGGCTGTTTCTCACGTCTAGAACCCATGAACTCAAGAGTGTTCTTGGCCCTGTTGATCCGAACATAAATATTACAACATGATACACAAGCTTTAAATTGATATAAAACTAAGAAAACAAACCTAAAACCTTCCAACGGAAGCGTTTGTATATAGGGCTTGAATGGTCAACCTTGAAGCCCATATCTTGAAACATGGTCAACTGCACATTAAAGCAAATATATATATTCAGAATATACAAAAAAAATATATGAATATATAGATGTTGACAGTTACCTGTTCTAAAAATCCATCATTAGGGCAAACAGATGGCTTGCTTTGGCGTAGCGACGCAAGTGCATCTGCGGGGAAAAAATATATGTAATATTTTACACTTAAGTAAAGAAAAAACTTATTAATTATCCATCCACATGAAACAAGAAATCTGGCTAAACCTTGTACAGAAAGCCGTTCAGATCTCATCAGGTAGGCTGTCATAATGGATGCACTGCATGCAACAAGAGTACGTGTAAATCGTTATACATATTGTGGTAAAGAATAACAGGATGCATGGTACCTTCTGGATAGACCTGCAAAGCAATGCACCAAAACGGAGCCAGTTTTCCTGGCTTGATCAATAAAGTCCAAACAAACTTCCAAATAATCGAGCAAATTCGCACCCTCCGAATCTGTGAGAGGTACAGCCATCCTCACAAGCTTCAGATCATGACCTGCATTCTCTAACACATAATGGATCTTTTTATCCATGTATACTGTGCGGATCTCTTTGGAGGGAACAAAAAAAGTTGGTTTCAATTCTGTGAAAAACCCTATAGAAGGCTTGCTCAAAACTGATAAAATATGTGTGATTTTACTGCCGCCAAGAAGGACTTCTGAAGCTGCATTGATGTCTCCCAGGAATAGATTCTCACGCACGTACAACATCCCCATCCCTAATTTCAACTAGTAGTAAATCGTCTTGAATATTATTGATTGCGAATGTGGAATGCATGCCTATATATTTTAGGGAATTAATTAGGGTCTTAAAGAAAATCTTTTGAGAGGCCCCAAACCAACAGGCCTTCACTTTCACCTACAAATGCGAAGCCCAGTTTATAAAGAAAATTTAAAAAAGGCCCAAAAAAGTCGTCCAAAGAAAACAAGTCGAACCATCAATAAGAAAACAAGCCATATTTCAAGTAGAAAAATAAGCATACCAACATCAGTTATACAAAATCACAATAACCATGAAAAGAGCACATGTACGTAAGCCAAGTTATAAGCTCGAAACAAACAAATCAACGCACCCTAACGGGGCTGAGGTGTGGGCTGTGTACATCACCACCAAGCAGACCCAAAGTGTGGTCGTTCTGGAGGGTTAGCGAACGCAAGCCAAACACCCAGTTGGGTGTGGCTGCGACAGCAAACAAACAACACCCTCTTGGTGTTATATCCGTGAACCAAGAACAACTAACCCTCATGGGTTAATTTATATACCAAGCAAAATAAAACCAACCTAACATATACTATAAGTCGAACAAACAAGAAATAATCAAATACCAAATCAATACCCGAGACCCAAATGGGTCGACTGAAACCAACGAGAAAGGGAGGCGGGTACAAGGTGATGGAGCGCAGTGGTGATTCATGAACCAACCCGAATCAAAAACAAGAGCACCTTGATCTCCTTGTCTTGTTGGAGGTGCGGCGGCTGTGGCTGAGAGGCGATGGGTGAGGCGGTTGTAGAAGTGGTGGTGATGCGGTGGGTTGTGATGTGAGAGAGATATATAAGATGGATTAAGATTTCTGTGTTTCTTTATTTTAATGAGAGAGAGAGACGAATGAGAGAAGACTGCGGAATCTAGCCAGCATCTCGTGAAAAGCTCGGGATAGGAACGGTAAAAAGCTCGAACGAGTCGAGTCTAAACGAGCTCGAGCTCGAGCTCGAGCCTAAATTTGGGCTCATTTAATAATCGAGCTCGAGCCCGAGCTCTATACAAAAGACTCGTTTAGGCTCGGGAGCCTAAACGAGCCATAGAAATATATACGTATATATATTTATATATACGTATAACCATGTTAACGAGCTCGAGCCTTGTGTTAACGAGCCGAGCTTTGTGTTAACGAGCCGAGCTCGAGCTCTGACAGGCTCGGACTCGGCTCGGCTCGTTTTCACCCCTAGAGAAGAGTGGGAGATAAATGTTATCTTTCTATTTTTCTTTGTATTGATAGTATGAGAAAGGAAAGTTGGAAACAGATATATACAATAGAGTCGGTTTGGTATAAAAGAGAGTTCAAATTGACTTTGAACTATTATAGATATTTTGCTAGTGTTAGTAGTTAAGTCTTGGGTGTAGTGGGTATAGTTTGATCCCGATAGTTACAAATGTTAAACCTTTAAGTTGCGAAAATCAAAATAAGGTAACATAAAAATATAATGTTCATAAAAATATTAAAACTTATCATCATACTTTATTTTAATATTTAAAATGAATCGTGGGTTTATAGGAGAGTCTAAACGTTATATAAACTGAAATTAAAATAATATAGATGTTTATAGTTAATTTAATAATCAAAAAATTACGGGTGGTTACAACCCGTCTCCACTTCTCTCGTTCTCTTCATGCAACATTATCATGAAAATCTATGTATTTGCAAAACATAACTCATACGTTTCAGGGGTTTTTAAACCGCACTATCAATTCAGTTGTAGCAGTTTCCATGTTAATTATCAAGTGCCTATAGTTTGGGGACAATGTAACAGACACAAATCATGGTCAAAATGGTCCTTATTTACCTTAATGGTGTTGCACACAAGATCAGTTGATAATGTCACAACAACAAAACTAATGAACATCGTAGTAAATTGTTTCTAAAGAATCAAACAAAATCAATAATTTAATTATGACTTGGCATTAAAAAGCCAATAGTATCAAACAAAGATAGTCCAAATAATTCGTATGATGCAGAGGATAGAAACAATTTCTATGGAGAAATTAAACAAACATATAAGACGGTGTTGATGTGATGAAACAATGTAAAATTAGAGTGTTGATTGGGATGCCTAACTCGTATGCCTAATAACATGCCTAAACATATGTGTTCACATCCTATTGGGGACAGCAGGGGGACCCACTTCTTCTCAAACCAATAATTAGTTGACACATCTATTAGTCATACAATTAGTCACACATTTTAGGCCTCCCAATCATTTTTCGTAAAATTATTCGAACAAAATTTCAACTGCGGCACACTAAAATAAATAAATGAGTTAATTACATAAATGGTCCCTATGGTTTGTCGAAAATTATGGATTTGGTCCCTAAACTTTTTTTTTTTGCGGATTTGGTCCCTATGGTTTTGATTCGTTACGGATTTGGTCCTTTGACCAAATTTTCTGTCAGCTGACCGTCAAATGTGTGTTTGGATTGCTGAAATGACAAAAATACCCCCGTATGTGTTTCATAAATGGTCCCTATGGTTTGTAGGTTATCATAATTAGTCCCTGATTTTTTATTTTTTATTTTTATTTATATAAAAAACATTTTGTCGAAAATTTAATAAAAAATTCCGAAAATTTATAAAAAAAATCTATAAAAAATTTCTAAAATTTTATAACAAAGTCCGAAATTTTTTTTAAAAAAAATTATAAAAAAGCCCAAAAATTTTTATAAAAAAAATTCCAAAATTTTTATAAAAATATCCGAAAATTTTATAAAAAAAGTATATTAAATATTCCAAAAATTTTATAAAAAATTCAGAAAATTTTATATAAAATTCCGATAAATTTTTTATAAAATCTTATAAAACATTCCGTCAAAAATTTTGGGAAAAAATTTCGATTTTTTTTTTCTTTTTTGAATACTTTTGACGAATTTTTAGAAAATCTTGCCCAAAAGTTTATAAAATTTCTTACGGATTTTTTTTGACAATTTTATAAAATCCGTCAAAAATTTTATAAACTTTTGGGCAAAATTTTATAAAAAATTTCGTCAAAAAGTATTCAAAAAAGAAAAAAGAAAATTTTTTGTCGAAATTTTTTTTTCCCAATATTTTTGACGGAATGTTTTATAAGATTCTATAAAATTTTTATCGGATTTTTTTATAAAATTTTCGGAATTTTTTATAAAATTTTTAGAATTTTTTATAAATTTTTTTCAATTTTTAATATACTTTTTTTATAAAATTTTCGGATTTTTTTATAAAATTTTTGGAATTTTTTTATAAAATTTTCGGAATTTTTTATAAAATTTTTGGAATTTTTTATAAATTTTTTTCAATTTTTAATATACTTTTTTTATAAAATTTTCGGATTTTTTTATAAAATTTTTGGAATTTTTTTATAAAATTTTCGGAATTTTTTATAAAATTTTTAGAATTTTTTTTATAAATTTTTGGGATTTTTAATAATTTTTTTTTTTAAATTTCGGACTTTTTTATAATTTTTTTTTTTTTTAATTTTCGGATTTAGGAACTTTTTATAGATTTTTTTTATATATTTTCGGAATTTTTTATAAAATTTTTATTAAATTTTCGACAAAATGTTTTTTATATAAGTAAAAATAAAAAATAAAAAATCAGGGGACTAATTCATGATAAACTACAAACCATAGGGACCATTAATGAAACACATATGGGGGTATTTTTGTCATTTCAGCAATCCAAACACACATTTGACGGTCAAGTGACAGAAAATTTGGTCAAGGGACCAAATCCGTAACGAATCAAAACCATAGGGACCAAATCCGCAAAAAAAAAAGTTTAGAGACCAAATCCATAATTTTCGATAAACCACAGGGACCATTTATGTAATTAACTCCTAATAAATAGTTCAAAAAGGAATATTCATGCATAAAGTAACAATCATAAATAATAACCTGAGGCATTTATTCCTTTTCGATCGTAGATATAATTGTGATGACGACGAACTATGTATTACAAAATTACAAAATTGCCACAAAGCTTTAACTCCACATTCCAATATTTAAGGAAAACCTTTGAAATCGAATACATGAACCGAACCTTTGAAATGTTCACAAGTCTTGACCATTGTCTTGCTACTAAAACTAAGACCCATTGATTTCGGCACAATACACCATTAAAGTTGAATTTTCTCTAGCCCGTACATCTGCAAGATCAACACAGGACCTTCATTTAGTTGATGTTTGACACCGGGCACCAAAGCCATTCTAACAGTGGCTTGCATTTTCATTCATTTGTAAGCACAACACATTTTTGTTTAACATGCGCGTTGCATCCATGATCCAAGAATACGTACACGGAAGATGGTATTATCTTGGACAACACTCAGATAAGATATAAAACCAATTTCAAGCTTCGCCATTGGGATATGAGCAATAATGTGTAGGTATTGATAAATTTATTACGTGAATGATTGCAAGTGGGTGTGAGGGCATTATATATTGCACATAACAATGTGCAGGATCATCTATTTTAAGAAAGGATTTATGATTAGCTATCACAATGCACGATATGCGGGACTAAACGAATCAAGAGTTTGCAAAATCAAAATCAGATATAGTCCATCTATAGTCAAATTTTCAGTTTTGGTTTGTTGGCCTTTATTGTATAAGAAAATCTATTGTACACGCCGAATAACCAATGTGCTGCGAGTCTAACACTAATATTTTAGATTTAAAAAAACATAAAAATCAGTAATGCACAATTTAATGGAAATATTAAGCCTAACCCATAGTTCACACGAATGGTATTTTGCATCCTTAGTGCGCCATATGCGGGACTAAACGAATCATGAGCGTGCAAAATAAAAATCACATATAGCATTTCTATTGTCCTCAAATTGAGTTAAAAAACTGTTGGGATCTTTATTCCAAATAGTGTTATAAACCTTACTATGCCTAATGTATAATGCATTTCTAAACTTACAGCTAAAGCAGTAAACAAATTTAGAGTAACATTACCTCATGTGGTTCAAAACATGTAATACTTACACTTACATATGCAAATCATTGAGCTTTCTTAGGTACTTAACACATACTGTTAGAAAGCTATTAGTTTCTCTTTGTAATCAAATAAAAAAGAGTAGAAAAACAAATTAGATCATTATGTGTCTAACTACTAATAAAATCATAATGTAAGATAACGGCTAAACATACACAAATTTTTGTGGGTTGACTTGCTATACTTAATCAATTTTTATACTTTTATAAAAATGAGGGACAAATAAGGAATCAAAGCTAGTACCACTTTGCGATAATTACTAATGCCAAAAGGTAGGTTGAGTGGGTTTTGTAAACGGCAAAATGAGTTATTTCGGTGTGGCAATGCCAAAATTTGTAAGGAATCCATGTTGTCAAATTCATATTCTCAAACTTCTTCAACACGTACATTCATTTACAACATTATTTCAGAATCTGCCACAATATTGGCTGATTCATTTTCCAAATTATTTTGGAACTAATTGTACACATAAAAAATAAGCATGCTTTGCATTCGTCAAGCAAGGACAAAACATAATAAAATGATTTACCTGCTAGTGACATTGTGTTTTGCTTCACAGTTCCACTTCATATATGAACTTAACAGCCTAAAAAAATAAAAGATACAATTCATAAAGCATTTAGTTTCTCACGCATTTCATCGAACGTGTGGTGTACATAAAATTCCATCATCAATTCGTTACACATCCAACTCAGAATTTCTTCGCGAATAAAACATAAATGCATAACAATCAAATGGTTAAAAGAAAATCCCATGTTTGACACATTTATAACTTGTGAAAGCTTTTCGAATAAAAGAATGTTTGAAGCACTCTTAGAATTCTGTTTGAAAATGAAATTGTTTTCAAAAATGGAACTCAACATCTAATTTTGAAAAATAATCATTCGATTTTATTTATCCCTGCAACATAAAAAGTTACCAACTCTGAATAACTATGCCGTGATCAAATTTAGCTAACGTAGCTTCAATATAATTGACACAAAATAGATATTTAGATTATTAAGACAAAGTAGATAAAAGAACTACTAAGAAATTACCTCAGAGATCGAAGATTGTTGAGATGATGGTTGTGGTCTGAGTTATTCCTTTACTCCACATAATTTATAAAACCTTGTTATGTTTAGAATGTTTTAATTGAATAGTTTTCCTAAGCTTTGAACATGGCTTACTTCAGAAGCTTCGACATGGGATTTTTAAATCACATAATTGAAATTGTATTAGAGATTTATTATTTTATGGAAATATTAAGTAGGGCATATCTCTTTTAATTTTTAGAGTAGATATGAAATGGGGAAGAAACCATTGTTGATTCGTGTTTTTTGGAAAAGATATATATATATTTTTTGCAATTTATTTTTTTTCTTAGAAGATATGAATTGGAGAAGACATTGAATGGGGAGAGCGTTTTTTTTTTTTAGAATTTTGATAGAACCACAAAAAAGAATCCACACAAACCATCCAACGAGTGATTGGTTTAATCAGTGGGGACCCCACTGATCCCCACTGATTAAACCAATCACTCGCTGACACGTCAGCGAGTGGATGGTTTGTGTGGATTCTTTTTTGTGGATGTATTACACCTTTTTTTTATGACGTTTTTCAATTGAATTTCTCTAAGTGCCACGTGTTAACATGATGTTAAAAGTTATCTTTAGAAAAAAATTAATTAAAATACTTTAAAAAAAACTCTGTTTTATTACTTAATATAAATATAGATATAGGTATAGATGTGTTTGAATGAATATGCTAATTGTTGAATGATTATACTATTTATGTATGATTTTTTTTTTTTTTTTGAGTAAAATGTTTGAATAATTATACATATATATTTAGGGCTAATGATCTTTATGTATAATTGTTCAATGTGGTATACGTATTAGCTAAAGTTAAATTTTTTTTGGGAACTAATTTGTTATTTATGATATCAGTTTTGATTGGGAACTAAACTTTCCTTAATCATGTTGTTCATATGGTTGTTGTTTTTGTTTTTTGGCAGGTTGTGTTTTAGGATTCCTGATTTTGGTTGTCAAAATATCTTTGGTTGATTTATATTATAAGGATATCATTGTTGGTTAAGTTACATTTGTAACTTTTGATGATAAGCAAGGCATAGTGGTTTGGAGGCAATCTTTGCTCATGTGAAGGAACCAATGCTTACGCTAAGAATTAGTGTTGAATTAGCCTTCTATGTTATTTTTGTTAATATGTTCATAACTGACATGTTTTTTCTTGATATATAGGAACTATTTTTACGTTCTATATTTTGTTCTTATTATTCTAATTTTTACCATTTCAGTGTTTTTGTTTAAAGCTTATTTATGTTTTTAGTTTGAGTTTTGAATAAACAAATGTTGGTGTCAAGATTGTTGGTTGTTATTATGGGTTCATATTTTGGTTGCAGAAAGAAGTTGGTGATTAAAAAATCTAGAGATCAAGGGGATCACTTTCGGTTAATCCAAGGTAAGTATTCAAATTTACGTGAGCCATTTTATTGAATTGAGTTATATTCGATTCATCAATGAATTGGTTTAACCAAAGTTATTATGCCGCAACCTATTTAATGAATGGTCTTTGTACCCATATTCTTCATTAGTTGCAATTTTTGATGTTTTTTATTATTTTTTTATTGCATGTAATCTTGAAGTGCGCAAAGTTTTCAAAGTTCTTAATATCAAACTAATTGATTTAAGTTGATCCCAGTTTCAAGAATATTTTTTAATCAATGAAGATTGCTTAAAGTTGGATCTTGAATGGCAACTATATACTACTAATGTGATTAGTGATGCCTGAGCCAATAAATAATTTGAATGCATGGGGCATATGACCTCTAAGGTGTTCAATGATCTATCCAAAAAGAGAATATGTTAGCTACTTGAACTAAATTTTTGGTACCATTTAGTATTGATGTAGCTCTTGATATGAACAATTGAACTCATATCTTTTTTGAATGTGTTGAATAAAATGAATTGTTTATCTCTAGATGTAAACATGGGCTTTGGGTTATTGCATTGGGCTATTTAGAATTTGATTACGGGTCGAAATTTTATAATTATTTTAAACATTTGAGAATTTGGTCCATCGAAAAATGTTATATAGATAGAACGATTGTGGGAACCCGCGCGATGCAGCGGGATTAGCTTTAAAGGACTTACTTTGCAACGACACTTAAACCTCAGGGACTGTTTTTGCCAAGTTATGAAACTTTGCATTTAATGTTTGGACCTACTTTGCAACGATACTTAAACCTCAGGGGCTGTTTTTGCCAAGTTGTGAAACTTTGCATTTAATGTTTGGACTTACTTTGCAGCGCCACTTGAACCTCAGGGGCTATTTCTGCCAATTTGGAAAACTTTGCATTAAATGCGTGTTTTGCAAAACCTTGAGTCCTGCCTTTTAGTATATATACTAATAATATGACTAGAAAAATGGATACACGTTAACACAAGTCGCACTTCATTTTCGCTTTCGAGTTTAACAAAAATAAAAAAAGAAAAACAAGTAGTAAACACTTAATTATGATTTATTTAGCATGAGACAAAAATAGTAGCTTAAAGAAGTTAAAAAAAATATGTGCGTTTGCCGGGAGTTGAACCCGGGTCTATTGCTTGGAAGGCAATTATCCTAACCGTTGGACTACAAACGCTTCTTGTTGAAGTGTTACCAAGATTATTATAACACGAAACAGAAATGTCGTAATTTTAGTATGTGACTATGCTACATATATTAGATTGCTTATTTTAAGTTTCCTATATTCTAAGTTATAAGTTATGTAGAAGTTGAGTTCTAAGTCATGTATGCGACTCAAACCACGTATTAACTAATTACGAAATAACAATAAAAGGAATGCTAGAATAACAAAAATTTTACAAAAAATTATCCACACAATGATATGTCATGTAAATTTGTGAAGGCATATAAGAGAAAGATTCAAATGTGAGTTTGAGAATGTCACTAATGACACATCATTTTGTAAAACTTTGTAAATACTTTTGTGATTGTAGCATTTATCTAATAATAATCAATCATACATTCATTTGTGTGTTTCACATAAGCTTAAGAGGCGTTTGGTTTAAAGCTGTGTATTGGTATAGGTATGGTTATAATTCAAGAGATAAAAAAACTCAACCATCATGATATGAGCTATGTACAAATTCATGAGTGTGATTACTAATTCTAAAGTCCAAACCTTCAATACAAACAATTTTTTAATGAATTAAACTCATTCCTCATTTCCATTCCCATAAAATAAACACACCCTTAATGCACAAGTTGCTCAATTTTTTTATTTTTTTATTTTTTTTTAATCATATCATAAACACAACTCACTCCATGATATTGAAACCGGAGGTTGAAATTGTTAAACTGAAGGATTTTTGGTATAGGAAGGTTGATATCTATATTTATGTTTTGGGCAAATAACCTATTTAAACATCATACTTGTCACAAAAAGCAGTTCGACGTAGCGAATAAAAAAAATAGCCCTTTTGGTTACTAAACTCGACTAATTTGTCTTTTATGGAGCATTTTACCTGTTACTCCCAGTCACCACGTGTTACTCCCAGTCACCTCTTACTCCCAACTTGACCAAACAGGAAACAAACACCCAACTGGTTCACATGTGCCATAATTCATTCATTCACCTCACTGAATGAATGATATTGCAAACACCTAAACATTCAAACTTGAAATAAAAAATCAAACCAACTAAAGGAGAAGCCAATTATTCATTTGATTCCAACGGTGCCACTGTCTAACCGTTTGTAATACTTGAATTCCACCCATTTTCTCATCTTAAACCCGGCAACCAAGCAAAACAACTCCAAGTCAAACTTACCCAAAACACGAAAAGTCAACTCACCGGAAAAAAAAGCTTACAGGTAATAAGCTTTGTGAGAGCTTGCAGACAACAATAACACATCAACCAACAATAATTTTTATTTCCCTTCTATTCGTGATTATCAAAAGCCAAGTATGTTTATTTTTTTTTGTGGGTTTCAGCAGTTCGACAACAACAACATCAACTAATATCAGAATTCGAGCGGGATGGGTGTTGAACGCAAAAACTCCAATTAGAAGAGGCTTGATTCAAATGAGAAGAAATAAACCCTTGCAAACCTTCCTTATACTTCCCTTAACAAAACCCCTCAATCAATTTTGGAAAACCCTTTGATTTGTGGAACCCTAATTTTTGATTATGTGAGAGATGTGTGTCGAATTTTTGGAAAAGAACTATTCTTGGAAAACGTTTGTATATAAAATAATGTTTTGCAGATTTTTGAGAGGTAAAGTTAATAGGTGGACACATAAGATGTATTTCCGAGTTGTACTTTAAACCGGATACCGGTTGAATAGGTGGGAAAATGCTCCATAAAAGACAAACTAGTCGAGTTTAGTAGCCAAAAGGGCTATTTTTTTTATTCGTTACGTCGAACTGCTTTTTGTGACAAGTATGATGCTTAAATAGGTTATTTGCCCTTATGTTTTTGTCAAACCTGAATCTTTGTTTAAAGATGATATAATGATATTTTATGCAAAAATTGCTAATATGTTATTTATTTAAGTCTTTTCGCAACGGTAATGAGAAATTACTTGTAATACACAAGCTTCGTGAATAATATTCTTAAGACATTTCGTTGCACTTTGATTACCGTATTAACTTCATTCAAACTTAAAAAGGATTTGATACACAAATTTTTTCTCGTTGTAATTTAAACCCACTAATAGTAAAATGTAAGTTTAGTTTTCACCTATTAATGGAACACAGTTTTTAAACTCGGTGCAATTAAAAAAAGAGTAACCTGAGTTCTTTTTTGCAAAAATTAACATTGTGAATCAAAATTTTAGTGTCACACAACACTTGAGAGTTGGACTTCCGCTTAAACGAAAAATATGGGGTGAAATACGTCACATACGTGTTCGTAATCTCAGGACTTTTGTGGGGAAAAAAAACGTAACATACGTCACATAAAGATATCACCGTTGACTTTTATCTCCTTTCACATGACAAATATTCAATCTTTTTTTATCTTTGTGCAAACATCCAATTCATAAATCAATAAAAAACACAGTTTCAAAAATCAAAAACCCATTTCATATATAGACGAGTACCCGCGCCTAGCGGCAGCGATATCTAGTTTTCTGCAAAGTTCCGATGACCCATAAGTTTCTTTCAACAAACTGTATTTGTAGCATTACAGAATCGTTTTCGAATAACTACAATTCTGATGCGTGGTTGCATAGCAGTATAAATATATAGTTTTTTAAAAAATTATGTAGAGTCGATCTAAGTGTGTGAGTATATTTTCTAATAGGATTGTTTTAAGTTATTAAGATTTTTAGTAATAATATATTCAAGCATTAAAAAAAGCAACGGTATTATGTAGTTGACAATATTATATTGTAGTTTAGAGGTATAGCCAACATTTGTGACCGTTTTTTCTTGTTTTGTCAGTAATTTAGGCAGTGATAACTATTTTTATTACATGTGTAACGTTTATCATTTGGTGTGTGGCTTTTAAAATTGTAACTTTGCAAATTGGATATCACCATATAAGATTATTTTGTACTATCAATTTGTATAGATATTTATGCATTGTTCAAAGTTATTTGTTTGAGGTACAAATAATTATCGCTAAAGATAACAATAGTATTTATTTGTTGTGATTTTAAAAAACTTACATAACATTATTGATACACTGGACAAAGGGCTATACAATATATATTAACTTTTAAACGACGATTCATATATGCTAGTCCCTTAAATGGTGCAAGAGCAACATTTTTTAAAATAACATTATACAAATGACAAATTACATGTGTCAAAGCAAAATAAACCAAAAACTACAATTACTTTGTCTCCCCTTTCAAAAAAATTGTCACGGGTTCCACAACTACTTCATCATTTCTCATATAATTTTGTCAAATTTGAAACCCGATTTCACCCGGGTGTTTCAACTGGTTGAACCGTTCCGATAAAAAAACATGTCGATTTAAACTGAGTCAAACCGATAGGTTGGGTCGAAAAAATGTCAAATTAAACTGGGTCAGCCCGCCGGGTTTGAAGCGTCCCGGGTCAACCCGGTATCGGTTTCAACAGGTCAACCCGGTATCGGTTTCAACGATAAACAAGAGCCAAGGACAATCACTTTCGAAAGTTGGTTTATACCTACCACGTCCTGTTTTCACACACGGACAATTATATGCCGCTCTTTCACGCGTAAAAAGCAAAAAGGGTTTGAAGGTTGTTATTTTTTATGCCGATAGTAATTTATTAAAGACTACTACAAATGTAGTCTATAAAGAGGTTCTTCACGGTCTTTGATCAGTTATCAACAGGTATGTTCGGATATTCACTTAATGTGATACGAATTTGTTTTTTACATGTTTATTGTAATTCACACAAATGTTTTACTTACACATTCTTTTCATGTTTGTAAGGTTCTCGACGAATTTTTATTGCCTTACCAATTCATCTACTTCTCACTACATACGCTTTCTTTTTGAAAGCTGTCAAGATTGAAGACCACGTGAATGGCTGTTTATTACATTATTACTTACAATAATTGTACTCTATATTGTATTTGAATTATGACTTCATATTAATAAATAACAGATTTACTATTTGTTTTCTTTCATTATTTTTCTTATTTTGTTTACATACTAATTTTTCATCTTTTTGAAACATCTTTTTTCATCTTATTACTTTTATTACCATCTCATTTATCTATTTTTTTTTAAAATAACCCGGTGTCAACAGGTTTTATAAGCTAGTTATATATATATACTAACTTTTAAACGACGATTCATATATGCTAGTCCCTTAAATGGTGCAAGAGCAACATTTTTTAAAATAACATTATACAAATGACAAATTACATGTGTCAAAGCAAAATAAACCAAAAACTACAATTACTTTGTCTCCCCTTTCAAAAAAATTGTCACGGGTTCCACAACTACTTCATCATTTCTCATATAATTTTGTCAAATTTGAAACCCGATTTCACCCGGGTGGTTCAACTGGTTGAACCGTTCCGATAAAAAAACATGTCGATTTAAACTGAGTCAAACCGATAGGTTGGGTCGAAAACAGGTCAAATTAAACTGGTCACCCGGGTTTGAAGCGTCCGGTCAACCCGGTATCGGTTTCAACAGTCAACCCGTATCGGTTTCAACGATAAACAAGAGCCAAGGACAATCACTTTCGAAAGTTGGTTTATACCTACCACGTCCTGTTTTCACACACGGACAATTATATGCCGCTCTTTCACGCGTAAAAAGCAAAAAGGGTTTGAAGGTTGTTATTTTTTATGCCGATAGTAATTTATTAAAGACTACTACAAATGTAGTCTATAAAGAGGTTCTTCACGGTCTTTGATCGTTATCAATGTGTATGTTCGGATATTCACTTAATGTGATACGAATTTGTTTTTTACATGTTTATTGTAATTCACACAAATGTTTTACTTACACATTCTTTTCATGTTTGTTAGGTTCTCGACGAATTTTTATTGCCTTACCAATTCATCTACTTCCCACTACATACGCTTTCTTTTTGAAAGCTGTCAAGATTAAAGACCACGTGAATGGCTGTTTATTACATTATTACTTACAATAATTGTACTCTATATTGTATTTGAATTATGACTTCATATTAATAAATAACAGATTCACTATTTGTTTTCTTTCATTATTTTTCTTATTTTGTTTACATACTAATTTTTCATCTTTTTGGAACATCTTTTTTCATCTTATTACTTTTATTACCATCTCATTTATCTATTTTTTTTTTAAAATAACCCGGTGTCAACAGGTTTTATAAGCTAGTTATATATATATACTAAGAGCATTGATTGGCATGCCTAACTCGTAGGCCTAAATACATGCCTAATCTTATGTGGCATCTCTCTATTAGTTATAGTACACGGACCCACTACTTCACAAACCAATAAAACACTTTCACATCACTTTAGGCATAAATTTAGTTATACATTTAGGTCCCCCAATCATTTTCCATATACTAAAAGGCAGGAACAAGTTTCTAGCATTAATTACTATCTATAGCAATTTGACAAAAATAGTCCTTAAAGTTTAAGTGTCCTTGCAAACTAAGTGATTTGTTGCATTAATTAGTATGTATAGCCATTTAACGAAAATAGTCCATAAGGTTTAATTGTCTTTGCAAACTAGGTCCTTCAAGGACTAACGATGTACCATAATTAAACTTTAAAGGACCGCTACATAAAAATATAATGTGGTCACAACACTTCCGCAGCAACGCGCAGGATCGCCCACTCGTTATTTCTAAAGGTGGCATGTTACCAAAACGTGGAAGGTTCGTGACTTCATGACGATTGTGCTCAACTGCCCATGTCCTCTCGTAACTAAATAAAAGTGGCAACCCTTAAAACAAATGTAAGAAATGATTACTTTTATTAATTACTCCTTCTGTTCTAAATTAATGATCCGTTCTAAATTAATGATCCATGTTTTTTTAAGATGTTTCGATTAAATTGTCTATTACTAGTATTAAAAACTAGACGAGTACTCGCGCCTAGCGGCAACGATTTTTAGCGGCAGATAATTAACGATATGCGATATTGTGGTAAATGTTTCGTAACATGCGATAATTCAACTGAAGTAAAAATTCTTAACATGTATAAAAAAACATATAAAAATATTTATTGAAACTGAAAATAAAACATTACATCAATTATAAGATAACTAACAATGCACATTACTCGCTGTGTAAAATTTCTTAGTACACGTCATTTGAGGTGTTGAATCCTCTTTGATTGGCTTCACTTTGTAGTTACCATCCATCAATGCATGGGATTTGACCCAATTAAAAAAATCTGCAAACCTAAAAAACTTAAGGAAAATATATACACCGGTTATATAATGTATTTTGATCAAATTATTAAACTTTGTATAATATCTTTGAAATTAATGTGCCGGAACAATTAACGATTAAAGCACCAATCAATCACCATCATTATAGCAATATTTGGAAACAGATTTGTATTTAACGTATATAATGCGCAAGAACAAGAACAAAAAAAAATTAACCCTGTGACTAAATATTAAATCCATACAATGTTTTGTGATTGTAGACATTCAAGTTATTCACAACAATATCCTTACAATTTTAATATATATAAAGGTCAAAACAATATTTAAAAAAAATATATGGTCATTGCACACATTTCAATATTTAATAACTGAGATCGCGTATGATACACACTATGAACTAACATAACAATAAAAAAAACAAGTTGTAATATAGTGCCCTATAAAATAGAATATGTTGATAAATTTTTAAAAATTACTAGTGTTAAGATTAAATAAATTAAACTTTTTTTTTGGGGAGGAGGAATACATTAGTAAAAGTTGTCAAAGTTTGGTATACATTTTTTTGAAATTTTAGGTGTGAATTATTATGGAAGCTATTTTATTAAGAACAAATTCTTTGAATTTTTATGTAGAAATTTTAGTTTGAAAAGAAAATTTAAAAATTTAACATTACTCACTTTTTAAGTTTCAAAAATATAGATACATGCTTTGTATGTATAATAATAATAAAATGTTGTATTAACTTTCCAACATTAAATATACCGAATTTGTTTCCATTTAATATTAGTTTGCATTTTTAATGGTGATTATATAAAGAATTGATAAGTTAATTATATTACATATAGTAATTATTTTCTCAACATTCAACAATGCATTAAAAATAATTGTTTTCAACATTCAATCTTATCTTTCAACTTTCAAGTTTCAAGTTTTACTTTTACCTTTGACCATTTTTCTATTTTATGTAGTAAAGATAAAGATAAAAATAAAGATAGATAAAAAATAATTAATCGAGTTTTTCATATTACCATAACTTGAAATTATTATTATAAACTTTAAATAAGTCATTAATTAATTAATTGAAGATAAAACTGTCTTTCTGTTAAAAAAATAAATAAATAATAATTATTGTTTTTATTAAACTATGCGTTTTTTATCGACTGACAATCATTTTAAAACGGATAGAATATCAGTTGTTATAAAAATATAATTTAAAATTAAATATTAAACACGCGAAAAAAAAAAAGTTTGTTCGAGAATTGTCTAAAAGGAGGCTCTTTATCTTAAAGTAGGGGCGAGACTATCTGTTCTTTTGTTACGGACAAATAAGTGTGTTGTATGTGCAATTTGACTTTACGAAAAGCTTGTAATATAACTCTAGAAACACGGCTAAATATGTTAAACATGTCAAACGTGTTCTTTTTTTTTTAAAAAAATATATATATTTTATTAGTTGACGAGCTAACAAAAGAAGCAAAAAGCATGTAAAACAATTTAGAAAGCAATCTAAAGTAGGGCTGAGCAAACGACCTGAACGGACCGGATCGACCGAAACCGGACAGGACAGGACCGGACCTCCTCGATCTCGGTTTTTAGGCTAATTCGGTCTCGGTCTTGGTCGGTCCGGTCCGGTCCAGACCACAAACCGGCTATTTTGCCTAGTTGGACCGGACCGACCGAGACCGGACCGGACTGGACCGACCACATTCGGTCCGGTCCTCGGTCTCGGCTTTTGGGCAAGTTCGGTCTCGGTCATGGTCGATCCGGTTCGGTCCGGTCCGGTCCGGTCCGGGACTGATGCTCAGCCCTAATCTAAAGTATATTTTAAATGTGAAAGCAGATAGGTTTGTTAATTTTGATTACTTTGTTTGCCAAATTTTTTTAGAAGCGTATACATATAACACCGTAAGTAACGGGTTTGTCGATCATGGTGTTATATCGACTAGTTATGGAAATTGTTCACTCCGAGCATACGGTATGTGTGCATTTATCTATATTTCTATACTACTTTATAATGTATTTAGGC
This sequence comes from Chrysanthemum makinoi, assembly GCA_910596185.1. Lineage (NCBI taxonomy): Eukaryota > Viridiplantae > Streptophyta > Magnoliopsida > Asterales > Asteraceae > Chrysanthemum > Chrysanthemum makinoi. The sequence continues at coordinate 94,898,161 of OU343224.1, forward strand.
TTTCTAAAATTAAAAGGCTTAAAAATTCAGACTTTTTTACTTGCTTATTATGGAAAGAGTTTTTCTAACCAAAAATTAAGATAAGGAGCTCCAATCATGAGATGACATGTGTCACTTCTTAACAAACTCCAAGCCTAACTTCTAACAAACTCCAAACCTAACTCCTAACCACTAAAAATTAAGATAAAGAGCTCCAATTATAAAATGACATGTGTCATTTCTCAACTAAAAATTCATCTTTATTTTTAAATTAAAATATCTTTTTATCTACTTATTGTTTTTATAATCTAATTTCACCATATTTTTAAAATTTTTATGCTCTTTAATTCAACATACATTTTGATATATTTGTATGAGTTTTTAGTTTTTACATTTGAGGAGAGTTATTTTACATACCAAACTTTTCTCACATATCAAGGGACTCATCTCCACCATCTATCTAAAAAGAAATCAATGGGTAAGATTAAAAGCATTTTATTATTTCACTCATTTTTTATAATTTAAATATCTCTTAAACCGTTTACCGTTAAGCGAAAATATTTACACCGTCGCGACGAGCATTTAATTATCTTTCTATAGACGGGCACTTTGATATACTTTCGAAAAAAGAAAAAAAAAAATCATTTTTTTTCACGTTTTTTCGTTTATTTTACGTTACTGAAATTTGCATGAAAAAAATCATATATGATAAAACACTAAATTGAATATCACATGTGATATTAGTGTTAAATAGTATATGATATGTAATATCACATGTGATATCATATATGATTTTACACTAATATCAAATTAGTGTTTTATCATATATGATTTTTCAATGCAAATTTCAGTAACGTAAAAAAAACAAAAAAACAAAAAAACTTTACAAAAAAACGTGAAAAATACAAAAAAAAAAAAGTTTTGTCGAAAGTATATCAAAGTGCCTATTTATAGAAAGATAATTAAATGCTCGTCGCAACGATATATTTTTTTTCGCTCAACGATTAACGGTTTAAAAGATATTAATATTTGAAAAAAAATGATGAAAGTGGATTTTTTAAATTGTTGGGATTAATCTCATTCATTAGATCAAATAAAAATGAAGGGTGGAGATTGATCCCTTGGTATGTAAATAATATTTTGTCCTCAAATGATCTTATATCTTTACATTTTTAATTGGTTTATTTTATTTTAATTCAAATTTTTACAACTTTAACATTTATTTCATTTATTTCAATCAATATAATCTTGATTCGTCAAAATCATATACTTTTGAGGTAGTGTTTGACGCGTAAGAGATTGCGCGGGTATTTCTATATGCGGGAATAATGATGTCGCGGGAAAGTTACGGGTAACCCAAACAAACACTTACAACTAACACATATACATTCGAAGTGTTGTGAAACGAATTCACTAAACGGGTAAGCAAACACATATAACTATACTTATCGCCGCCGCTATGCGCGGGTATCCGACTAGTAATTATTCATTGTCATACCAATTAACGTCTAGTACTCCAGTCATTCGCTAAACAACCAGGTTTCTATCTAGTAACTATGGAGTAGCTTCCTTTTTTTTCTTTGTTTGGCTGAGAATTAAAAAATAAAAAAAATGACATCAGTAATAATCAGTTACTATCATAATTACATACCCATGTTCTTAAACTTACATATTTTGACAGGTTATTCGATATTTTTTTACCAATCTTCTATTATCAGTTTTAGCAAATCACAGGCTTCTAAAGTGGAATTAAAATAGATTATTGCTATTTACTATTAATAATCCGGCTGTACACACAAGCAGAAAAAACGTGTTGGAAGAAAGAATATCCATTGTTCACTCCACCTTTGGCCTTTACTTGTATGATTGTATCTTCTAAATGATTGCGTCCGTCATGTCACATAACCTTCTTTTTATCCATCCTCTTTATCTTTTTAATTCACGTTAATGGCCCCTAAATTTGTGCAAACTTATTATTTCTCCCATCAAACTAATTTGGTTGTTATATCTTGGCATGACTTTTGTCGCTATTAATCTTTATTATAAACAACTATCACGATACCATTTGGGCCTACTTTTATAAAGCTGTGTTGCGCCCAACTTAGCAATAACTAGTTAACTACTAGTCCTATAATATTTGCAGGATAGGAACATTATGTATACTTTGATAACCACGATAGCCTAAGATATGATTTATTGTCTACACCTCAAACAACTCCAATTTACATGTCTAGACTGAACTGAATTAAGATTAACATGCTTTATTAAAACTAGTCGGATACTCGCGCACATCGGCTGCGATAAATATAGTTATATGTGTTTGCTTACCCGTTTAGTGAATTCGTTTCACAACACTTCGAATGTATATGTGTTAGTTGTATTAGTTTGATTCGGTTACCCGTAACTTTCCCGTGACATCATTATTCCCGCATATAGAAAGACCCTTACAATCTCTTACCCGTCAAACTCTCCCCCAAAAGTATATGATTTTGATGAATCAAGATTGTATTGATTGAAATAAAGGATAAAGTTGTAAAAATTTGAATTAAAATAAAATAAACCCACTAAAAATATAAAAACTAAAAACTCATAAAAATATATCAAAATGGATGTTAAGTTAAAGAGCATAAAAATTTAGAAAATATGATGAAATTAGATTATAAAAATAATAAGTAGATAAAAATATATTTCAATTTGAAAATAAAGATAAATTCTTAGTTGAGAAGTGACACATGTCACTTTATAATTGGGGCCCCTTATCTTACTTTTTAATGGTTAGGAGTTAGGCTTGGAGTTTGTTAAGAAATGACATATGTCATCTCATGATTGGAGCTCCTTATCTTAATTTTTGATTAGGAGTTAAGCTTGGAATGAGGTTTGGCTTTTACATGCATTATAATATAGTATAGATAATTGGGGCCCCTTATCTTACTTTTTAATGGTTAGGAGTTAGGCTTGGAGTTTGTTAAGAAATGACATATGTCATCTCATGATTGGAGCTCCTTATCTTAATTTTTGGTTAGGAGTTAAGCTTGGAATGAGGTTTGGCTTTTACATGCATTATAATATAGTATAGATATAGATACTTGATATTATCTTTAAAAAAAACTTAATAATCTTATAAAATTTCTAAGCAAATAATCTCAGACACTATTTTATCGCACACACATTTAACTTAAAAACATTTAAGAGAACTCGGTGTAGGTGTATCATTCGTCCGTCAAATGACCCAACAATGCACGAATGGCACATTGTGTTGTACCGTGTCTCGTGTTGTTGGTCCGCCATTCAGTTTTCAGCCAGTCCCCCCACATACGATGTTCGTATATTTTACTTTTATTTTTTTGTTTTGTTTTGTGAGTGAGTATTTTTTGTGATGTATTTTGTAAGACATACATACCAATAACATGTTATTGGTTTTTTTTGTTAAAGATAATATTTTAGTTGTTGATGTGTTATTAAAAAGTTATTAATGTGATATTGAGATGGCAAACAAATAACTGTTATTTGTTTTCTTCACACCTTGCACTCTAACAAATACCATTTTAAGCTACAAACATCTTAGGTGTCATTTGTTTTTTCAGAGCTTTTACCTCTTCATCTGCAAACCATGTCTGCAGAAGAAGAAGTACATTTAAGCTCTTCATCTGCAAGAAGAAGACCGTTTGTTTTTTGTACTATTGAAGTACTTCTTTCCTTTTTCTTCTTTATTTTTTTCTTTTTCACTAGTAGAAGTGGAAAAAAGAAGTGAAAAAAAGAGAAAATTTATATCTGCATAGTAGAAGAGGAAAGAAGTGATTTTACCCTTTTATGTTTGAAAAAAAACAAACGGTCTTCAACGAAATTGTCTGCGCGCTTGCAGACATAAGAGGCAAATAAGAGCTTCTTTGAAAAAACAAACAAGGCCTTAATGTGTTATCATTTCCACTTATCATAATATGCTTAAATTTTACTCACTTATCACACCATTATTACTCTATGCTTCCTTTTTATACTAGTAATTTAATGATCTTAACACATTTCATTAATACCATTCAATACACATTCACTTATTAGAACCATTAAAAGACTTTTCACACCATTAAAGGTCTTAAAATAACATATTTAAAAGACCATCAAAGGTCTTAAAATAACATATATTCAGATCTCAAAGGTCCAATTGGTAAATATTTAAAGTAGTGGTACACCCACACAAGCCACAAGGCCACAATCTCCTCCATTTACAGTATTTATTTTCATTCTTTATATAAATTGGCGCCTCTTATTTCATTCCATCACTTTACCACAACTCCAAACATTCATTCCTTCTTATATTCTCTCCAATTCACACACACACACACAAACACACACAGAGTTCACCGTTAAGTAACGGTGACGGTGAATGGTAGGAGCATATCGTAACGGCAACAATCCGTCAATGGAGGACCGACGGTTATGGAAACACGTTCGTGATAACGTTCACGGCAACATCTATCTCGATCCTGTATGTATATCTTCTTCTTCACTTTTTTTATTTTATATATATATTCTGTTACTTTAAGTTATTGTGTAACTGTTTTTATAAGTTTAAGTAAGTTGCGTTGCGTTGATTTTCCGCAACTATTTGAAATGTATTGTAGCGGTTATTGATGACGTCACTGTTTCAATTTGTTATCTATAAGATGTACGGATGTGTTTGTGTAGTAGTGTACTGTAGTGTGATTTAGGATATCGTTAATTGAGCTTATAGTTAGGTTAGGATGAATTTGTACTTGTTGCGTTTAGTTTACGGATAGACGAGCCGCTGTTTATGTACTAGTTAGGTTAAATTTGTACTTGTCGCGGCGAATTTACGAATCGTGAATTATATTGCTTAATTTTGTATTTTTGTTATCTATAAGATATATGGATGTGTGTTGTGTAGTATTTAGGATATAGTGAACTAAGCTTATAGTTAGGTTAGATTAGATATGTACTTGTTGTGCTGATTCAACGAATCGTTAATAATTTAAATGTGGATGTAACTGATTGCGTTTCTGTTTGTATCAGTTAATTTGTTATCTGTAAGATGTGCAAATGTGTTTGTGTATCAGTGTAGTGTTGTTTTGGATATCATTAGTAACATTTACAGTTAGGTTAGATTGGTACTCGTTGCGTCTGATTTTACGAATTGTCATTAATCAAAATGTAGCGCTAATTGATTGCGTCAGCGTCTAAATTTGTTATCTATAAGATGTACGGATGTATGTATGTATTAGTGTAGTGTTATTTAGGATATCGTCAGCTGAGCTTATAGTTAGGTTAGATTTGTACCTGATTTTACGGAAAGATATTATCCGAAATGTAGCACTTATTGATGACGGCGGTGTTTGTATCGTTTAAATTTGTTATCTATAAGATGTACGGATAGCGTCTTTTAGGATATAATCAGTTTGAGCTTAAAGTTAGGTTAAATTTGTACTTGTTGCGTTGATTTTACGAACTGTTGATAATCGAAATGTAGCGCTAATTGCTGACGGTTAGTTTTTATATTAGTTAAATTTGTTATCTATAAGATGTAAGGATGTATTTGTGTATTAGTGTAGTATTGTAGTGCAATATAGGATATCGTTGGTCGAGCTTATAGTTAGGTTAGATTTGTACTCGGTGTGTTGGTTTTACAAATCGTTAATAATCGAAATGTAGCTGTAACCGATTCCATTAGTGTTTGTATTAGTTAAGTTTGTTAACTATAAGAGATATCATGATATCATCAACTGATTTGACAGTTACTATAAATTTGTACTCATACTTTCTACAATTTTACACAGGATGCTTAAAAGTATGTGTGAAGCTGCTTTGATTTACACCACGAAAAAAATTCGAAATGTAGCTCTAATTGTTAAATTTTGTTATCTATACGATATATTGATGTATGTGTTGCATATCATCAGTTGAAGTTTTGGTTAGGTTAAATTTGTATCTAATTCTGTTTTAGGTCTGTTAAGATAGTTATTGACTGAATATATAGTTTCGGTTTAGTTTCAATGCGATTCTGTTTTGAGAGTTAAAATGCGTATGCTTGCTTGTAGTGTATTGATTCAAATATGTGAAATGTAACTCTATTGTGTTACATTAGCTCCTATGTAACTCTATTCAAATATGCTGTTGACTTTGTTGTTTACATTTTGCATACGTAAACTGACTACTAGTCAATCACATTGATTAGAACTCAGTAGTAATTTTGTTGTGATCTCACTTTAGGTGATTCTTTTGAATGCATTTTTTTTTTATAATTTCAACATCAGAAAGTTCTATTAAGTAAACTTTGTAGAAAATGTATCTGCTAGGTCTATTTTAATTCAATTTTCAGCTTTTCAGATTGTAGTTTAGTTTTTCAGATATAATTTCCAGTTATAACTGGTATATTACGTGTTAAAAGAATCCTAGTGAGGTGAAGTAAGCCAAATATTGATGTTATTTTTTGTAAATGAATATGTGAATGTAGATAAGGAAATACATAATTTAAGGGGCTAAGATGTTTAATAGGCCTTAGTTTGATGTTTGTAGTTATATTCTGGTCCTTTTCTAGAATATTAACTACTTATAGAATGCAGTAACTTTTGTGTCACATTCGTTTTTGAATGGCTTTACTTTAAAGAAAAGCAAATTAGAGGTAATTGATGTTCTTGGATATGTTGTTTACATGGGACTTACAAACGGACTATAAAATAAATCCTTGTTTTTTGTATTCTATGGGCTTGCAATGTCTACATGATATTTGAGATAACATTTAGATTAATAGTTTTATTTATTCTTTAAAATTGCAGCTCGCACTGAAGTTCATCGACACGGAGCAGTTTCAAAGGTAAGTCTATCCATCCAAGATAGTTGTACAAACTTTTCATTTAAAGATGATCGCTCTGCGTTTATTTTTCTTCACACATATATACTCACATAAGTTTTCAACAATTTGCAGGCTTCGGGATTTGAAGCAACTGGGTAAGTCTTCGCTCTTATATACAAATGAAATGTCCTTACTCCTTAGCCTTTTATGTTCATTTATTAAAGCTGTGGAAGTATTGCCCTTCCTCTCTGTCACTGTAGCATAATGTTTATCCCAAAAGAAGTAGCTGAAGCATAAATAAATTATAGTGTGGGAAGAATTCCTGTATGATACGTCACTGTAGCTTAATACTTTCTTGTGGAAGGAATTTGCTAGCTGAAGCAAAAACAAGTTCTGTCGTTCTATTATCTATAGTAATGTTAATATCTTCCCCCCTTTTGTAGGATGCTATGTGCAACATTTATGACGCATAGTTCCTTTACTACGTAAAATATAGTTTCATGTTTCTCATCAGATAATGTTGGGGAAGATGACAACGCACTCGGTACTTGTGATGTGAACTTAGAAGTAGGATGTCCTGTCTTCGTAGATTAGTGTAATTGTGTCAAATGGAAATCATGACACATTTGCTTAGATAAATTAAATATTACATAGAGGTTGCATAGTTGAAAACCTTATATATCATTACATGTTATTGTCAAATGAACCTATAAAGAGTCAAAATCTCTTAAATGGAAGACCAAATTGTTGGATCAACGTTATTGATGTGTTGGATAATCTCTTTTGCTTAATTGAACATCATGAGGTTAATTTTTGAAGTTATGCTGGCTAATTGTATTCCTGTGCAATAACTGTCTGTGATATATAACCAATACCTGGTTTTGTGGTACTACATTCAGCTTTTAGTCAATGCCATTTTATACAAAGTGTTCATGTGTGGCAGGGTTATCCTATATGGTATATCCTGGAGCAGTACATTCTCGGTTTGAGCATTCAGTTGGTGTTTATTGGCTTGCTGGTAATGCAATTGAAAAACTCAAGGCACACCAAGTAAGAAATATATTTTGAATTTTGGACTGCTTTCTTTAATCCTGTTGGTCAATATTTATTCCATCGACATGCCCTCATTTATTTGTAGGGCTTAGAGCTTGACATTGATCAGGCAGACATACAGACTGTAAAACTGGCTGGTAATTAGATTTATTTGATCTATATTATCACCACCTTTGCTGTGTTTTCGTTATTTATCTTTACCTCCTAATCACAGGCTTACTGCATGATGTGGGTCATGGGCCCTTCAGCCATTTGTTTGAGCGAGAGTTTCTTCCTGAGGTTATTCATGGCTCCACATGGTAATTCTTACATTCATTTACATGAAACACATATTTAAAACTGCAGTTCAGTTCACTTACTACAGTATTAACATCAAGAATTTCGACGTAGAGCGGATGCTCATTTTACTCAACTACTACATCTGCATCTTAGTTCTAAAAGTGTTTTCTTTTTTGCTTGCGCAATGCAGTCATTTGTTATTGTCTGCGCCCTTTCTGCCAATTCTTTGTGTTTGTTATAAAATGTTGATGCTTAACTGATGATGTTAATTGTTGAAGTTATTGAAATTTCTCCTATCTAATAAGCCAAAGTGGATCTAACATGCTATACATTTACAAGTTTTGTTCTAATGAATTGTGTCACGGTTTCAGTATCTACTTGATTGGTGGTTTTGCAGGTCCCATGAGGATATGTCTTTGAAAATGATTGACTACATGGTTGATGAGCATAACATTGATATAGATTCTGGATGCCTTAAGAAAGTGAAGGTTATGTCATAGCACAACACCTCTTTACCGTATTTTGATTGAATAGAGAATTCCGCCTGTATTTTTTTAATTCTTATTTTCTTCTAGTAAATGAAAGTACGTTATATATTTTTTTACAGGAGATGATCGTTGCTAGTTCTCATACTGCTCCAGCAAAAGTAAGAAAATGACAGTTGATGTAATCTTTATATGTTAAGAGGTGGTGTTTTTGTATTGATTCTGCCACAGTATCTATTAAATCATCCTTTGCCATTTTTTAACCTGTGCAGACTTCGAAAGAGAAGCTATTCTTATATGACATTGTTGCAAATGGTCGAAATGGCATAGATGTTGATAAGTATGTTATTTCCTTTTTCCAGGATCTACCAAATTAACTACTTTCTTACAGTTATGGATCTTGACATCTGTGTGACTGAATAAATCAGAATATCAACTCTTATTTTATGTTTCTGCTTTGCAGATTTGATTACATTGTTCGTGACTCGAGAGCTTGTGGGCTTGGCTGCAATTTTCAGTTTGAAAGGTAAAAACTTATGTCATGGAAATATGACATCTTGTTATCCCATGTATTAATATATTATCAGTTATTTGATAAATCATGCTTTGTAATATCTTAGGCTGTTGGATAGTATGCAAGTCATAGACAATGAAATATGCTATCGCGCCAAGGAATGTTAGTATTTCATTAAAACCTTTCTTCATCTTAAATGTTGGCATTCATTGTCTTATAACTTATACTGATTATTTGACAGATCTCACGGTTCACAAATTGTTCTACACTCGTGCTGATCTGCACCGTACAGTCTATCAACATGCAAAAGTGAAGGTAAATGTTGAAACTCAGATTTGGTTGATATCAAAATTCACAGTTGAACATTTTAATCATTTGTTTTGGACTCTTTTTGTAGGCAATAGAACTCATGTTTGTAGATGCTCTTGTAAAGGCAGATAAGTATCTTAATGTTTCCTCATTCATTCATGATCCATCTCAGTACTGGAAGGTAGAAATCATATCTAAAGCTCAAATGTTCAAACAGTTAGAGTCAGTTTTTCACATATCATTGACATTAAATGCAGTTGGATGATTCAATATTAAAGACAATTGAAACTGTTGATGCTGACGAGCTTAAGGAATCAAGAGATATTATTCGGAGGATTCGAAGAAGGGATTTATATCAGGTTTTATTCAATTGATAATTGAATTTGTAAAACTTATGAAACCGGAGCATTACGCTTAAGATCTTTTGCTTCAGATATTGAAGTAAATTTAATTTTTTTGTTTTTGTTTGGCAGTTCTGCAATGAGTTTACTGTTCCCAAGGATAAGCTGGACCATTTCAAACGTGTGACGGCACAAGATATAATATGTTCACAGGTTCTTCAACTTTATTTCTATCAAGATCTACTTCTTTGGTTACATACTTGCATTAGTTACTGATGGCTACTTTGGATACAGAAATCTGGTGGCGCTAGTCTAAGAGAAGAAGATTTAGCAGTAAGCAATGTCAAAATTGATTTGACAAAGGGAAGAAACAATCCACTAGAAAGGTATACTTGCAAGTACTGTTATTATTAGCACTCGCCTCCATTTTTTTTCGCCTCACATAGGTTTTGTTTTTCTAACTTTATCTTCTCTCTTCTTGTGGTACCCCAATCCAGCATCAACTTCTTTGAGGTACGTAATAATCTTATCACTGAAATCTTTTCTTGCCTGGTTGCAGATTGATAGAATAACAGAAAATAGAGGTGGAACTTTTGACCCATTTGATTTGGTCAAAATGGGTTAAACAAGTTAAAAGGTCGACCATAGTGTCTTCTAATACACACAGTTCACAACCTCTTAAATTGATTTGAGTATCAAGTTTTTGTAATCATACTTAACACAAAAGTTATTTATAAATTCTTAAATACTTGTAAAAATGTTTTGTTCAACCCAATCCACACCAAAATTATCCGTTTGACCCTGTCAACCAACCATTTGCTACTTCTAGCAGAACGTCACATATATTATCTTTTTTGAGTTGATAAAACTTGTCTTTATCCTATTTCAATCAGTTTCTCATATCCGGTCATGGTAATGAAACAGAAAAATAAAACTGAGAAACGGAAGTATAAAACAAAATGGATATATAGGATTGTGACCCAATGGTAGAACATTAAACGTAGCTATTTCTGTTTTCTACAGGATTACGATAGTAAAGAAAAATTCCCAATTAGCAAAGATCAGATAAGTCACTTGCTGCCTGCATATAATCAAGACTTGATTGTGAGAGTGTACTCCAAGAAGCCTGATCTGGTACCACTCTCAATTCTAAAGTGCATTATAATCATTTTTCACATGACTATGTACTTTAATATTATTGGTTCTTATAATACACCACTGATTATTGTAGCAACTTTGCAGGTGAACGTAGTTTCTGAAGCATTTGAAAATTTCCAGTTAAAAACCTATGGAATGAAAGCTCAAGTACATGGAACTCCAGAAAGGAAGAGGTGCAGGATCTTTCTGTAAATGTCTCGTTCAGTTAAAAGTAGTAAGGTGAATACGCAAAGTATATACATAGACTTACTTGCTCTTGGTCTTTTGGATAGAATTACTCAACAGAGGTAAAAACTCACGTATATTATGAAGTATCTGTCTGTTTTGAAATTACGTCAGGTATTACAGCTTATAACGATTGTAAGGATGATTGTTGTCAGACAAAATTGTAACAAAAACCTTGATGATTTGATATGATATATTAGTTTGTCTAGAAACAAAAATGGCATTTGCATTTTAATTTTCTGGCCTTTGAGAGAATTGTCGCAGTCTTGGTGAATGTTGTTGCATGAATCTTTTCGACTTTTATTCGTGACCACGGCAAAACGAGAAACTTTTTATTTTCTTTCCATAAACAAGTTCAGAAATTGCAGTTTTTATAGTAATTTGGCTGATGTGAATCAATTTTACATATTGTCTAGTTGTTTATGTAAAACTGATTGTAAAACTTCGTGACAGTTAAAAGGTATCAGGTTTGGTATCATTTAGTGAAATACTAGATAACAAAAGCTGTTTTTCTCGTTAAAGGTCTAACTCTGAGTTATCCTTTGTAATGATTTGTTATTGAGAAGTAATATGTTGACGAAAATTAACACTCGGTAGATGTTGCCTAAAGAACGACATGGTTCATGGAGACAGTGCCTGCTTCATTGAAGATCTATGCTCCTTTGTGCATGTGATGTTCTTCCATCAAAAAGAGTACAGACGCAACCATGGACGGACCCACATGTATGCCGGGTGTGGCACGGGCTACACCCGATTTTATGTCACGAAGTATAAAAAGATTTTAAAACTGTCGTTTTTGTGGTATGTGCAACTCCCAAATTTTTTTTACTACTTCAATTTCTTACAGTGTAACTTTAGTTAACCCAGTATTTCTTTTGTGCAACACCCTCTTAAAAATCCTGGGTCCGTCCCTGGACGCAACCAAATTAAAACAGAATGCTCACTAGTTCTTAAGGCTAGTCCCAGTCGTGACCTGGGACGACCTGGGTCATCCAGCGCCACGTCAGCTTTCTCTCTCCAGCGACCTGACATGACCCGGATGCCCCAGTCGACGACCCAAGCCTTTTTTTTTTTTTTTTTTTAATTCAAACATTTTTAACATTAAATTTAAATTTCATTCAAATTAAAAAAAACATTACATTACAAAATTAAAAAAAAAAAAACATTACACTACGAATTTAAAAAAAAAAAAAAAAAAAAAAAAAAACATTACAATACGAAATTCAAATAACGTTAAAAACATTACAAAAACTCTTCATCGTCTTCGTCATCGTCACTATCTACTTGATTCACTGCTTCGACATGATGTCGACGATTTCTCCAAATGTGTTCGACCAAATCAGATTTTAAGTTTTGATGAGTTGATGAGTCCATTAGCTCGTGAGTAACCACCAACGATTCTTCATGCGTTCTTAAGGGATCATGATTTTGGTGTCCCTCATCTTCAAACCATGTAGGACATATCGCCCGCTGCTTGTGTCGGATGATCATATTATGTAATATGATACATGTATACATAATATCTTGGATATCATTTCTAAAAAACCATCGAGCAGGAACTTTAAGCATTTTCCACTTTTTCTTCAACACACCAAAAGCCCGTTCCACATCTTTCCTTGCTGCTTCGTGCCTCCTCTTGTACAATATTCTTTTACGATCACCCGTGGGAGGATTTGAAATAGACTTCATAAGAACGGACCATTGTGGATATATCCCATCAGTAAGATAATATCCCCTTTTATAAGCCACATCGTTAGCCTCAAATTCAAGGTCTGGTGCTCTCCCAGATTTGATATCATTGAAAACAGGTGAACGACGTAAAACGTTTACGTCGTTATTCATTCCGGAGACACCAAAGAACGCATGCCAAATCCATAAATATTGGGAAGCGACCGCTTCCAACAAAATGAATGGATGTGGCCCGTGATCACCCCTACAATGTTGAGCTATCTCACTATTCGGACAATTCTCCAACTCCCAACTTATACAATCAATGCTTCCCTTCATCCCAGGAAAGCCATGCTTATGCTCGTGATGAGCATATATTCTTTCAAGGTCAGAATACGTGGGCCTTCGCAAATACTCATGACCATATAACTCCATGATAACCTCACAAAACTTACGAAGACATTCACGGGCTGTGGATGCACCAAGTGCCAGACTCTCGTCAAGAGAATCAGGAACGGCCGCGTATCCCAATTGACGAATGACCGCAGTACACTTGACCAATGGGCTAATACTAGGTATGCTGTTGGGTTCAATAAATACCCAAACCCCTTAATCTAGAATTTGAATAGAAAATAGCCCAAGTGATTAGCCCGTTAAACACTAAACAGGTCACTGAGTGCATAGCCTCTCAGTGAGTCATCTTCGGGATACTCAGTACGAGGCGTAGAAGAAGTCTCTCCACTCAGTAAGGCGGAATTTAAAGGGTGAAGACTGAGTCAAGAAGAAGATGATGGATTCAGTGAGTGATGACAATAACTCACTGAATCCCCAAGACTCCTCTCCAATTGCTTACACTGAAGACAAACTGAAGTAGAAGACTGAAGGATGAAAAGACTGAAGAAAGAGCGGGACAAGGCGGGATAAGTTTGAATCAGATAAGACAACGTCCTTATCAACCAAAGTCAACTTTCCCTGAATGGCAAAAGATCAGGCTCGGTGTCATCACTGAACTTAGGAAAGTAGTCTTGTCTCTTACCTAGAATAGTCTTTGTAAACAGAGACAAAATACATCAGTATTTTGTCTTCTGTATGATGTCAGTTGTCACTTAGGAAAGAGTTAAAACTCATACATGTATAAATAGTATAAGAGATGGAGTGAAAAGGTTAAGCTTGTGAATTGTAAAAACACACACACGCAAGCCATCTTTTCACTCCTCCAAAGACAACTTAGTTCCTGAGATAGCTCAGTGAGCTCTAAGGGTTGTGCTCAGACTTAGCCTGAGCTTAGAGAGGAGTCACCAAACTTTGTTATTTCAATCCCAAGTACTATTCCGCAAGTACTTGGGTAACGTATTCTTTGTTGATTTATTTCTAATAAGAATATGATGTTGAAAATTTATAAGTGTGTTTTACTTATGTTAATTTCAGTTATTGTTCACTATTAACTTGTTTTTTATTCTTAAACTGTTTTAAACGATAGTGAACGGAGAACAACAAGTGGTATCAGAGCAAGGCTAATTATAAAACTCGTTTTTAGGCCGCTCTAAAAGTTTTTAAATTAGGATCCTAAATGGCTGAAATTGATGTACCCCAACTAGTCGATAAAAAGGGTGGAGATTATTCAGCTGTTGCCCCTAGACTTGAAGTTGGCAAATTCAACAAATGGAAAAAGCGAATGCTTTGCTATTTGATTGGGATGGAACCTTATTATATCAAGTGTATAAATGAAGGTTCATTTGTCCCAAAGATCTGAAGGGTTGCCCAAACCTGAAGCTCAGTGGACCCAGGATGAAAGGAGAGTGGTCAAACAGGACCAAAGACTCAAAAGTATCATAATATCTTGTCTTCCGGACGATATTATGGAGTCTGTTATAAGCTGTAGTACAGCTAAGCAAACCTGGGATGACCTAGTTCATAGTCATGAAGGACCATCTGATACCAAGGAAAACAGGATAATGGACCCGAAACTTGAGTATAACACCTTCAGGGCTAAGGACTCAGAAACTCTCTCTCAAACTTACACCAGGTACAAAACTCTTTTAAATGAACTGTCAAATGATGGTGTTAAGTTGTCCAAACATGAAATCAATGTTGGTTTTGTCAACAGTCTCCCTGAGAAGTGGTTGAATTTCTCTCCGGGACTTAGGAATGCTAATCATATCCAAAATCTTGAGCTTCCTGAAATTTATGGGAAATTTATCTATGAGGAAAACCTCATCAACAGACGATACACTGACTTAAAGAAGTCTCGTGAAGTCAAGAAGTCTCGACCACCACCTCATCACCAATATCAATGCTTCTAATCTAACAATGTTGTTCAAGATTTTCGTGGAAAATTCGATGATGAGCCGATGAGAGATCAAGTGAGGAGTACCTAAATGACCTGAATACTGAATTCCAGGAAAGGGCACTCCTTGCTAACTCTCGAAGGTTTATAAAAAGAAACAAAGGTTTTTCAAATGCCAAAGCAAATGAGGACACTGAATGCTTTAAGTGTCACAAAAGAGGTCATTTTGCAAAAGACTGTTAATTTCTGAACCCTCTTATAAACCATCAGGGTCAAATCAGTCCTCAGGCTTTAGCAAATTTCAACCAAAAATCTATCAGTCTCATCAAAACTTTCAAAACAAATCTGATCAAAACAAAACTGTTGATTTTGAAGCAAAATATAAGAAAGTCAAAGCTAAGCTTGCATTGCTTGAGGCCAATCCCTCAGAAACAACAAAAAGTGTTCAATCTGTGCAGGGTAAAAACAAAGGCCTTGTTGCTGAGACCTTCGACTGGGATGAAGAGCCAGTATCATCAGATGATGAAATGGTGCATGTCAGTGCACTGATGGCCCTCTCAGAAGAGGACAAGCTAGCTGTTGGAAAGAATCACGCCAGAAATGGAGAATGGGTCAATATCACAATGAAGAAGGTAAATATTCTACTTTATATGGATGATGACTCGATTGGCCTTACATGAATTATCCTGAATGTTGACCTTAAGTTCGTAGAGGAGCAAAGACTTAATCTTTTTCAAAATACAACAAGCTAAGTTTTGAATTAAACAAGTGTAGGGATGAAATGCTTCTTTTAAAACAAGCTAAGCTTGAGGCTGTCACTTTGCAAATTCAAAACACTGAACTAGTTAAAAGAAATCGGGCTCTTCAAGACGAACTTAAAAAGGTTCAAGATATTCTTGATAGTTGGACTGCCAAGAATCCCAGGGTCTTTGATGCTGTGGGAGCCCCAGTAGCAAGAAGAGAGTCTTAGGTGAAGATCATCTTCCTGAATCTCTCAACAAAGACCAGGGTCCTAAGCCATTTGTGTCTGGTGGTATGATTACCAACATGTTGACTACTCCTAAACCAAGTGATTGGATTGAAAGGGTCAATCCTGAGAGTAAGCTTCCAAATTTCGATTCTGGAAGGATTTTAGAGCCTGAAAGCCAAGCTCTAAAGAGCATGCTTGGACTCCCTGATGTACCCAGTAGTACTGAACACATCTCTGAGTCTGAAGCAGAATCTCAAGCACCGCTTCCACCACTGAAACCTCTTCAGGGTGCTGCACCAAGCTCTGAGCTTACTCCATTACAATTCAATCCTCACTCACCAAAAGAAAGGTCTGGACTTGGTAGAACCATCCTGAAAAGACCAACAAAACCAACTCAACAAGAGTCTACTCCTACTGAGACTTCAACATCCTCTGTTCCCTCTGAAGCTGACCAAATTCAGCAACTAACTGAGCTTGTGAGGAAGCTGACTGAAAAGATGGAATCTATCGAAAAAGCTCCTGATTCAATCAAGGATACTAAGTCAGCCTCATCTAGCTCATCAAAGTCAAAATCCACCAACAAACCCAAGCAAAAGTGTGAACTGTGTCATTACACCAGCCATACCACTGACAACTGCTATAGAATCCTTTTTTGCATGATCTGCAAAAAGGATGATCACAGGACTGCAGACCACCTACAGTATGTCAGTCAAGCAAACTATACCAAAGTTGGTCATCAGTATGCTTCATCCTCCAAAATAGCTCCCAAGAATAGAGCAAAACCTTTTCCTCTGTGCCCTCACTGTGGGTTTAATGATCATCATCAGGATGATTGTCTCATGAACACATGCTGTGATATATGCGGTAATCCAGCTCATGAGACATCCCAACATGACAGTGTCATTCATGCAAGGAGAGGTACAAAACAACCCAAAATCACTGAGTCTCTAAATGCAAAACCTGTGGTAGCACAATGCACTCAACCACTGACCATGAGTCAATTACCAAATTCAAAGAGACCTTGAGACCCAAGCCCACTAGTAAGTGGGTCACTAAGAGAAACTAATTCAGTTTACTACTTGTGCAGAGACACGCCAGGGAGCCTATTTGGCATCTAGACAGTGGATGCTCAAGAAGCATGACTGGTGTAAAGGAGTATCTGCACAAGTATATAGAGGAACCAGGACCCAAAGTATTGTTTGGTGATAACTCATCATGTCCCACTGAGGGTTACAGTTCAGTAAACTGCAATGGAATAGTTTTCTCTAGAATAGCTTATGTCAATGGTCTAAAATATAATCTCATCAGTGTCAGTCAACTATGTGATGCTAAGTACATTATGCAATTCAATGACAAACAAGGCACCATCTTCAATGCCAACAAAGAAGTGGTGTTGATAGCTCCAAGGAGAGATGATGTTTATGTATTAGACATGTCAACACTCTCCCAAGATGGAACTTGTCTCTTTGCTAAAGCCACTGAAACTATCAATTGGCTGTGGCATAAGAGACTCTCACACTTAAACTTCAAAAACCTCAACAACTTGGCAAAACATAACAAGGTCCTTGGCTTACCATCACTGGTTTTTGCAAAAGACAAACCATGCTCTGCTTGTGAAAAAGGTAAACACCACAGAGCATCATTCAAAACCAAACAAAATTTCTCCATCAAAGCTGCCTTCACCTCCTGCATATGGATCTCTTTGGACCTGCTCGTCCCAGATCAATCCAGCATGAGAAGTATACACTTGTCATTGTTGATGAGTTCTCAAGATACACTTGGGTATACCTTCTTTCCAAAAAGAGTCAGGCAGCTGATACGATAATGTCATTCATCAGGAAGATTGAAAACCAGAATGACATTACTATTAAACAAATCAGAACTGACAATGGTACTGAGTTCAGAAATGATGAGCTTGAGAGTTTCGTGATGAAAAGGAATTTCTCAAAATTTCTCGTTTCCATATACCCCTGAACAAAATGGGGTTGTTGAAAGGAAAAACAGGACTCTCATTGAGGCTGCTAGAACCATGTTAAATGGCTCAGCCCTCTCAAAGCATTTCTGGACTGAAGCAGTCAAAACCGCCTGTTACACTCAAAACAGGTCAATCATTGTCAAAAGACATAATAAAACCCCATATGAGATCTTCAAATGTAGACTTCCCGACATCAGCTATTTTCATGTGTTTGGATGTCCTGTGTTCATTCACAACCACAAGGATCATCTAGGCAAGTTTGATGCAAAAGCTGATGATGGATACTTCTTAGGCTACTCACTGATCTCCAAAGCCTTTAGGGTTTTTAACACAAGGAGACAACAAGTTGAGGAAACCTTTCATGTCACCTTTGATGAAAGTGCTGAAAGCATCAGGTTCACCAACACCTCCGTGGAGGAAATAGGAATTGATAACTCATCAAGATATCCTCCTGATGAGTACAACACTGAATTCTATTCCTCATATCAAGCTGATGCTGACATCTCATACTATGTCTTACCTCACAACCTACCCCAACCAACTATCAGTGAGTTCATTGATAATCAGTCAGTCCCTGCTGGGATAGGAAACACTGATCCAAATGATCAGGAACCTGTAACTCATGAACCTCACCCTGAACAAGACATCTCTACAGATGTTCTAAATGATTCTGTGGCTCTTGTACCTGAACTCACATCTGAACTCCTAGTGACATCTTCAAGCTCAGATCCCAGACCACAAAGTAAGTGGACAAGAACTCAGGACATTGAGCTTGTAAACATCATTGGTGAACCCACTGAGGGCATGCTCACTAGAAGCATGGCTGCTAATCTAACTGCAGCTTCAGCCAATGAATGTCTATATGCTGATTACCTATCAGTTATAGAACCCAAAAGTGTCACTGAGGCTCTAAAACACCCAAGCTGGGTTCAGGCCATGCAAGAAGAACTGCAACAGTTTGATAAAAACAAGGTCATGACCTTGATCAAATGTCCTCAGGATATAGTAGTCATAGGAATGAAGTGGGGTTTCAAAAACAAAACTGATAAAAATGGCACTGTCATTAAAAACAAAGCCAGACTTGTAGCCAAAGGTTACAGTCAACAAGAAGGCATTGACTATGATGAGACATTTGCTCCTGTTGCAAGAATGGAAGCCATCAGGATCTTCCTTGCTTATGCAACATACATGAACTTCAGGGTCTACCAAATGGATGTTAAAAGTGCATTCTTAAATGGTGATCTCAAGGAAGATGTGTATGTTCAGCAACCCCAGGCTTTGAGAGTAGTGAATTTCCCGACTATGTCTGCAAGCTTGACAAAGCCCTTTATGGACTTAAACAAGCTCCAAGGGCATTGTATGAAACTCTCTCACCTTCCGATACAAAACAAGTTTGTCAGAGGAAAGATAGACAATACACTGTTTGTCTATAGAACTCAACAGGATGTGATATTAGTCCAAGTATATGTTGATGACATCATCTTTGGCTCAACAAACTACAAACTTTGCAAACAGTTTGAAAAACTAATGACAAAGAAGTTTGAAATGAGCATGATGGGGGAACTCACATACTTTCTTGGACTACAAATCAGGCAAACCGATAAAGGAATATCCATCAGTCAAGAGAAATACACCAGAAATCTCTTGAAGAAATATGAGATATCGGACTGTGCCTCAGTGAAGACTCCAATGGTCCCACCTAACAACCTTGGACCGATCTCACGGCAAATCAGTCAATCAAACCCATTTCAGAGGGATTGTTGGATCACTGATGTATCTAACCGCTACTAGACCAGACATACAATTTTCAGTCTGTTTAATAGCAAGATATCAGTCCAATCCCAAAGAATCACACCTCACTGGAGCCAAAAGAATACTCAGATACCTGAAGGGAACCCCAAACCTTGGACTCTATTATCCAAAATGCTCAGGATCTCAAGGGTTACTCCGATTCTGATTATGCTGGCTGCAACATGGACAGAAAAAGTACCTCAGGGTCTGTCAATTTCTTGGAGGAAAACTGGTTTGTTGGAGTGCTAAAAAGCAACAATCAGTGGCTATGTCCTCAACTGAAGCTGAATATGTAGCTGCAGCAGGATGTTGTGCCAATGTATTATGGATGAAAAGTTAACTCGGTGACTATAACATCCATTACAAAATGGTGCCCATCTTCTGTGATAACACCAGTGCTATTGCAATCTCCAACAACCATGTCCTCCACCAAAGAACCAAACACATTGATATCAGATATCACTTCATTAGGGATCACATAATGAAAGGAGACATAGAACTTCATTTCATCCCTACTGAATATCAACCGGCTGATATCTTCACCAAACCCTTGGATGAACCTACCTTCAGGAGACTGAAAGCTGAATTAGGAATGCTTGACATTGAAAGTCAGGTATCTGAAAACCAATCTCAGTAAGTTCTCTGAAATGGTTCATCCTCCCTGAACACCCAAAATAAACCTCTCACTAAATGAGTAAGACTCATTCAGGGTCCCTGATATTTGACAAAGAGCATTGAATGAGTAACTAAATGATCCAAGTATCAGTTACTTAAATGTCCTAGGTTGGTAAATATGCAAATTTAATATAGGAATATATGTCTCTTTGTCTTACTATCATCCCGCTTGGCATTTAATGCCTCCTCTCACAGAAGATATCAAATTGATATTTTATCTCTGCAAAAGTGCACTTTTACTGTGCACCGCAATCTGTTCCTTGAAAACGGGATTTTACTGCGGGTAATGGAGTGGTAGCATTAAATGTGGAAATTCAAACGTTTTTCAAAAACCGACTCTTAATATTCCCATTTGTGCACAAACCACCCTTCTCACCACTCTATAAATACCTTCTTCCAAAACAAACAAACACACACAAATTATTTTCTGCAACAAAACTCTGCCAAAATCATTTCTAAAACCCAGAAATATTTGTGTGTGCTAAAAAAAAAACTCTTCAAACCTCTTTTGGAAAACCCTTCTTGTAATCATTTATAAAAGTTTTTCATCACAAAACTTGAGAGATCTAAAAATCTTGATTGTTCTAGTCAAAAGAGAGTACTTTTCAAAAACCCTAAAAATATTTAATGGAAATGGCTAGAACACAATCTCTCTAGTTTGCTTCTCAGTGGGTAGGGGATCTTACAAATGTTGAATTTAAAACTAATAATGTCATAGGCAATTTTGAATACCCTGAAACTGTCCCAGCCTACAAAGAAATTATGAAATTTTTGTTTAATTGCCCACTGAAAACGGCCTTTGTTTAGTGTCCCTCCATTGTTTACCAAAATCTCCTCAGGGAGTTTTGGGCAACAGCCAAGGCCTATGACCCGACACCCTCCACTGATGAGAACAACCTCAGACCTCTCATGGAATATCTCATCAGATTCAGTCTTCATGGGGGGATTATAACAAAGGAGTTTATGTCGCCCATCCTGAACCTTCCACAGTGAAGGATGGGATAAAACAAATCGTTTTAGATCCAACGTTTTTGGACAAGACCCCAGTCACCAAAAGCTCATTCCCCGTGGCTTTGGAGGATCCTATTCACTTTTGTGATTCAGGTCCTCGGCGGGAACCACTCATCCACTGAACAAGTTAACTCTATTCAGTTGATGATGACATACTGCTTAATGAATAGGGTCACTGTCGACATAGGGGAGATCATTTACAGTGATCTCGTAACCAAGCTACAGAGCAAAACTAGGATGAAATACGTTTCGTATCCTAGGTTTGTATCTTGCGCTTTGCAAGTGTTACTGGGTTCAAATTATCCTCAGGAAGAAAAATTTGGTGCTTAACCAGGCATCCTGAGCCAATCAAATTTTCAAAAGACCCATCCCTTGTCACTCCTATTGAATT
The DNA here is from genome assembly GCA_910596185.1 of Chrysanthemum makinoi. Classification (NCBI taxonomy): domain Eukaryota; kingdom Viridiplantae; phylum Streptophyta; class Magnoliopsida; order Asterales; family Asteraceae; genus Chrysanthemum; species Chrysanthemum makinoi. The sequence continues at coordinate 94,920,077 of OU343224.1, forward strand.
GACGGCCCATATGGTTGTTGTAAACAACCAGGAGGGATCAGTGTCTCCAAACCCTGCTCCTAAAAAGAGAAAGGGAAGTATCGACGGGACTAAGACTAAACCCAAGTCCCAGGGCCCCGAGGCTTCAGGAACACAGCCTAAAAGGCACAAAAGGCCCGAGACTAAAATGACACCCACGATGACCGGCAACATCCACCCCCGTGACAACGAAGGACACCGATACATCACAGTCAGTGCCCTTGGTCACAACCACTACTCCCCAAGATCCAGAGGGAAACATACAACCCGCTGGTAGAGGAGCGCCTTCCACAACGCCCAAGGATGACATTAGCAAATCACGCCTTTGTCGAGGGCACATTGATCGATCCCAAAGACTCGGAGGGAACCAAACAACCCGCCGATAGGGATATAACTATCACCGACTCTGCTAAAGGCACTGGGAAATGCCCACCGTGTCTCGAGGGTCACGGGGACAAAGACTCGGAGGGAAAGGAACAACCCGTTGATATGGAACCCACAACCAATCCCGACTCCAGCGAAGGCCTGGGAAACGCCCACCGTCCGAGGGGTCAACGGGGACAAAGACTCATAGGGAAACATACCACCCGATATGGAACCCATCACCAACCCCCGGTTAACCGCTGGCGATGTTATTGGCATACTATTTTCTGAAGATGAGCTTGCTGAAACTGATGATGAAGTTTTATCAGCTGGGGAAGAAGTGGACGTTGAGGTTCAAGCCGAACAAGGACCTCACCGATCCACAAGAGCATACTGAATCACCAGTCAAGCCTGACAATGATGACTCTTCCTCCACTGATGAATTTGAAAGATTTGATAATGTTCTCCCACATACTGAAAGGCAGCTTGTTCGATGGATCACCAAAGCGTCTCGAAGGTTATACTTTGGGGTCATTGAAACTCTGTGGGAACAACACACTGAGGCTGTTGCAAGTTATGCTGATCTAAAGGCTGAGGTACACGGCTTTGATGAAAATGTTCATGAGCACAGGGATCTGATGTATGATAACCTCCACCGACTGGATGACAACTTGGCTAAATTCCTCGTGCACCTTCAAGGTGTAGGTACAAAGATTGATGAAATCAGGGAATTTGTCAAAGAAGACCCAAAGATCGAACTCTAAAGTGCTAAAGGCTACTGAGGCGTACTTGAAACAATCCTCAAGCCTCACTGAATTGCTCGATATACTTAAGTATGCTAATGTTCAGGGTCTTCCATCCTCCGTCCAGTCTCTTCAAGCTACATTGGACTCTTTGAATACTGGTGGCTACTTTGGCTCAAGCATCCTCATCTCGGCCGGAATCTTGGGCCCGAATGACCGCTTTGGAAGTTTCTCAGGCTAATTTGGAAGAAAAAGTCACCGGTATTCAATCGACACTTCGGACATCAAGGCTATGATCTCGAAATTTATCAGGCCTTCAAGGGTCAAGCTGCCAGTCCCCTCAGCACCAACACCAACTCTTGCCCTCACTGACACTCCGGCAACAGTTGAGGGGGAGAAAACTGAAGAAACTCCTCTTCACACTAAGGGGGAGACAACACCACCAGTATCTGCAGCTCCAATCTCATCATCACCACCAGTCTCATCAATCCCACCAACATCAACAACAACACTGACAGTGATTACACCAATAACAACAACAACACCGCCCCTGGTAGCATCTTCTTCTTCAGGCCATGACAAAGGAAAAGGCAAAATGACAACACCTCCTGAGCTTGAGAAGATTCCCTTTAAGATCGGCGACACTGAATACCTGCTCACACCACAACAGCTGAGTGCCTATCTTGCAAAAGAAGAAAGGAAACAGAAACTCGCTGAGGAAGAAATAAAAAGCAGAGAGGCACTGGTAAAAGTGGTCGCTGAAGAAGCTGAAAACGTTGGAATAGATGCTAAGAAGCTTAAAAAGGGTCAGGCAGGACAAAAGTTCAAGGAAGCTCAGGCTGCTCAGATGGCTGAAATGAGAAAACAGTTGGAAGAAAAGAAGAAGAAAACTGAAGCTCCCAGGCAAAGCAGAATTGAGCATTACAACTGGACAATGACAAGCCGAAGGCTTCCTGAAAAGATAACATATGTCAAGATTATCCCCAATACCAAACCACTGGCCATGAATGTTTATAGAGGGGATGATAAAGACACTTCGAGGTTCATGATCCCCTAAAATTCACTGACTTTGGGATCACTGAACTCGATGAACTTGGTCCAATTATCGAAAAGAAAAAGAATGCTGTGGTTAAGGAGCTGATGAAGATGCTCAAGAAAAGATATGAAAGACCGAGAGAGGCACCGGCAGAATCGAGGATTCAACCTGCCTTAACTGCACCTCAAGGATCTCAACCACAGTCATCTACTGGCAAAAGAAAGAGGGTTGAGTTCCAGCCTGAGATAAAAGTGTCTGGACTAGAATGTAATAGGGAGCTTCCTGAAGGAGTGAAATTTGTGAACTGTCTAGTGATTGAAAAGCCTGAAAGAGGGCTATTTTTCATTGATGTCTATGGAAACCCAGCATTCTAAAGGTGGAGTGATATCGATCAGGCTGGAGTGGCTACAATGATCAGCTACATTCCAGTGGCCTCTCAAATTCAGACTCCTGCAAATATCAGGTTCTGCACTGACTTAAACGCAAAGATAAGAGACCATCCTGACAGGGAAACACTCATCACCAAGAAAGTCAAGCTTGAAGCTCTGGGAATCCATCTGGACTGACATCATTTTGAATTATCTTTTGTACTAGTAATAGGAACCTTGTAATTTGATCATTAAATGATGTATGCTTTTGTTAAAATATTTAGTGTTCCTTATTGTATTCATTAGTACATTCAGTGTAAGAAGAAGCCATTTGTTCACTTACACTGATCAAACACTTAGGCTATTTGTATATCCAAATAGGGGGAGACTGTTGGGTTCAATAAATACCCAAACCCCTTAATCTAGGATTTGAATAGAAAATAGCCCAAGTGTTTAGCCCGCTAAACACTAAACAGGTCACTGAGTGCATAGCCTCTCAGTGAGTCATCTTCGGGATACTCAGTACGAGGCGTAGAATAAGTCTCTCCACTCAAGTAGCGGAACTTAAAGGGTGAAGATCGAGTCAAGAAGATGATGGATTCAGTGAGTGATGACAATAACTCATGAATCCCCAAGACTCTCTCCAACCGCTTACATGAAGACAAAATGAAGTAGAAGACTGAAGGATGAAAAGATCAAGAAAGAGCGGGACAAGGCGGGATAAGTTTGAATCAGATAAGACAACGTCCTTATCAACCAAAGTCAACTTTCCCTGAATGGCAAAAGATCAGGCTCAGTGTCATCACTGAACTTAGGAAAGTAGTCTTGTCTCTTAACTAGAATAGTCTTTGTAAACAGAGACAAAATACATCAGTATTTTGTCTTCTGTATGATGTCAGTTTGTCACTTGACTTAGGAAAGAGTTAAAACTCATACATGTATAAATAGCATAAGAGATGGAGTGAAAAGGTTAAGCTTGTTAATTGTAAAAACACACACACGCAAGCCATCTTTTCATTCCTCCAAAGACAACTTAGTTGCTGAGATAACTCAGTGAGTTCTAAGGGTTGTGCTCAGACTTAGCCTGAGCTTAGAGAGGAGTCACCAAACTTTGTTATTTCAATCCCAAGTACTATTTCGCAAGTACTTGGGTAACGTATTCTTTGTTGATTTATTTCTAATAAGAATATGATGTTGAAAATTTATAAGTGTGTTTTACTTATGTTAATTTCAGTCATTGTTCACTATTAACTTGTTTTTTATTCTTAAACTGTTTTAAACGATAGTGAACGGGGAACAACATATGCCCCTAGCATCAAGAGTTTGTCGAAAATAAGTAGAGTGATCGGTTATCTCTCGAACAATTTCTGTGAATAGCTCTCGGCTCATACGGAACCGCCGAGAGAATGTTCTTGCGTCGAACTGCGGGTTTTCGGAGAAGTATGCCGCCACTAAACGATTATGAGCACCCTCATGATCCCTACGTATGTACCTTCGTCGGGTTTTTGGCTGTGATGCTTTGTAAGCCTTCCAAGCAAAATCCGCAAACTCCACAAACTGACTAAAAATTTCTTCATCGTCGGAAGACGAAGAAGAACCGAATAAATGCTCGAATGACGACATATTAAAAATTGTGTTTCGTGGGTATTTCGTTAGAATGGTTGATTGAATATAGATGAGAAATGGCGAGTGGTGAATTGTGTTTGAGGAGAAGTTGGTATTTATAGAGTGGTAAATTTGGTTTAAAAAAAAGTTTTTTTTTGGTTTAAATGACCAAACGGTCACATTTTGAAATTGATGGGAATTAAAGTTGCAAATTGTGGACGTTTAAATCGGTCAGTTTTTCACCCGATGTTTGCAATTTTGTCTCGGCGACCGAAGTGCCAACCGAGCACCACAGACAAGGCAACCGATCTCAACATCGGTCGACACTCCTTTTTCTCGATGCCCAACCGATAAAAATGTGTCAAATGCGTCCAGCCTAACGCATATACATGTGCTATTGAACTGATCTGGGGCTGTTGCAACTAAGCTCCACCTGACATATATCCTTTTAAGATAACTTTATCACAATTTTTATTTTCTTAAACATGGTTATACCCATTATAATGAGTAATCATTTGGATTGCTTTGATATGAATACTACAAAACTCCCAATTTTTGAAGGACAGTTTTCTTGAATCAAGAATCAGTAAGATGTATCACAATACCATCAAATATACCAATATTTGGAACTATTTACTGTTTGGTTGTGATTGGAAAATGATTTACCAAGAGTTACATGGAAGGATGAAATTCATTGTTTACAAAGAACTCCAAACATCTCATCTTTTAGCTTTTTATTCTCAAGTGTCGTCACAAATATCTGAAACTGAGCATAATTCCTTCACTTCTCGACATAAAATGGTCTTCAAGAATCAACCTACCTCTTTTGAATCCAATGGTTGTTAAGACTCTATAGTTGCATGGTAAATTCACCGACTTTAGGCCCTCAAATTAAAAAGCTGTACATAAGTAAATGTAACTCCAATCAGCTCGCAGTCCAGCCAACAAACGTGACTAAATCTCGGGAGACAATGCCGCTGTTTCCTTCTCTTTGGCAATCTTGAACTCTCCAACAAGTAGATCATTTATCGTCCATCTTAAATGGGAAGCTTCTTCCGGAAGGAACCATTGTTTACTGAACTGATAACACCAAATATACAAACCGTTATATTCAGCACGCGAATAACAACCACTGACAAACTCAACAAAATAGATGGTAATTAATATGATTTAAGTGGAGATATTAAAATTTGACAAATAAAGGCCGTACATGGAGTAGAGAGAGACGTACCATTGATAGATCTTTCTCTGTTAGCCTCTTAGGAGCTTCTTTAAGAAAACGTTCAATGTAAAAAAGAACAAATAACCCACAATCATTAGCATTTCTCTGCCGTGGCACCTGCATTCAGATACATCAAAATCTCAAATCTTAGAAAATCGACAAATATGATACAAATTAAAATAAGAGTAAATTGCAAAAATCGTCCCTGTGGTATGTACAAATTGCAGATGCAATCCTTATCTTTTCAAAAAATGCAGACGCCGTCCCTTAGGAAACGTTCTGTGTGGATATCGTCCCTAGCCCAAAGGGAAATGATTAAAATGCCCCAAAGTGAAAATGACAATGCTCTATGAAGGAAAGGGCATTTTAGCAATTTCACTTTGAGTCAGGGACGATATCCGCACCATAAGTTTCCCACAGGGACGAAGCCAGCACCTTTGGAAAAATAGGGACTGCATATGAAATTTGGACATACAACAGGGACAAATTGTGCAATTTACTCTTAAAATAATTAAAGAAAATCTAGTTGCATGAATTTTTGTTTTTCAGAGACAATGGATGCGCAGAACTTTTAAGTTACAAGTCTCCTTATAATGGAGTGTCCAGAAGCTGTTATATAGGGGCATAATGTTCAAAACCATAAGTACAAGCAAGAAATTATTCGTGAAAGATGTTTACCTCAATTCTTTTGTCAATTATTCTATCATCAAGATTTTCCCAGATTTCATCCGTGATGGGGAGATCTAACGGATCTTCTAAATTTCGCAGGTAGCTCCACTCTTCTTCCATAAAGCTAACGAAATTTTTTGTCAAATAATATTTTAGATATATATGTTCTTCCTAAACAGATGATATAATTTCAATTGCATGGAAAACAGATACGAATTCAGCATGTATATTTTTTGCGAGTTACATCTCATAAGCATGTTAATGTAGTGTAAACATGTATTGATGTATACCTTCTAATGTTATCAAAAATCGAACTGCTATTGTGTAGCCCGAGTGAATCCAGGTGAAGAATGACTGGTCCTAACTCATCTTCCTTATTTGGGATACATATGATAGCTAGGCTCCAATGAGCACTGCACAATAAAAGTAATTACACAGTAAAAAGACTTCTTTGTATATTTATATTAAATCAGTAATTAACTAATTACACAATAAAAGTTTAAACGCTTACCTTTGATGAATCGGAATAAATATGTAAGCTTTCTCAAATAAGTTAACACGTTTCCACCATTTTCTGAATTTTAGAAATGAATCTCCCTTGTAATTCTAAGAACCAAGGACAAATCATTCACCATCAAACTTTAGACTCCTGATTCATAGTAAAATGAATTAGGAAAACAAAAAAAAGTAATTACCTTCAGAAGCTGGCTATAGAAGAACGTGTTGAAAAAATGACAATTCCGTATCATGTTTTCTGATGAAGATATCAGCTGCTGAAGATATCTAATCGAATAAAACCAGCCAAGTTATCAGTTTATCACCTCCATTCAACTACAAAAGAATGCTTTTAAAACATATTCATTTTTACACATACCGTATATAAAAGTTCATGATAGCGGATGACAACCATGCTTCCGGTTCAAGACACTCCATATCTTTGTAATTAACTTCAACAATGTCTCGGTCATCCCTTGATGGGTAGTACACTTTAACATCTTTCATACTGAAAAATAGATTGCATCAATCAAATGTATCCAATGTCTCCTATCATAAATTTAAAGTATATAACAGAAGAATGTATGCGTACCAGTCACTCAACTTTTCCACGGTCGGTTTCCAAACCATAGGCTCCTCGACTTCGTCATCATCCTCATCCACCAGATTATAAGACGACACCTATTAAACATATTATCATATCAGATTGAGGAAATTTGTAGGAAAATAATTTAATACAATTCAAAAATGGCTTACATGTCTAGTCCTTGATTTTGTCAAAGGCTGCTTTGGAGGAGTACGTGCCCTATCAAAGAAAGATTTAAGTAATGATTAATAAATTAATAAATATAACAAACAGAATTAGGTACAAGTTGCATACCTGCGCCTGCTGAAGGAATCACAAGAAGAGGTAGTAGCACGAGAGTTGACTTTTCCATCACCATTTGAGATTATATTTTTCATGTTGTCGACCAAACGAGTGATCCGGGAACGTAGTGGTTTTGGTTTTGAAGAAAACATCGGCTTAGATTGTCCGTTACCTGAACCCTGATTACTATTCTTACTTTTCTTGATCATATTTCCTTTATACTGACTCATGAAAGACACGTCATTTTGAAATGCATTCACAGTCCTAGAATTTTTCTGATAAATCAACAAACAATTCTGAATTTATAAATAAATTTGCAGGGAAACGCAAAAGAATTATAATAAGGTTGCAGAATGTTATCATACATCTTCGTCCATTTTTTTCAATAATAAATTTGCAAACGATGGTGAATTTTTAAATTTCTGATCATTTGTCTCTTTCCTGCCTGTTTCACCTACAAATGACAATTCATTGTAAGAGCATGAACTTGAGAACTGAATACAAATGAACGAAACCGTATGTAATAATATAACTTTAATACAACTCACATTCATCACTTAGATCAGAATATACTAAAGTTTCTTGACCGTTAATGCCACCCTGATAAGAAAAAAATGGAAACAAAGCATTGGTCAAATACCAAAATCCAGTAAGGGAGGTGTTTGGGAATTGGGAGTATTTATTACAACCACTTGTTTGCTTTTTGAAATACGGATAAGCAGTCTCATGTTGTATATAAGTAGTTTAAATAAGCAATCCCAGATAAGCTCGAAAACTACTTATTTGTGTATCAAAACACGATGAAATAAGCAGACAAGTAGTTCAAATAAGCAATCCTAAAGAACCTTTATTTATATTAAACCCATGAGGCGTATATCATACTTATTTAATAGTTACACCAACAAGATAATACTGTAAACAAATAGGCATTTTGCCAACAATCTGTACTTGACATTGCATTTTAATAGCGACCATCTAAATATGGCATTTTCAAGTATAAAATGGTCCGATTCCAGTTTAGCAGTCAAATAATCAGTTTAGGATAATTCATGTCACATTATCTACAGCTCATGTCACACATAAATTCTTATGTATATAAGGCGTGTTTGGGATTGCATATTTCCGCTTGTGCTTATTTTCTAAGAGGGTGTTTGGGATTGCCTTTTGGAATAAATTATCTATTTATTGTGCAGATAATCAGATACGTTTATTTGGCAAACCATTTGAATAAGGTGATTGTATACATTTTTACAGATAAAAACGCAGTTTTGAAAATTCTGTATACCTACGTTGTGAAAAACGCAGTTCTGCAAATGCATAACTGTTTGAAAAAGGCAACCCCACACACCCTCAAGCAGTCACTCCTTAAACCACCTTTAAAATATACACTTTCACATTTCTCTTTAAGCAAGTGCTTATTACAACACAAAACTAAGTAAATAAGCCCTTTCCGTCTTTGCATATCTGTTACGGAAAGACAATCCCAAACACCCCTTAAGCACCTATAAAATAAGCACTCCCACAAGTGCTCATATACAAGTACCTATTTCATCACAAAATCCCTTTCCATTTTCACATCCAAACACTTTAAAAAATCAATAAACAAATAAGCAATTCTAAAAATAACAACTTCCACACTTGCTTAGTTCCGCACAAAATGAAGCAAATAATCACTTTCCATTTTCACATCCCAAACACTCAAAACTACACATCACAGTTAACAAAAACGCAATAAACTACTCCGTAATAAGCACTTCCCCCAAACGCCCTCTTTCATATTTCGCCCAAAACACAAAACCAACCAATCATCACAACTACAAAACAACCACATTTCACAAAACAAGTCACTTTAAAATAAACACTTCCAAGCGCAATCCCAAACAAGTGCTCATTTCATCACAAAATTAAGCAAATAAGCACATTTCCAAAACACTCTCTTAGAATTTTGCCCAAAACACTTAAACAACTAATCATCACAACCACATTTCACAAAAAAACAATAAAAAAAAAACAACACCTTATTATTTTGGTTCATTTTAAGCCTTCTATCAAGTTCATCCTCACATCTTTGAATAGCAAGCCTAAGCTTTTCACCTTTATCAGCCAACTTATGACCAAACCTAGTTATAAGATTTTTATTTTTCATTATCAACTCTTTAAGTTCCTTTTCAGTTTTCAATTCATACTCTGAATCCCTTTTAACAAAACCCTTTGATGGGTTTGTGATTATGATCTCTGGTGGACGATCATCATCGTGAAATGGGTCATCCTTTAAAAGCATGTCCATGTCCAGGTCTAATGGCATTTTTTAGGATTTTGGTTTTTGATGCTTTTTTAAGGTGCATGAAAGTGAAAACTGTGATATGGTTTTATGGAAGATGAAAAGGGATTTTGACTTTTTTTTTAATGTTATTTTGGGGGTTGATTTTTTTTAATGATTTTGAGCGGTGAGATTTTAGAAATATTGGGTAATTTTAGGGGTGTTTGTTTTTGGGCGAATGTGGTTCGGTTTGGCTCGATTTTAGGCTAAAATCGAAGCGAATCAAAAATTTTGGTTTTTGCTTTTTAAAAATCATTCAGTTTCGGTTTTGTTTGGGTTCGGTTTTTTATTTCTGTTTGATTTATGAAGGTTTGGTTTTTCAAAGATTGAATTTTTGATGCATCATAAATTAACATTTTCAAATTACAATAATAAAGAAACACACATTAATGAAAAAAAATATATATATATATTATAAGACTAGACGAGTACCCGCGCCTAGCGGCAGTTGTTCCTAGCGGCAGATAATTAACAACTGCGATATTGTGGTAAGTGTTTCGTAACATGCGATAATTAAACTGAAGAAAAAATTCTTAACATGTATCAAAGAACAAATAAAAGTATTTATTGAAACTGAAAATGAAACATTACATCAATTATGAGATAACTAACAATGCACGTTACTCGTCATGTAAAATTTCTTATTACACGGCATATGAGGTGTTGAATCCTCTTTGACCGAACTCTTTGATTGGCTTCACTTTGTAGTTATCATCCATCAAGACATGGTATTTGACCCAATCAAACCTAAGAAACTTAACAAAAATATATACACCGGTTGTATAATGTATTTTGACCAAATTATTTCAGAAAACTTTGTATACCTTTGAAATTAATGCGCCGGAACAATCAACGATTAAAGCACCAATCAATCACCATCATTATAGCAATATTTGGAACACAAATTTGTATTTAACGTATTTAATGCGCAAGAACGAGAACAAAAAAAAATGAACCCCGTGACTATATAATAAATCGATACAATGTTTTGTGATTGTAAACATTCAAGTTATTCACAACAATATCTCTGCAATTTCAACTATATATAAATGTCAAAACAATATTTTTAAAAATCATATGGTCATTGCACACATTTCAATATTTAATAACCGAGATCGCATATGATACACACACTATAAAGTAACATAACAATAAATAATAAGTATTAATATGGTGCCTTATAAAATAAAAGATATTGATAAACTTTTAGAAATTATTAGTGTTAAGATTAAATAAATTAAAAAATATATACTTTTTTTGGGAAAATTACAATAGTAAAAGTTGTCAAAATTTGTCATACATTTCTTTCAAATTTTAGGTGTGAATTGTTATGGTAGCTATTTCATTAAGGGCAAATTCTTTGAGTTTTTATGTAGAAATTTTAGTTTTAAAGGAATTTTAGAAATTTAACATTACTCACTTTTTAAGTTTCAAAAACATGGATACATGCTTTGTATGTATAATAAAACAAAATAAAAAAAACTTGTATTGACTTTCCAACATTGAATATGCCAAATCAGTTTTCATTTAATATTAGTTTGAATTTTTAATGGTAATTATATATACATATAGTTAAAGACGAGTACCCGTGTATAACAACGAGATTTTATAGCGACATATCGTTTAGTGATAAAAAATGTTTATGGTTATAAACGAAAAATAATAAAAGTTTGAAGATTTGTTTATTAAACATAATGTTCGAAACCCGGTCGACCGGGTGGTTCAACTGGTTGAACCGTTTTGGTCGAAAAACAGTCGATGAACCGGTCAACCCGACGGGTTTGGTTGAACACGGGTGAAATTAAACCGGGTCAACCCGTCGGGTTTGAAGCGTCCCGTGTTAACCCGGTTTTCGATGTGTATTAATAGTTTACTTTTGAAATATATGTTTTCAAAGTTTCTATTTTTAGTTTCAACATTTCACTTTCTGTGTTTTCCTTTATATATGGTATACGCTGGTACCCTGTGACGATTAACTGGAGAAACAGATTTCGATGAGGCCTGATTTACCAGTTTGTATCGGTTTCAACGGGTCATCTCTGGTTCATTTTCGGATGAATTTTATCGGTTAGTCGAACCAGTGGCGAAACCGGTTCCCGATTGAACCCGTCTGGTCCAGTTTTCAAAATTATATGTACCATCAACTTGTTAGCTTGTATGAAACTTTGTGTGTTTTATTAATTTGTATAATGTGTATAATAGCATGTACTTTTCATTTTAGGGTGTTTTAAAAATAACAAATTAGTGTGTGTAATTATTTTATATTCTGGATTTTGTTGAAACTTGTATAAATTGTATATTGTGAAAATTTTATTGTACTTTTTAGTATGGGGTGTTTTAATTGTTTGTATTTAATTTGGTGGATATGCTTTTAGTTGGTTGTACAATATGAATAAATCAATGTACTTTTAAGTAATGGGGTGTTTTAATAAGAGTATTAATTACATTATACACTTCTCTCACCTTTGACTTTCAACTTTCAACTTTCAATTTTCACTTTCACCTTTGACCATTTTTCTATTTTATGTAGTAAAGATAACTGTTTATATTTCATAAGTTGACACATTAATAAGAATAAAATAAAATGAAAAGACTAATTACCACAAGAAAATCTTATGAAAAATTGTTTATGCGTTCTAAATGACACCTTCAAAAATTATTATCTATTATATTGTTTTAAGATTATATGTATTTTGTCAGTTCGGTTTTTTTCAGTTTGGTTTTATGCTAAAACCAAATCGAACCGTAAACTACGGTTTTTCCAAAATATAAAAACCGAACTGTCGATTTTTCAATCAGTTTCAGTTTTGATTTCTTGGTTATTTTCAGTTTAGGTTTGGTTTTCTATGCACCCCTAGTTTGTTACCTTTTTGTTTTGCGCTTAATGCTTATAAGGATTACCCCGTGTATAATTTCACAAACTTGAGGATTCAAAAGATAGATGCTATTAACTTTTTAAATCAATTGATTTTTGTTATGAAGAAGATATATATTTAAGATTGATTTATGTTATTATAGTTATTGAAATGAAATAAGAAAAATGTATAATATATGAAGCTGTATGTGTAACAAAATCTTTTACTAGAATACTCAACACAAAAACACCGAGACAAGTAATCATCACGACTACATTTCACAAAAAACAAAGATGAAAAACAAAACCTTATTGCTTTGGTTCATTTTTAAATTCCACAAAAACGTAACTTAGCTAATTTAATTATGTAAGTTAGTAAGCTTAAATGAAAGATTTACATGTGTAATAAAATTCGGGGAGAAAAGTTCAAATGATTACTCTTATTTTGATTTTTATCAAATCCTCATCATTCATCTAATTTGGTCTAATTTGTTTGTTTTCAACTGTTTTCTTACGTTTTCGTCAATTATTCATACATTTTCGTTCGTTTTCGTCCGTTTTCATACGTGTTTTTACGCTTTCATACGTATTCGTCTGTTTTCATACATATTCGTCCGTTTTCTTACAATTTTGTTCGCTTTTAAATGTTTTCGGCCGTTTTCATACGTTTCTGAATTTCACAAGTGATTTTCAACTAATGTTTTGTAACATGAAAATCACAAGTGATATTCAGAATATCACAAAGTGATATCCAGAATATCACAAAGTGATATCCAGAAAATCACAAGTGATATTCATAATATCACAAAGTGATATTCAGAAAATCAAAAGTGATATTCAGAAAATCACAAGTGATATCCTGAATATCACAAAGCGATATCCTGAATATCACAAAGTGATATTCAGAAAATCACAAGTGCTATTCAAAATATCACAAAGTGATATTCGTAATATCACAGAATATCACTTGTGATAGTTAGAAACGTATAAAAACGGACGTAAACGGACGGATACGTATGAAAACGGACGAAAACATACGAAAGCGTATAAACACATTTGAAAATGGAAGAAAACGTATAAAATTGACGAAAATGAAAAAAAGGTATGAAAACGTATGAAAACGGGCGAAAACAAATGAAAACGTATGAAAACAGATGAAAATGTATGAAAGCGTAAAAACACGTATGAAAATGTACGAAAATGGACGAAAATGAAAGAAAACTGATGAAAACGGACGAAAACGTATGAAAACGAACGATAACGGAAGAAAACGTATGAAAACGGACGAAAAAGTATGAAAACGGGCGAAAAAGTATGAAAACGGATGAAAACGAACGAAAACAGTTGAAAACAGACAAAAACTTATGAAAGCGAAGAAAAAAACGCGAATTAGAAAAAAACGTGAATTAAAAAAAAAACGAGAATTAAAAAAAACGCAAATTAAAAAAAAAAAAAAAAAAAAAAAACTGAATAATATAAAAAAAACGTGAATTTAAAAGAAAGTGAAAAAAAATAAAAAAAATAAAAAAATAAACATGAACTTAAGTTTAATTTTTAAATCTTAGATTAATCCTCGTCATTAGATCAAATTAAATGAATGATGAAAATTTTGTCATTTGGTAAACATAAATTTGTGGGTAAACAAAATAAAGTGACTTACATTTGTGTATATTTGTACTGTATAATACTGTAATGCATAAATTGTAGTGCATGAATAAAAAGATGGTATGAATGTGTGAGTTATATATAAGTTTGGATGAAACAAAATTATTATACTATTTATTTGAGCCCATTTAAAACATGCAACATTAAACTCATCTCACGTTAAATGTTCATTTTGAGTTAAAATGAATACCGTTTTAAAGTAGTGTAATCGTTTTGCGTTGCATCAATAAAAAGTAAATTTATCTCTTGAAAGTATTTTAGCCAGTAAAAGTTTTTTTTTTGAAAAGTGCCAGTAAAAGTTTAAAATTAACATTTATTATAAGACGAAGTGAATATTATTTATTTAATATTTTTATAAGAAGATTTAATATTTACAAGTAACTTTAACATTTTGAGAAAAACAAATGTTGATCTGCTTTTTCAAAGTTGTGTCTATTTTCATAAGAAAAGTATTGGTAATCGCTTTATTTCAATTAGTTGGCCAGAGGCACTTTATTTTGCATACTCAAAAATTCTTGCATACTAAGGGACTAGTCCATACCCGCGCACAGCGGCGGCGATAAATATAGTTATATATAAATATAGTAAATGAAATGCTAACCCAACTCTCCTCGCAATTCCCTACCCACTTACGCTGTGTTCTTGAGATTGGTTCATAAAAGAAGAGAAGAGAAGAGAAGAGATAAGAGATCACTTCTTTTCTTCTCAATTCTTCCCAATTTTGGGCGGAACATCATATATAAAAAATAACACTGCATCTTCTTCCCACTTCTTTTCTTTTCTTCCTTATAAAAATCTGGAGAACACGATTTTTTTTCAATTTCTTCCCACTTCTTTTCCTTTCTCTTGTAAAATCATCTCAAGAACACAACGTTAGTGAATTCATTTCACAACACTCCAGATGTATATGTGTTAGTTGTATGTGTTTGTTTTGGTTTTCCGCATCTTTCCCGTGACATTATTATTTCCGCATATAAAAAGACTTTTACAATCTCTTACCCGTCAAAAACTTGCTCAAAAGTAAATGATTTTGATAAATAAAGTTTGTATTGATTGAAATAAAGGTTAAAGTTATAAAAATTTGAATCAAAATAAAATAAACCTACTAAAAATGTAAAAACTAAAAACTCATAAAAATATATCAAAATGGATGTTGAATTAAATAGTACAAAATTTTAAAAAATATGGTGAAATTAGATCATAAAAAAATTAAACGAATAAAAAGATATTTAAATTTAAAAATAAAAGTGATTAATTAGTTAAGAAGTGACACGTGTCACACTATTATTAGAGCTCCTTATTTTAGTTTGTTAGAGCTCCTCCCTTTTTTGTTATTTTTTAGTTAGAGAAATGACACATGTCACTCAATGATTGGAGCTCCTTATCTTAATTTCTTGTGGAGCCCACAACTTAAATGCTTTATATAGTAAGTATATAAAGCATGTCACTCAATGATTGGAGCTCCTTATCTTAATTTTTTGTGGAGCCCACAACTTAAATGCTTTATATAGTAAGTATATAAAGCATGTCACTCAATGATTGAAGCTCCTTATCTTAATTTTTTGTGGAGCCCACAACTTAAATGCTTTATATAGTAGTATATAGAAGTATAGATAAATCCGCACCTTCCATCTAGTTTGATCTAATAGTGTTAATTAACTTAAGATTTAATATGTCTAAACCTAAGTCCATATTTTTTTCTTGTCTTTTTCTTTTCTTTTTATCTTTCTTATTTATTTTCTCATTATTTGTATTTTTTTTAATCACTTTTTTTAATTTCACTTTTTTCTTTCTTTTTTTCGTTTTCGTCTGTTTTCATACTTTTTTGTCCGTTTTTCCGCTTTTTATACGTTTTCGTCTATTTTCATATGTTTTCTTACATTTTTGTACGTTTTCGTCTGTTTTCTTACGTTTTCGTCCGTTTTCATACGTTTTCGTCCGTTTTGTTACGTTTTCGTCCGTTTTCATCAGTCTTGTTACGTTTTCGCCTGTTTTCTTACGTTTTCGTCCGTTTTCTTACGCTTTTGCCCGCGTCCGTTTACATAACGTTTTTATCCGCTTTCTTACGCTTTTGTCCGCTTTCACGTTTTCGCCTGTTTTCTTACATTTTCGTCCGTTTTCATACGCTGTTGTCCGCTTTCTTACGTTTCCTTTCGCTTTTCTTACGCTTCGCTTTTCTTACCTTTTCTTCGCTTTTCTTAGGTTTTTGTCCGCTTTTCTTACGTTTTTCCCCGCTTTCATACGTTTTCGCCCATTTTCATACGTTTTCGTCCGTTTTCTTACGTTTTCATCCGTTTTCATATGCTTTCATCCGTTTTCTTACGTTTTCGCCTGTTTTTCTTACATTCTCGTCCGTTTTCCTAGGTTTTCGTTTGTTTTCTTATGTTTTTGTCCGTTTTCATACCTTTGCGTATGTTTTCTTATGTTTTCGTCCGTTTTAATACGCTTTCGTCTGTTTTCTTACGTTTTTGTCCGTTTTCTTACGTTTTCATAGGTTTATATACGCTTTCGTCCATTTTTTAACGTTTTCGTCCATTTTTAGACGCTTTCGTATGTTTTTAGACGTTTTCATCCGTTTTCATACGTTTTCGTCCATTTTCATCCGTTTTTATACGTGTTTTTAGACGCTTTTTTCCGTTTTTATACGCTTTTCATTCGTTTTTGTCCGTTTTCGTCCGTTTTTTGCTGTTTTTATACGTTTTCGTCTATTTTCATATGTTTTCATGCTTATTATTAAACTTTATTATATTACATGTCTAATATTAATTGTGATATTTTATTATAAAAAAGTTAATGTCTATTATCGCTTGTGATATTTCATAAACAAACAAGTATGTTTTTTAACCTTTAATATCACCTGAGATATTTTATTGCTCTGTATTTTTTTTATATATTATCACCTATGTGTTTTCTAATATTTTTATAATTTTTAGTTAAAAGGTAGTTTTTGTGCCTTTCATCGCAATTGACAAGCGCATATTTTTTCAATGCAACCAATGTTATCTATCACTTGTGATATTATACTCTTAGTAGAAATAAAAGGGTTAAAGTCTCTTTAGGTGAATTCTTATTTTGTTCAAAAGAATGCTAATTTAATGCAACACTTATTTGATTTTGAGAATATGTCAAGTCTCTATTTTCATAGTTTGCTTCCTTTCTATTTATTTTGATATTTTTAAGTGACACTTATTTATCTCTTGTGATATAACACTGTAAGAAAGATAAAGAGTATTACACTCTTCATCATATATGTGTTATCAGTTGTGATACTCAACTAAGAATGTGAAATATTAAATTCGTACCAAATGTGATAAGAATTTAGTATTTTACCAAGTATATATGAAAGAAATGATAATAAACATCACTTATTATATTAGTGTGATGATTCTGTTCATTTTTCTTATTTGTGTTTTTGAAAATATTTAAAAATATTTTTGTGTTTTATGATAATATGAAATTTAGAAAAGGTGTTTAACTGAAAACAAAATATGTTATGAAACTTTTGTTAGACTTGTGGTGGATTTTTCTATTTAATGGATACATTGTGCATGTTTCGATAGGTTTTATAGTAGAATTTAAAAATATATATGGTTGAATCAGCAAACTAAAGAAGTTATGGTTGAAGAAAGCACACATCTTTAAAAACAAACTGAGTAAGCTCAAACACCTGTGATATCACACATGATATAATAGGTGATATCACCTCACTTGTGATATCACATGATATCACAGGTGATATCACATGATATGTTGAGAATCAGTCCCTTCCCCACCCCGAACTCACACCCGCAAACACAAATCAAAACGGCAAGATTGGCTTTCAATGCTTTGTATATTAATAAGGAAGGAAGCTGAATACTTTTATACAATATGAAACCTACTCTATTTATAGACTAAACATAAATATAACTACTAAATAAAACTAACACAACATGGGTACAATAGTTGCCTATGACCTCCTATTCTTTTGCCATGTTAATCAGTCAACAATACTAAACCCACGTCTCATGACCACTGACTTCCATAATACTCGGTCAACCAAGGAACTAGTAAACCCACACCTTTTATTCACATACCAAATGGAGCAACCCAAATACCGATCCATTCACCCACATACTTGGCCCATCAAGATTATACCCAACATTCACCCCCGTAATCTTGATGCCTATCACGGTCTTGGCTCCACGAACATACTAATGAACACGGTCTCAGTCACATACTACTTGCTCGGTCTCACGTCGGAACTCACTTTCCAGCCACGAACATTCTTTCTTCTCTTGATGTTGCTTTCTTGTTTGTGATTCTTGCTACTTGCGTTTTGTTTCTTGTTTGCTAACTTGCTGTGATTTCTTGCTTACTAACTTGCGATAACTTGCTGCTTTCTTTCTTTTGATCATCACGTGATCAACCTTGCTACATGCTTTGTTTCTTGCTTGCTACTTGCTACAAACCGTAACATTCTACTTGCTATGGTTGTCTTGGCTGCTACTTGCTGAGACTATACGACAACCTTCTTGCTTGCTAACTTGCAATAACTTGCTGTTGCATTATTGCTACTTGCGTCTTGTTTTTTTTCTTTCTTTCTCGTTCTTCTTGCTATGATTTCTTGCTAGTTTCCTCGCTTTAAAAAAGTCCTTGTGCTACAATCTTGTGGTCACCCGCTGTGACCAAAAAACCTTGCTGTTGCCTTAGTACATAGAAGGCATTCGGTCCTTTCTGTCTTGCCACACAACAGGTATGAGCCCCTGTGGCTCTCAAACCCACCCTTTAATCGAACTCAGCTCTTGATACCATGTTGAAAATCAGTCCCTTCCCCACCCCGAACTCACACCCGCAAACACAAATCAAAACGGCAAGATTGGCTTTCAATGCTTTGTATATTAATAAGGAAGGAAACTGAATACTTTTATACAATATGAAACCTACTCTATTTATAGACTAAACATAAAGATAACTACTAAATAAAACTAACACAACATGGGTACAATAGTTGCCTATGACCTCCTATTCTTTTGCCATGTTAATCAGTCAACAATACTAAACCCACGTCTCATGACCACTGACTTCCATAATACTCGGTCAACCAAGGAACTAGTAAACCCACACCTTTTATTCACATACCAAATGGAGCAACCCAAATACCGATCCATTCACCCACATACTTGGCCCATCAAGATTATACCCAACAGATATCACAGGTGATATTACAGGTGATATCACTGGTGATATCACAAGTGATATAAACTATGATATCACACACGCTATCACCGGTAATATCACACGTGATATCACATGTGATATCAACGGTGTTATCACACATGATATCACAAGTGTTTGAGCTTCCTCAGTTTGTTTATAAAGATGTATGCTATCTTCAACCATAACTTATTTAGTTTGCTGATTCAACCATAGATATTTTTAAATCCCGCTATAAAACCTATCAAAACATGCACAACTGATAACACATACATGATGAAGAATGTAATACTTTTCATCTTCCTTACAGTGTTATATCACAAGAGATAAATAAGTGTCACTTACAAATATCAAAATGAAAACATCTGAAAATGGACAAAAACGTATAAAAAACGGATGAAAACGTATAAAAGCGGACAAAAACGTTTAAAAAAGACAAAAACGTATAAAAAACGGATGAAAACCTATAAAAACGGATGAAAACGTCTGAAAACAGACGAAAACGTCTAAAAATGGATGAAAACGTAAAAAAACGGAAGACAACGTATGAAAACGTCTGAAAACGGATGAAAACGTATAAAAACGGACGAAAATACATGAAAACGTAAAAATACAGACGAAAACATCTGAAACCGGACGAAAATACATGAAAACCTAAAAAAAATACAAAAACGTATGAAAATAGATGAAAATGGCCGGAAACGTAAGAAAACGGACGAAAACGTAAGAAAACAGACGAAAACGTATGAAAGCGTAAAAACACTTCTGAAAACGTATGCAAAATGGACGGAAACGAAAACGTATGAAAACAAACGAAAACGTAAGAAAATGGACAAAAAAGTATGAAAACAAACGAAAACGTAAGAAAACAGACGAAAACGTATAAAACGGACGTAAATGGGCGAAAACGTAAGAAAACAGACGAAAACGTATGATAACAGACGAAAATGTCTAAAAATGGACAAAAACGCAAAAACGGACGAATATGAAAAAGGAAAAAAAACGTCTAAAAACAGACGGAAACGTATATAAGCGTATGAAAACGTACGAAAACGTCAGAATACGGATGTAAACGTACGGAAACAGATGTAAACGTACGAAAACAGATGTAAACGGATGAAATCAGACGAAACGTAAAAAAAAAGGACGAAAACATTTGAACACGGACGAAAACGTATAAAAATGAACGAAAACGTATGAATACAAATGAAAACGTATGAAAGCGAAAAAAAACTTGAGTAAAAAAAAGTGAATTTAAAAAAATAATAAAAAAAACGTGAAAAAAAAATACATTAATCTAAAATAAAACCTGAATTCCAAAAAAAATAGAAAAAAAAAAAAGAAAAGAAAAAAAATGTTAATAAATTTAAAAGACAAAACAACAAAGAAAAAAGAGAAAAAAAAATATGGACTTAGGTTTTTATATTAAATCTTAGGTTTATCCTCACCATTAGATCAAACTAGATGAAACCAAAATAAGAGTAAGCATTTCACCTAGTTGGCCATTCATAATTTATGATTGTTTTGATTATAAAAACTCAATAATCTGATACGACTCTTCAAGCACATTCCCAAGTCCCAAACATCCTCCAAGCCTTAACCCCTTTTCAAGTTAGTACCATATGTAACCCCACTGCTCAGGTGTAGATTGCAATATGAGATCTAAAACACGAAAACATATATTACCAGACAATCCAATTTTGTACCATGGTGTCTTAGTTTTATGTACCTCGGTTTCCTGTCTTCCACAAATGAGGTGACAATTTCCCCACACGTAATCTCTTTATCTAGCATTTCAAGGGTTTTAACATACATTTTCCACTCAACGGAACAACAATCTTTGAAATGTTTACTATTGTTATCAAACATTCAAGGAGTTCCAGAAACATAATTACCAAACAATGTCAATTCCATTGCCAATAAAAGCTCTCCTTTAGCAATCATACAAGTAAATAATCGAGAAGTTTAACAATTTTCGGATACATGCTACATTCAAACAAGTAATTAAGAAGTATACGAAAAAAGTAATCATTCGGAAACTAGGCTTTCTTTAATCGCAAAGAAATGTAGTACATGAAAAAGTAGCAAGAAGCTACAAAAAATAAAAAATAAAAAAATAAAAAAATAAATAAAAAAAACCAACGAAACAAACTAATTAAGGAGCAGCATCAAGGCAACCATAATGCGTAGCCACATCGGGATACAGACAAACAGCCACCTCCAAATGAGAAGCAATACCTATAGACCAGCAAGTGAAACGATAAACACAGCCCCCACTTTTAACAAACAAATGAAACCGATGACCTATGTAGCCTTTTTCTTCCAAGAGATTGTTTCCCCACAAAAAGTCCCTTTATCTAACAGTTCAAGGCTTTCAACATAAGTTTCAATCTTAATCTGGTAACTAGTATCTCTAAATTTAATAATACTTGAGAGATCCATTGTTCGATGATTATAAACTATAGACCAAGAGGCAACATTGTCATACTCTCTCCTCACCCAAACATTATAATTTGACATTACAGCTAGAGAACCGTCAATGACTCTTAGTATTACGTCAGTGATTGTAAGTTGCGACATGGGTTGGGGCAACGCAATCGTCCCAAAAACATGAATACTCAAATGGAACGTCATAATAAAGAGCTCTCGTTTGCTATGGTATCTTACCACCCAATGCAATTGTCCATTAAGAAAACATGCTTGATGTGTCTTCGCTTGAGAAACCGGAGTAGTAGGGGAAGCGATTACGCTCCAAGAATTTGTCTTCAAAGAATAAAGATAAGACTTTCTGACATCTACCCATTCATCGCAGTAAGGTATAGATACAATCTTGTAATCATTCATGATTGGGTCAAAACCAAACCCTAATAGTACACTAGGAGGAGAAATTTCACCGCATCTCAAACAAGGATGATCAGGAAGGGTTAGTTTGCGCCTAATTGAGAAATTCCATAGACAAACTCTGCAATCCTCATTTTTATAATCAAGCAGACACAGAATGCCATTACATGAACCAAGACTTTCCGGATAGCGTCCCGGGAACTTAACTGCCATTATGTCCTTATACGATATTCAGGACACAATGACAGTTGACCTTCCGAATGCAATGTACATATGTATTCAGCAGAACCCTTATGGTAATAAGTGTGTATGATGAGGTCCTTTCTTAAGGATCGAGATTTGTGCCTGTGAATGAAATCCAGGCTAGAAATACGAGAGTACCATGATTTTGAAAGAGATCTAAATCTGACTAGGGTTTTGGGTGGTAGTCTCTCAAAAATCTCTTCAATCAAATCTTGGGATAGGTAAATAGACATTCCTGCACAAACACACAAAAAAATAGATTAAAAATTTGTACATTATTTTAACAAGAGATTAAAAAATATGGATTCAGATCCTCTGATGTTATCACGACGGCTCATGTTCTCTCACAATCAAAAATAGTGGGGCTGTTATTTTGAAGAAAACGAACCATGTTCATATCAACTTGAGAAGCTCTTGTAACATTTTTTTTCACCAATCCAACCACAAACTAACATCAATTAATTAAGGGGGTGTTTGTTTCGGCTTATATAGTTGGCTTATGGCTTATGTGGTTTTGGGCTTATATTTCATAAGCTTATTTTGAAACTTCTGGGCTTATATAAGTTTATTATGTCATTGCCGAAAAGTCTAAAAATTATAAGCCAAAAAAGTAAGCATATGAAACATAAGCCTAAAACTAAATAAGCCATAAGCTATATAAGCCGAAACAAATACCCCCTAAAAGCTGGCAAAACAAATATTAGAGGCAATAAAATAACTAACCTGAATAACAATAACACTAAGGGTGTGTTTGGTACCGAGAATTGGGGCAAGAGAAATGGAAATGGTTCCATTTCTCTTGTTTGGTACCGAGAATTGAAAAAGCGGAGAAATGGGGTAGAGAAATGGAGAGAAATGGAGAGAATTGGGTAGTGTAATTTGGTTAGCTCCATTTCTCTTATTTTGGTGGAGAAATTGGAGAAATTGATTAATTTTTTTTTTTTTTTTTTTTTTTTTTTTTTACATTTTAAAAAAATATATTTAAAAAAAATATATATTTTTTTAAAAATTATTTTTTTTTTTTTTTTTAAAAATAAGTTTTTTTTTAAATAAATACATTTTTTTTTTAATTATTTTAAAAAATTATTTTTTTTAAATATTTTTTAAAATAAATACATACATTTTTTAAATAAATACATTTTTTCAAAATTATTTTTAAAAATTATTTTTTAAAATTTATTTTTTAAAAATATTTTTTAAATATTTTTTAAAATTATTTTTTAAAAACAAGTTTTTAAAAATAATTTTTTTTAAAAATTATTTTTAAAAAAATAAGTTTTTTTAAAATAAGTTTTTTAAAAAATTATTTTTGAAAATTATTTTTTTAAATAATTTTTTTCATTTCTGGTCAAGTCTCATTGTTACCAAACATTAGAATTGAACACAATTCTCTACTGATTTCTATTCTCTGAGATTTTATTCTCTACTTCATTTCTTTTCTCTGAATTTCTCTCTACCAAACGCACCCTAAGGGGGTGTTTACTTTTCTCTTAGTGGAGAGAATTGTGGGCCCAAAACCCTTATTCTCTTTTAATGGAAAGACCAATTAAAACTACACCTTCCCCTTTAAGAGGCTAATTAAGAGCTTCATATAGAATCACTTAATTTAGTAAACACCCCCTAACAGTATGATTGCAAGAATGCTTTGATCGTCTAATGGTTTTCTAAGGCTTAAATGCTTTATACGGAGTATATTTTTGGTTCCATGGGCCCATGAAATATTTTTCAGTTCAATGTAAAACTATATTGGCCCAGCCCACGTATGTTTGTTCCAAGGGTGGACCTAGGGGGTTCCGGGGTTTTCGGAAACCCCGTGGATTATATATTTATATAACACACAATGTAAATTTTGTCAAAAATCATGATTTTTTTTATTATTTTTTTTTTCTTTTCAAAATGAACCTGATAACTTCGAAATTCTTATCAATTTTCTTTATTTGCACCGGTGATTATAAATTCTGGGTTTCGTGGTTTGTTCTTTTATATATTCAAGTAATGACGACACTTTAAGGTACAGTTTTAAAATGTCCTCTTTAAAACTTCGTTAACACAATTTACGTGTAAAATCATACATGAGATCCGGAAGGTGTGTAAAACAAACTCGTTTGACATTTATATAAGCTCGACTCTCGACGTGTATAATTGTTTGCCTAGTTCTATAAATTTTGTAAATCAATAGTGACGATATTAGTTTTCTAACAGTTTTTACCGGCTCCCAAGTCAAGTTACATATCAAATGATCTCGCACACAAGTTATGACATATTAATCTACTATTGTTGAATGTTACCATCCTCGTAGATTTGTTCGTTTTTAACGTTTTTCATTTTACATACGGGTTTTATTACGTATGTCAGATTGAAAGTACATTTTAATACACTATTCAACAAGTTATGGATATTACAACGGGTACTGAAGGTACGTCACACAAGCGGTGAGGGGTTCAAAGCCCGCCGTGAACAAAAATGTTGACTAGCGTGCACTCTTTTAACTATATTATTTAGGAGATGCGTGCTTGAATTTTTCGAGACTCAAGACCCCCTCAGCTTCACCTTACTCAACTCGCTATGCAAGTCGTCTTGTACTTGTGTATATGAACCAAATCTGTAGCGGTACACATATTTAGGAGATGCGTGCTTGAATTTTTCAAGACTCAAGACCCCCTCAGCTTCACCTTACTCAACTCGCTATGCAAGTCGTCTTGTACTTGTGTACATGAACCAAATCCGTAGTGTTATACATATAATCGATTCTCATAAAACACGAGAATAAAACTCTCCTCTCATATCATTTCTCTCTTGTACATATCACAATAACCGAAGAAAAGAAAGAAAAAAAAGCGCACGTGCAACCAGAGTGACTGCGCTTTCTAATCATACAACATTACCACTAAATATTCAGACCAAATGTAAACATCTGAAAACTTGATTAAAAAAAAAACAGAATCCTATCATATTCTATAATCTGTTCCGAAACGGAAACAAGATATACATCAGTTCTTGTTTTTCCAATCAGCAAAATGACTTTAACAAACCACAAACAAACCAACATACATGTACAACACAAAACTACACATGTTCCGTTTTAGTTTTTGTACAACTTTACCGGGCCAAACCCATGAATCTAACTACTTTTAACTGTCAGAATCCCTCATTCTCTTATTTGATCTGGTTTTAGGTCTTGAAGGCTCGGAAAGTTTTGAATCAGTGACGGGTGAGCTGCTTGACCTTAGATTATTTTTTGGGATTGGCTTTTCAGAAGATTCTTTTGCATTTGACTTTTCGGAAGTCTTCTTCTCTGACTTGGAAGCTTTAGGTGTTACGGGTTCTGTGGGCTCCACATTGGATGTTTGTGGTTTGTCGTAATAAATGGCTGCATCAAGAGCGTATATTCGTAGGGCAAGAGCTGAAAGGGTGGAAATTTTGGCAGCGGTTGCAGGTGATGACCAATACCACCATTCTTTTTTCAAGTACTCGGTTTTAATCATGTCCTCAAACATAATTGTTGCTTGTACCATCTGAAAACATAAATCATGTGTCAAAGTTAAATATTATAATAGTAAATTACAGAAATCACGGAAATCATCCGTCGTCAATAATATTTGCATATATATATCTGATCTCTATAGGGTGAGAGACGAGAGACCAAAAGTGAAAGCAAATAGTATAAGGAAGACAATTCCGTTATTCAACAAACGACAAGGACTATTTATGTAGATTACTCATGAAATTAAGAGAATAGATAAGAACTTACGTCGTAAATTGATTGTGCTGATTTTACAAAAGCACGCCAAGCACGTATATGGTCCAAGCCTCCTCTTGAAGGTCTAAATGCTTCTTTTGGAAGTGCAGTTTCAATATCGAATAAATTGATTTTAAGACAGAGAAAGATGTCGAGAATCCTGCCTGTTAACGGCTTCAAAGAGGATTGACAGATACGGACTGGAGTTCGGTTCTTCAATGATGATTTTCCACTTGTACCCTTGGGTTTTGATCGGTCACCCCTAGATGGTGTCTCGTTTGTATTTTGTTTTTCCAATGGCTGAATATCTGTTGATCCGCAATTAACAAATGATGGAATTCCGTTTGACCCGATCAGCCCAATATTTTTAACTTCTTCTTTAAGAGAATTTCGAGTGCAAAACTTTGCCCGGATCTCTTCAAAACTGAATGGTGAATCTGTTTCATCATAGCGAGCAGCAGTCAATGGCGGCTGTTTGACCAATGGAAGAACTTTTTTGCGTTTTGAAGGGCGTTCAACTTCTTGACGATTTTCACATTTTCCACCATTATGACTTTCCATCTCCTCATTAGTTAAAAAAGTTAAGTGGCATGAAGGACAATGGTGTCGAGTAGACGCCACTAACTCTAAGCAATCACACCGGTACCAGTTCCGCATATTGACCATTTTACCCTTGCGTCCTTGCTTCATAAAAGAACCAAACTTTGTTTCCAGTACTACTCTTGCCTTGGTGACATAGCCACATGAAGTCACGTGATTACCTTGAGCGGGTTGAGGGGTATTATCATCATTTACTCTGTTCGATAACCAATGTTTGATGGCCTCTTTTAAATCTTTTTCTCTTGTGTCGTCATCTCTTAGCCACCCAATGAGCTCATGAATTTCCGCATCAGATTCATAGCAAGTCCATAAAGAGTCATCAGATGGGTACATTTCAGTCATTTCACATTCTTTTAATCTCGACAAGAAACTGGATGAGGCGGAGGCATATGCTTTTCTTCTACTAGGTGGGCCCGATACAACAACCCGATCCGGGCTGCAAAAAATCCAGTAAAATCTTCCAACTAAATCCCTACCTATATACTCTCTTCGAATAACAGGTTTTGTTATTCTCGATTCTAAAGTTGAAATCTTTTCCTGTATAGAAGTAATTGAATTCTTGACTTCGGAAACAGACTCTTGATCCGGGCCTGCATGACTATTTTCTTCATCTTCTTCATTTTGCATAGGAGTGTCTTCAACTTCTTTCGCTAAAGTTGAAGATAAAATTTCTTCCTTTTTACTTTGAGTTTTTAGCTCTTTGTACAGCTTCCGCAGTTGCTTTTCCAAATCAGCAGAATCAGACTCGGAACCGAGGTGGTTTCGAACAACCCCCGAACTCAAAGCCTCGTCACATAAGAATTTGAAAAGGAAAACTCTCTGCAAAGCAAATAGGTACAAACGTTATACACAAGGAAATCAATCGGAAATAGTTGTAGCAAGTTGTTTGACCATTCGCTAAATATACAGAAACAATAATGAGCACTTGAACTCGTTCTAATAAACAAAAAACATTGCAAACTTCAAATGACATGAAGACGGTAACAATCTTCATCAGACTAAGAAAATAAAAGGTTACACAGTTAACAAAATAACATTAGTACTGATGATATAAATTTAAAATACATAAATAAATAAAAAAGACTAGAAGCAATTTCAGCCCATTTCCTTAAAAAAAAAGGTTGATTTGGGTAATTTTAGAACTTTAGCTAAAGATGCAAGAAGGTCAAATGCAAACGGATCAAAAGTAAGCCTAAGCGATAATAAATAATGAGTTAGGATTACCTCTTCAATGCCTAGTTCCCAGTACTCCATTAACTCCATTGTATCAGCTAACGGGGCCAATTTCTCCAAAAGATGCCGAGTGAACTCTTTCTGAAATTTCCTCTTACGACGCAAGCGAGATAAAGCTCGGGTCCCACAGCGCTCATCTTGTAAGATAGGTTGGCATGACATGCAGGAAGGGCAATACCAATTTCCATCGGGAATCCTTGGGAGTGGAGGGTCTAAACAATATGTATGGTACTCAGAATCACATTTATCACACAATAATACATTATCATCGTTTTTATCCATCCCACATACTTTGCACACACCATCCTCCCATGGTGCAGCGGGAAGTGGGCCCTCACTTGTTTCAAGTGCAAGAGAGCTTAACTCTTTTTTTCCTTCTTCGCTTGATGAATCAAAACTGTTACCACTATCCATGAATTTGCTGATGAGGTTAAGAACCTAAAGTAGTACATGTGCATATTTTAGTCAAATATATCACAGAATATAAAGTTTACTCGTATACCAATTTTTAGTATTTCGTGGGTACAATCTCTATTCTCTAGACAAGTCAAGGAGACCCACATAATGCATTTGTTAAATGGCAAGTTCCGGTAGATAAGTTGGCCATAATGACCCATTTATTAATAAATAACGAGTCAAACTGGTAAAATAAAACCAAACTTGCAGAAAAAAGGGTCAAAAGTTTCACACGGTGTATTTTTTATGCATCGGAATTTCATAAACCTTTTCATTTAACATATTTATTATTACAGGAATAATACTAATATACTATTTTTGTAGTAGTATTTGACAAACTGATTATATATAGAAGAAAAGGTTCAGATTTGGGAAATAAAGCTTTGGGTTAACCCAGCCCGACCTGTTATAACCCATAAACCCAAACGAAAAATTACCCGTTTTGACCTGTACCCTTTTTACAAGTTACCACTTTAACACCTCTTAAATAAATATAAGCGCAAATCCTAGGTCCCTGCCTAAAAAAGAAAAAAAGGCCATTAATAGAAGTAAATTCAAACCATTTTGACACTAGAGCAGCTTAACAAATGGTATGACATATATTTGTGGATTTTCTGATTAATATTTTAATAGCAGAAGAAAAAGATAGAAGCCACAAGGATCTCAACTGACCTCTTCTTTATACAATTCTTCAAATTTTTCTGTTAATTCGTCAATCAACTCGATGTATTCAGGGCTGTCACGATAAGCTATTCGTAAGTTCTGCCAAACCTGAGAAAAGACCATACATGTCAGAGACTGAAGGCATCACAAGTATCACTAAGCTCACTTAAACAATTTTAGCAATTTAAAATGTGAAACAATAATTTTCTTTTTGAGGAGTCGTAATATGAT
The DNA here is from genome assembly GCA_910596185.1 of Chrysanthemum makinoi. Taxonomy (NCBI): domain Eukaryota; kingdom Viridiplantae; phylum Streptophyta; class Magnoliopsida; order Asterales; family Asteraceae; genus Chrysanthemum; species Chrysanthemum makinoi. Next base: position 94,949,505 of record OU343224.1, read on the forward strand.
GAAGGATTAAGAGAAACCTCATGAACATCCTCAATGAAAGATTCATGTGAAACATAGAAGCCTGCAGCCAGTCTAAGGTCAATTGTCCTGAAGTCCAATGGGCGGGAAACCATTGTTGGATACCCAAGGACGCCCGCGTCATCAGGATCATTTGGTTTCAAAACAGGTCTTGACAAAAGATTGAAAAAAATCCGGTCTTCATCAGCATTAGCAACAGTTCTTAACACCACACGACACCGTTTCATAACAGCATCAGACAGTGTTTTCACACCAGTTTTTTCCTTTTCTTTCTTCTCAACGGGCTTCGGCTGTTGAGGATGTTCGGCTCTCACTTGCTCCAGAACCGATATAACAGCTCTCTGTTTCCATTCCAATTGGTCAGTTGTAAATGAAGATCAATAATCTAAAAAATATTAAGAAAAAATAAACCACCTTTGTGGGTCCAGACGCATTTCCCTTATAGACTTCTTTGCTAATGGAGTGCTCCAGCATCTTTTTGCCCATTCAGGTGGATTTCTGTCCAAAGCTTCATTAATGCATCTCCTGATTCTTGCCCCCACATTAGTTGGTAACTTTCTTGCAGGTTCTAGGGCCTGAGCCCACTCAGGGATGTCGACATTAATAATAGTTGTCTCTTTGGCAGAGTCTCCTGGATCGATATCTTTCTGATCTATGATAAAGTCGCCAACTCTACTGTTCACAGAAGAAAAGATTTTCTTGGAAGCTTCGGCTAAAACCTGAAGATAACAAAATAAAAATCTTCATATTATGATTGCTAATTAAAGTAAAAAAGAAAACGGGTCGAGCATGTTAAAAGTCACCATAGCATACACAAGTGTTTACAAACCATTGTTTTTTTTGACATGTTACTAAGAAAATAGATCCATCTTACCATGGCATCAGCCTCCATTGCAGCCACTCCTGTAAGTGAACCGCAAAGTGTGCCACCATCACCATACAAACATTGAAACACTTTATCACACTCACGAGTCATAACCTCTGAAGATTCAAGGTTGCCGTCCAAGCATAATGCAATCAGGATTAATCTCCTGGCTACTTCAGGCCAAGTAAATTCATTCACGGGGAACATATCAAGATTTATTTTCTCAATCTCGACATCTTTCTTCCTCCCTTTTCTTGACTTTGACTCCAAACTACCAAATGGATCAAAGATTTCTTTAACTTTTGCCAACACTTCTTCTAATATCACCTTCAGTAATGTCATGTGAAATTTTGCCAGTTCAACACCTGTACATTTGCTAGCTGCTTCTGCTCGAGAATCATCCCCCTCGTATTCTTCTGCTGGATCAGTAACATGGTCACCAGCAATGGAGGAACTGCCATCTGGCATGGCAGGTACATAGGTGCTTATAATCACATTCTTCTGAAAATCATTCGTAGATCCTGTCACTGGCTTTAAATCTTCAACCCATGGATTCGACAACTCCTGCTCCAGCACTTGTCTAGACACCGGTGCCTCCAAGCCCAAAACTTCGTGAAAACGCAAGCAGATCTCATAGGTCTACACGAAATGAAATAGCAACCTCAGGCATAGAGCTATATACACCATACTTCACTAACAAATTTGGAAAACATTAGGTGTGACACGGCTGACCCTGTGGGTAATATAAGGGATAAAAATGGTAAACTTTTTCCACGCCGCAAAAATGCCAAAAGTTTTTGTCCATTTTGTAATATATAAAGATAGCTATATTATCATATATGATTCCACAAACTATTTCTATAAAAAAACGATTAAAAAGTTTGTAAACATTTAAATACTACATCTTAGGCAATTTTTAGCCCGTTTGACCCATTTTTATTTTTAGTCAAGTATTCTCCTTTTTTTACTCATTTGATCTTATGCAGACAACGACAACAAAAACCCTAGCCAACCCATTTTGGTAGATGGTCAAAACTGCCACTTTTACAAAAATATATTACCTGAAGAACGTCACCCATCAAATGAGGAGGAAGGTTTGAGTTAACTGTTCTGCCAGGTGGATTTGGTCTTTTGTGTGTACTTGTGAGACTATTTGACACGGCGTCATGTTGTAAACCATCTTTACTTATAGCCCTAAAGAACCCGCTTCCGACGGTTTGTGAAGTTGAGCTTTGAGATCTTGCATTTAAGGATTTATACTTGGAACATGCAGTAATCCCAGGAAGCTGTTCTATTAGCTCTTGGACGAATTCTGCCTCTAAACCGAATCTGTCGAGTTCTAACCATTTTTGCAGCACTTCACAAGAAGCTTCAAGCTCGTCTACTTTCAGTATTTTATCCGGGATTTTGTTGATCGGACCAGATAGATAACAAAACTTCCCTAATCTGTCAAAATTGTAAGATGCACCAAGATAATGTTCATCGACACGATGATTACAGCAAAAATTCAGACTTTTTTTATTTTTGTATGCTTTATGGCATGCCTTTAGTAGTGTTTCTACGACTTTCTGCCACACAGACGATAAAGATCGCTCCTCCACCAAAAATTCACCGATCACATCATGTTTGCAATAGTCGTGTGGAGCTTTTTGAAGATTACTGTCGGGTTCTGCAGTCAAACAACTTGTTATTTTATCATCATCCAGATGTGATGGTGGACTATTTTCTGTGAACATCACGTGGATGTTTGTAACATCATCATCGTCAAGAAATGTTCCATCAACAGCGGAATCAACATTCATAACGCAGAGCACTTTTGAAGCGTAGGGAATTGAATGTTTAGTGCATGGGTACCTACGTACTCTAAACATCGGGCCAGACTCACCACCATCTAAAACATTAAACATGAAAATGGACCCCGTATATCTGTCATGCCAGATAGACCTATAACCTACGGGCCAGATTTGACCAGTATTGTGGAATGAAACCCGCGGGTCAATTTTGCCAACTGATGTAACAAAAAAATCTTTCAAACTGAACTGGAAAACCATCCTGAAACGAATTTGACCCGTTGGCCGCAGAGTCCACTTCTATCGCATTTCCAGCGTTACGCAACATATTCTTATGCTCTTTGAGGTTATTAGCCTTCTTGTCCTTTGTTCTTTTAGTAGAATGTGAGCCTTTCTGTAGTAATATGATGCCACTATTCTTATCTTCTGTTTCAAAGGATATTAAACCAAGATAATGAGCAACTTCTGACATTGAATCGAATCTAGTTCCATCTGGGGCGAAGTAAATTGCAGAAGTTTTGTAATTGCTTTCTGAAAATTCAAATTTAACACGCCATCCATCTCCAAGCACACCTCGTTTTTCAGATATGTAGTCTTTAAGTGCTTGCAAATACACCATATTACCTTTTTGTGCCACGTTTTCAAGATTTATGTGGGCAAACCGTGTCATGCTGCTTTGAGGTGGAAATCCACTCCCTGCGAACCTCATATCCGGATGGGCCATTGGAGAAGTTAAAAATCCAAGAAACGGGTTACGCCTCAAATCCTGTATTCTAGAAACCAAAAGACATAGTAAGTTACAAGAATATACAAACCCTAGATGATAACATCAATGTCAAGGATAGATATAGCTCTAATAATGTAATGATGCAAAAAATAACACAAAGTAGATAGACATATGCTTCTTAGTCAATGTAAATATCACAAGTTAAAAAAAATTTGGCCTTGGCAGGATATAAGGCACCAATGTATATACAATATCTAAATACCTGTCATAATTAGACCCAAATGTGCTACCTTTCTCATGAAACATGCAAATAACATAGCTTACTATGAAACAGGAAATCAAATGGGCTTGTTACTCAAACCCTAAATTAGATAAACAAAACGAAAAAAATATGAAAAAATTATCAAATATCTGAATTTTGTGAAACATATTCTAGATATAGAGAAACAGTAAAATGAATTCTTGCCATCCACAACAAAACTAAAGATCATTCAACCCAAAAAAACCCCTCTATTTAATATATATATTCATTACTAACAGTCAGTTATACATTGTTCAAGTAGAAAACATTTGGCATAAACATAAATGTATGTCTTCAATAAGATCAGCGAGAGACCCTACTTGGGTAACCTGGCTGGTTTTACGTAAACAACTCGGCATATTAAGACAGAAACGAGCTCCCTTTTTCGCGAATCGGGTAAATAACATGCCAAGAAACATCTTTAGCCTTTCTTTCTTATAACCACATAAACCAAAACGCCTATGGAATGTATAATAGGTATCTAAAGGGGGAAAAGATCGTTTTTTAAAGACATATGTATGCATTCGGAAACTTCAGATTCTACTCTTTAATTCTGATTCTACAACAATCTTATGAAGGGGGTAAAAAAGCTTATTTTACCTTGAACCCTGAATTACATAAAGAACACAAAAACATATGGCAATATTATCAACGATTTGAACTTGATGAAGTTACAAAGTTTAACCTAGAGAAAAGGTAACATTTTTCTTACCAATCAGGGGGTGTTTGTTTAAAGCTTATTTGTGCGGCTTATGGGCTTACTGAACTTATGAAAAGCTAATAAGCTCGAAGTTTAGGACTTATGAGCTTATAAATTTGAACTTATGGCTTATTTAAGTTCATAAGCTCGATAAGCCAAAAAAAAATGAGCTTATGTGTCTTTCAAAAGTTAAATAAGCCCCGCACATATAAGCTTAAACAAACACCCCGTTACACCAAAATTATCTATCATTCATACATAAAAGCCATTAAATAACCTCAATTATGGAAGCATATAATCATACAATGCATTGGTCAATAACTTTAAACATAAACATAGGTCAAGAAGGCATACTTAGGAAAGCTAGCAGCCAACACAAGCTCCGAATTCACAAAAAACCCCTCCTCGCCCCCATCCACTTCTCGCGGCGGAGAAGCATTCATATCAAACAAACCCGAACCACCACCCCGAGACACCCTTCGACAACTCCGACCCTCACTCAAACACTCAAAACACTTCCAAACTTTACCTTCTTCCCTAACACCTAAACACTCAACATGAAACCTTCTCCCACAATCACCACAAACCACCATTGATCCTTCAACTTCACCACATGAACCACACCTGTGATGCTCACGTGGTGAAGGAAGTGGGGCCTCATTTAAATCAATTTCTAATACTATTGATCTACTACTACTACTTGTTCCTTCCATCATAACCACCAAAAAATTATTTATAAAAAGTAATAAAAACTGAGTCTTTAACAAAACCCACAAATTATATCAACTCAAATTAGCGAATTATCATCAAATATTTAAAAAAGATGCATTTTTATGAGATTTTTTTTATAAAAAATAACTAAAAATTGAATCTTTAAGAAAACCCATGAATCTTTTTTACTTTTGATTAAAGACCCATATATAAAATCTAGTGTTTAACAAAACCCATGAAGCATTTTAAGTGAATTGGAAATAAGGGTAAGATTGTAAATTTTCCGGTGACGGCGATGGTGTGTTGATATTTTTCCGGCGTAGGGTGAGAGAGAAGTGAAGTGATGAAAGAGTTCGAGTTTGGGTTTTTGTTGAGTTTTGTTTTTGGTTGTGAAAATTACTAAATTACCCTTTGGGTAAGATGGTAAATTTTATTGAAGTCACGTTTTTTATAGGGGTGAGCAAACGGACCGGACCGACCGGACCGACCGACAAAATCGACCGGACCGAACCGAAACCGACCGGACCGATGGACCGGCGGTCCGGTCTTGGTCTAGGGTTTTTGCCGGATTCGGTCTCGGTCCGGTCCGGTCCGGACCACAAACCTGAAATTTAGCCTTGTTGGACCGGACCGACCGAGACCGGACCGAACCGACCACATTCGGTCTCGGTCTCGGTCTAGAGTTTTTGCCGGATTCGGTCTCGGTCCGGTCCGGTTTTTCTCGGTCCGGTCCGGTTTTCGACCGATGAGCACCCCTACATGAAAGTGATGAAAACTATGAGAAAGTCCGGAAATAACGCTTGCCTACAAAGATTTTAAAGAAACCCAAACCTAGTTGTGTAAAAATCTTGAGATGGTCTCATAAAGAGTTTGGTTCATTGAAGATCATATTTTTTTTAAAGATCAGATGGTATGATCTAAACCGTCCATCCATCTAATTTTATGGTTGAAATTAACATGGGTATTTCAATAAATATGAATTGAAGGTGTAATATAGTCATTTCGTTCGATTACATAAGTCGCGTGCCTGACACGCTTGTCTCATTTTTCACCCACATCTCATTTACATATCACCAGATACCACTCTTCCATTCATTTACTCAGTTAACACAAAATATACACACACTCATAACCTCTCTTAACCACCAAACTCTCGATTTCCCTCCAAAACATCACATGACCTGGTTACATCATAACAGCGATCAACATTATGGATATTAGAAGTGAAATCGTGAAGTATAAGAACGTGTATGGTAAAATTTCAACTCGATATTGATTTCTTTTTTTGATTATTGTATATATTATGCCGATTTGATATTGATGTAGTCATTTTGTGATTATGTTATTTTTTGATTGTATTATTTTGTGATTTTGTGATTTTGTACTATTATCATTACTGAAATTATTATTATAGCCATTTTGTGATTGTGTTATTCATTTGATATTGATGTAGTGATTTTCTATTGTGTTACTGAATTTATTGATGTAGTCATTATCGTTAGTTTTGTTTAGCTTAAACGCTAGTTATACATTTGTAGTAGGAATTATTGCTTGATCTATGGTGATTTTGAGTAATTTTATGTTAATCGTATTGAAGTTTTCTATGTTGAAACAACTTTTCGGATACTTTTTGTGATTTATGATGAGAGTCATCGAGTCAGTATGCTCTGCGTATATGGTGATCGTCTTCCACATGTGAAGCTCAATATTTTGGTTTACCATCATGTACCCTTTCTGTTGAAGATTTTGTTTTGACGATAATCTGACCTACTTCCGAAATCTGATATTGTAAGTCGTATAAAATGTGTACTTGGCTAGGCCTTAACATTTATGCTCAATCTTTTACTTCAATCACGATTTAGGTTTGCTAAAACAACCTTATTGCACTGAATTATATGTTGTAATTGGAATGTTGTGTTTAGAAGATAGGCTTATTAAGATAGGTTGGATGACGTTTATGTAAGTGAAACTAGTTTCTATATAGTATCAGTTTACATTAAAGTATGTTGTAATCATCTGAAAGAAATAAATGGCATGGTTGTGATTTAGTCATACAAAGGATGTCATTTACTAGTTAACTTTATTTAATACACAACTCAAGTGTTGTAACATGATCTATAAGATGTCAATTTACTATACAAGCAAAATTGAGTAATTAGATTGTCATGTGCAATTTATTCAAGACACATACGAATATCTATCTTAGTTCAGTTACATGCCATTTGTATTACAATCATTTTAATAACATTGAATCACATGTGATTTAGAGACATGACACTGAATCACATGTGATTTGGTGACAAAATAACAACAAGTAACTGGGTTTTTTGTTCCTTGTATGGACACGCGTCGCGTATGATTATTTGATCTTACAATATCAACTATTTTACATAGGTGCTTGCAGTTTCTAAAGTGTCTTAAGAAAATCGTAAAAAACAAGTATCCATAACAAATCTAAATCATCGCTTAGGGGTAAACACGTCGAGCAATCAACCTAAACACCATATGCTGATGTTGTGGCCCATGTTAGTGAATCACCCAAACGGTCGAGGCAAACTAAGACTTCAATTCGCCGAGATTTGTCTCCTACAAATGTTGACAAAAGGAAACAACCTGATGTGGATAAAGATAAAGGTAAAGAAGCTGAAGCAAATGTTGGTTCGACTACAAAGAGGTCTAAACTTGCTAAGTCTCAGATGCAGCCTCAACCAGATCCAAAGGCGAAGCCTCAACAGGAACCAAAGGTGAAGCCTACTCAGGCTTCGCTAGAGGAAAAGGCAAAGCCGCGTCAGGCGGAGCCTGGGCCAAAAGCTAAGCCTAAGCGAAAGGAAAAGCCTCGGGCGGAGCCTGCGCCAAAGGGAGATAATTCAGAACGTTATCCTAGCTAAGAAGGAACGCGTTCGGAGATGAGAAGTTTAATGAGCGGTTGTAGTAATTATCTATTTTATACTTTTGTTTGTTTTTTAAGGTCTTTTGTGTTTTACTGCAAGTAGCTGTTGGATTACGGATTTACTTTTCAAATTTTGTTGGTATATGAAAAGTCGTGTGTAGTTACGGAAAAGTTTTTAGTAGATCTATGACAAGTCGCGTGTTGTTATGGACAACTATTTAGTGGATCTGTAATCAATGGTAAAATGATGTCAGATTCGTTAATTTTAGCATCTATCTAATTGTGGTTGCGAACATATTTGGTTACATGACCAAGTTTTAGGAGATGAACGTTTTAAATAGATTCTCTTAATTGTTACCCGACGTTACTATAAGTAATAATTATCTGAATCATAAACGATTCAGTCCAAATCACAAGTGATTTAGGCCAAACCACAAGTGATTTTTGCCAAATCACTTGTGAAAAATCACAAATTACTTGTGTTTTTTGCAAAATCACAAATCACAAGTGATTTAGTCCAAACCACAAGTGATTTTTGCCAAATCACTTGTGATTTGGGCCAGTGCCAAATCACTTGTGATTTAGGCCATATCACTTGTGATTTGGCATGATTTTCATATCGTTTAACAAACTTGTAATTATAACAAAACAACTTAGTAAAAAGTGAAAATTAAAATCCAACTAATGTTTTTATTCAAGTGTTAATGGACAAATAAAAGTTTTATTTCAAGTAACAATCAACATCTTAGTTTTAGTTGAGGTACAATCCACAAATATTTAAAGTGAAAAAAGACTTAAAAAGTAATTATAAAGTAAAAAGAAAATAATCACTCCACATTCTTCGCATTTCCTCTTTGGCTTCAAACTAGCATCTATTGCTTTCTTTCTTGCACTCTTCCTACATACTGCTCTTGTACCAACTTTGTTTTAGTGTTTGACGGGTTCCTAACTTCAATATTTTTGGCTTTGGAACATTGATAAACTTTTATGACTTTATGAGTGAATGGAACAAATACCATATTGTACCTGAAAGTATATAAAAACACATGGTTTTAGTGAGTAAATTTATACCTAAAAAACAAACACCATTTCTGCCAACTCACATGTGATGGGCCAAACCACAAGTGATTTGTGCTAAATCACGACTGTTTTGCGCGAGATCACATGTGATTTTTGCCAAATCACATGTTATTTGGCAAAATCACATGTGATCTATGCCAAATGGATTACTAAACTCGCTTTAGGTGTTGTTACAACATCTGAAAAATATACAAGGTTGATTTTTTTTTAAATTATATTTGTTAAAAAATAACGTGTTATTTTTGAAAATTGTAGGTAAAATCACATATGTTTTAGTGGTAAATCACTGTGATGTGATTTAGGGTAAATCACATGCGATTTGCAGTATAATCATGTGATTTTCTTCAAAACACACGTGATTTGTAGTAATTGCAAATTCTAGCCTCTAAACATATCTAAATCATATGTGATTTACTACAAATCACAAGTGATCTCATTATATACCTAAAAACTAAGCTAATTTAATAAAATCACAAATGATTTACCTTCACCAGGTGTTGTGTTTTCATCATTTTTTTACCACTTCCGCGATCATCTTCAACAACAAACCGAACTCGTTTAGCATCTCCAACATCATGCGAGTATACCTTATTCAACTATCTGAACTCGTTCAACATCATCAACACTCATAAAACCTCGCTACATTCTTCAACTATCCAAACTCGTTCAACAGCATCAACACTCATAACCTCGCTACCTCTTCGTTCATTATCATCAACATTCATTACTTCCCTACCTCCTTCAATATCCTGATTTTGTTCAACATAATCAATAACCATACCTACACTGCTTAAGCTACCTAATTCAACCTCTCAATTTCTTCAACATCAACAACGCTATCTGCACTACCTTCAACACTTTAACGTGTACAATTTCTCCAATATTATCTATAGCTTGGATAATATTGATGATTTTCGATCGCATTTTATTGATTTTATGATAATGGATTTGATGACTAAATCTACTCTAATTGAATGATATTTGACCTAATTTGATGGTGAATGATGAATTTAATGGATGATTTTGATGATTTTTGAATTGGATTTGAATGACTTTGATGATTTTTGAACGGATTTGATGATTAAATCTACTATAATTGAAGACATTCGACCTAATTCGACAAATGAGTGATGAATTTAATGGATGATTTGAAGATTTTTGGATCTGTCATGTGTGTGTGTGTGTTTTTTGTGTGTAGATAGAGGGAAAATTATGGATCGTGATTTGTTATTATATGCTAATTGTGGATTTAGAAGGAAAGAGGAAATGATTGGGGGAAAAAGATTTTATATTGGACCAAAACGCCCTTATAGTGTAAATATTAAATTTGATCTTGGCCTTTGGATGAAGGTTGATTAGATGGCTTAGATCTTGCTATTTGATCTTTGAAAAATATGTGTACTAGATGTATCTCACCCCCTCATGACCAAGAAAAAAAAAGTGAAAAAAAAACTTTTCACAAATAGCTTAAGGGAAATTTACAAAAATGATATTGAAGATGACACTAATTTTTTATTTTGCTCAATTTTATAACATATTGCTAAGATTATCATTTTTTTCAATATTCCAAAATTACCCTCTTGATACCGTATTTTTCTACTGATTTCCGTGATTTCTCTCTCTCTCCAATTGCGAATCTTTCAACTAAAATACCAAACATGATCTCGCCACCTGCGACGTACTACGAAATTAATTTCCCTCCAATTTTCATCTCTCACGACTAAAATCACATCCCCAATCATTTTATAATTTTTATTATAATTTAGTGTCATTTATCTCCCTTTCCTTTGTTACAATCGCTCTTCACTTTACATTCCACCACTGAACATTTTATGGCGTAAATCACAATATTGTGATGACGGGTAAGTGTTTACTCATTTATATTCTTGTTTCGTTTTATTTTCTTCATAGATTTCCAATTTACATCAGATTACGAAGTTATTACAATATATTATGATTGTTATTAAATGCGTAACTGATTTTCTACCATGCATATATCTTGTTATTGTAACTCTTTATTGGATCTATAGCTTTCCTAATTAATAACCTAACTTCTTATCATAGAAAACGTTCGAATTCATGTTGCTTACAATGGAGATTAGGAATGGGATGGCAAAGAATAGTTGTTCAAAACTCGAAGGTAGGGGTGTTCATGGGTTGGGTAATAATCGAATAAACCGAAAACCGAACCCGAACCGAACCGAAAAGCTGAACCGAACTTATAACCGAACCAAATTTGTCAAAACCGAACCGAACCGAACTAAAAATTTGGTTTTCGGTTTCAATATGGTTTTGGCTATCTGAACCGAAAACCGAATTTATATATATATATATAGATTTGGGATCAAATGAGATCATTGTTAAAGTTCTAAAAATAAGATCAATGTAAGGACCAATAGGAGGTTGACAAGTGTAATTTTAAGCTATTAAAAATCTGAAAATTAAATGTATAACTAAAAGGGTATTATGGGTATTTTATATATCTACCCCTAAATACCATTTGACCCTAAGCATAGTATCAGCCCCCACATTTTCCTCCATCCCATAACTTCTTCCTTAAATCTCTCTTCCCTCACATCATTATTTTCCGGCGTCCCCACCAACAATCATCGGAAATCAAATGCGCATGCGCTCTCCCGTCTGTCCTCTCACAATCTTTTACTCCTATTATTATAATTATAGATCTGTTGAATAATACTCCGAAAAAAGGTGTATATTGTTTAATATCGATTTAGGCAGATTAAAATTGTGGTTCTTGTAGTTTATTGTTGTAAACATCAAAGCTCTACATTTGTTAGATCGTTGTGTTTGTGGTTTTGATGGCCGAATTAAAAAATGACGTGTACGAGCTTGTGGTGTGTGTGGTTTCAGATCGTGATGTTTGTGGCTGGAATAATGGGTTTCAATTAATAGGTGACGACTAGATTTAACGGTGGCTGGAATAATGGGTTTCGATTAAGTAGTGGCGGAAACCACCTAAGCAACCACGCCGGAAAACTAAAATACGCCAGATTTATCCGGTCTACCGGAATCTGCTGTCATAAATAGTTTTTCGATTTCCAGTACACCGGGTACATCATGGTATGTGTCGGCGGTACACCGGATACATCATTGTTAAAGTTTTTTTAGATTCTGGGTAAAACACCCGGATTCCGGTGTACCGGAATCTGTTGTTGATCGGTTTTGTTTTGAAGATTTTTTGTAATGTGGCAGTTTTTTTAGATAGGTTTGTGATACCCATATCTGTATATGTATTTCATCTGTTATGTATCAGTTTTCTGGGTAAAAGCACAGATTCCGGTGTACCGGAATCTGCTGCTATGCAGTTTTGGTTTGAAGATTTATTGTAATGGTGTAATAATTTTTTTAGATAGACTCTTGATACACATGTATGTATATGTATTGAATATGAATCAAATTTCGGGTGAAAACGCACAGATTCTGGTGTACCGGAATCTGTTGCTGTATAAAAATTCCGGTGTACCCATATCTGTGTATGTATCTCATCTGTTATGTATCAGTTTTCTGGGTAAAAGCACATATTCTGGTGTACCGGATTCTGCTGCTATTTAGTTTTGGTTTGAAGATTTATTGTAATGGTGTAATAATCTTTTTAGATAGACTCTTGATACACATGTATGTATATGTATTACATATGTATCAAATTTTGGGTGAAAACGCATGGATTCCGGTGTACCGGAATCTGCTGCTGTATAAAAAATGTGGACCAAAAAATAGACCAAAAATTGAAAAAAGATGGATAATATTTAGATTTGAATTCTCCAAAATACCCTTGAAACCCTATTCAATTACTTTAATGTCACTCATTTAATGTTAATCTTATCCAACACAAATACAATGATCCAACGATCCAGATTGGGTCTTACTTTTAGAACTTTAAGGTTGATCTAACATTAACCTTCCCCTATATATATATATATCTATACATTATATATAAGAGGAGGCATGCCACATAAAATGCCACTTGGCATCCCATAATGCCAAGTCATATTTCCATGTCATCACAATTAAGCCACCTCATCAACCAAAATGATTAGAGGACTTGAAATTCGGGATTAATAAAATTGTTTAAAAAGTTTGTACATTGCAAGATTCGAACACAAGTATTAGCATCCCCACACAAACACTTCAACCATTGGAGCATGCCACGTTTTTTTGTTAAACATTGCATTCCCAGATTCATATACTTACACAAATCCGGCTAATCCTTTCATTAACTATTGTGCTTCTTTTTTGATTAATCGCCCTTTTCCTCACTCTCTCTAAAAAAAACCCTACCGCTTCAATTCTCAGTAGAAAACCTATTGTGCTTCTTTTTCATTCGCGCACCATTCTATCTCTCCCAAATTCCTAAAACCCTAACTTTTAAATATACTCAAGCGCCTGTTCATCACAAATCAGGTAACATATAGTTGTATATGATTTATTTATAATAGATGCATGGTGTTTTTAGTTGTATATGATAAATTAAACGATAGTGTGGGCTATGTAGATAACAAGATATATGTGTAGATTTGGTCACCTATGCCATGAACATGTTACATAAGGTTTTATTATGCGTTAGTATATAGGTAAGTAAACTGTATTTAATTGAATAAAATTGATCTTTGAGGTCTTTCTTATATGTTATTGGGTTTTTCAGGTCTTGCTTATTATGCATGGTGTTATTGGGGAATTTGATGATTTAAGTAAGTGCAACTTGGATCGTAGAGAAGCATCTGAATTAGCTCCTCCAAAGTTGGATGGTTGCATATCTGAAACTTTTACTCAACCAGATTCTGATGTCTTAGAGGTGTATGACTCAAAAGCTTAAAAGTTAAAACTAAGGGTAGTTTACTGGAGGCTGGGTAACGGGTAAAAACAGATAATGCGGTAATATGGTTTGGGTTGAGTGTCAAACTGTCAATGCTTTTTTTTTTAATCTTTTTTTTCAATATGATTACCTCTCCTTCAGCTGAATCATGAGATGTGTTCCAAACAGCGGATACAGGTGAACCTACAGCTTCTATTACACAAGATAGTATCAACTAATATTTGTTCCAACAGTATCAGTATATTTTTAGTTAGTTAGTTATTTTTGTCACTGTGAGCTTACAATGAAGTACGCAACTCATCATATCAAGGATGCTTGGTATTGCTTATTAATTTTTTAATGTTATTTTAAAGAAATGGTGATTTTTAATTTTTCCTTCTTTCATATTGCAATTTTAGTTGGCTTTTCACTACGAGGACCAATTGGAGATTCCCATCTGAGAAAATATGCAACAAATCAACTCATTAGGTAATAGCACTAAGGTACTATATATTGGATACTGACATTGATCTTCTAATTGTTACGTTTTCTTAGTCGTACTTCTGGACTAAAGGAATAAACATAAATCCTATCTTCCATCTTTACAGTATTGCCATGGCGATAATAAGTAGGATGGCTGGAAAAGGATTTGTATACTCAGGACGGCTGAAAAGGATTCGTATACTCAGGATTTTCATGGCTTCTCTGTCATTAACAACGAGATTGAAGTAAGTTCTTCACTTTATGCTGATAAAATTTCAAGCTCTTTCATGCCTTCGAAAAGGATATGTATACTCAGGATTTTCATTGGTTTAAACCAAAATCATTGAATTTTTTCGTAAGAAAATAAGAAAGTTTTTTGTGTAATGTTAGGCGGCCTGGAGTTGACAAAATATATGGTTTGTTTGACAACAAGCCTCCAACTGCTCTAAGGATACTTCCGTTTGATAGGAATCTTTCACTACAAACTGTGAGGAATTGGGCTCCGTACAGAAACTTCGTCATTTGTAAGTGTTCATATTCCCATTATCACTTTATCATTTAATCTCACATATATAAACCTCTTGGAGAATCTGAATAATAAATTGTGTTTGTAGGGATGTTGGCGACAATCATTTGATTGGAATGATCAGGGAAATGATGATGGAGAAGAAGTGGTCGGGGAAGTAGGGGTGGATTGGTGATGATCATACATTGATTTTTATAACCTTTGGACCCAAAATGTTTTAGGTAAACTAACTCGCTTTGACCTCCCTAATTTCCAACCTGCCGGGTTAAAGAAACATACTTCAAAATATACCTCCAAGACTCTATAAAGCCCATCGTTAATAAATCTTGCAGATTCAATAAGTGTCTCAGCAAGTGATTGCATTTTTTCAGGTTTAAAAAACGATTATAATATTTATTGATCTTTTTGGGCAAATGATGCCAAAGACTTCTAGGATGATAAATCAGATGTGTATCACAGCTGCTTATTCATCATATTTTGGCAGAAAGATTTGTTCACTTTTATACTCTTTAACTTTTTATGCAGTCATTTAGGTTAAGTTGTATTGTAACATGCCACACGGGTTTGGGTAAGCTGTAAACAAATATATAGTTCTCAGTTTTGCTGATCTGAAACAATGTTTTAAATAGATCCACAATGTTTGTTTACTTGTATGTATTATTATGTTCCATATTAGGACATGTATGTGTTGAAAAAAGTAGCTAAACTGGAGCGGGTCAAATGGGCTTAAATTCACCCAAACAACATTATTAACGTATAAAACCTCCATTGATCATCTTATTATAAATACTAATTTAAATATTTAAACATGTTTGTGAATTAAAGGATAAATGAACGTTAAAGTGTTGCATATCTGTTCTCAAACGTTTGAAGATTAAAAATCAGTTATAGAAAGCTGTGGCAGCTCAGTCGCAATCCAACATACCACATATGACTAAAGAGGTACCATTCTGCTATTTCATTTTTGTTAGTAAGAACTCAGTTTTGTTTTTCACTCAAGTGTCTTCATTTGCTTGAAACTTACAATATAAAGCTTGCTTAGTGATTTTAATTAGACACACTAAAAAAATGGGACATTCCTTACATTCTGATTTGAAGTGGAAACATGAGATAATGTCTAAATGTGGTTACGTTTATGAAGTTTTAAAGCTCAGATAACATATTTGCATGTTTGGAACAATTAGCTTACAACCAATATTAATGAGTTACTAAAAACTACATTGTAGGGTTCATATGAATCGGCTATATATCATTCTAGCTTTGTTATCACAAATTAAAAGATGTCAAGCTCTCCAGCGCTAATACAATTGTGTAATTGTTTATGATAGAATTTTATTTTACACAACTTGGGGAGTAAGTTTGAGTACATCTGGAGATTGTCTTATTGAATCTTTTTGCATAACCTTAGAGCAAAGGATACTTTTGGTTGATTTGAAAATTTACTTTTTTGTTCAATTTTACTTGCAAACCAGCTCTTTTAACTCTTATTTTTGTTTCTACTATCGTATAGTCGGGCTTTCTACAACAAGAAGATCTCGCAGGAAGAGCGGAGATGCCTTGGGAGAGGTAAATTACTTTTTTATGTGATATTTGATAGAATTGATAGCATTATGTCTTATGAATGTTTATCTCTAATGAGTTGATTGGGTTAATATTTATTTTGCTAAACGGGAAATGGGGTTAAGTGATTCTTGCTGTTAGTGTCAGTTTCCTAATTCATTTTGTTTTAGAAAAAACGATTATTATTGTAACAACATTTAACACATTAATTGTTCATAAGAAAGTGCAGATTAACTTTTTTTGGTCAACCTAAACCTATTCCAAGTCGCAAACAATCCGCGAGACCTGAAAATTTTGTAACTCATGCTATAATGGCTCATATAAAACATTAGTACTTATAAGAACTAATGGCTTTGGTTTTCAGGGACGGTTTTTCAGCTATGCTATTTTTTTTCACTTCCTGGTCATATACCCATTCTCCCTGATACAAAGTATACTCAATAATTCAAAGTTCATTTAAGCATTCATAGTCTGGTTTCAGTTTCAGGTTGTTTGGTTTAGGGGCTTGGGTTTTAACAATGTAGGTTTAGGGGATGCTTTAAACTGTTATGGGTCTGTTGACTAAGCATGAGAGTTATGGTTGTGATCAGGGGTGATAAACATCAGTAGTGTTCTTTTCGAAGTTTAGAAAGTTAAGTCTTTCGGATTAGACCAGAGTAGCGCAAAACATGTGTTACCTGGCTCAAAGATGTGCCTGATAATACTGAAACCAAGAACACCCCCTGGACATGATGGTTCAAAGCATCCCCTGAGCCTACATTGTTAAAACCCAAACCCATAAACCAAACAACCTGAAACCAAAACCAGACTCTGAATGCTTAAATGAAATTTGTATCAGGGAGAATGGGTATATGACCAGGAAGTGGAAAAAATTAGCATAGCTGAAAAACCGTCCCTGAAAACCAAAGCCGAGAGGTTTCAAGTAATTGAGCTTAGTCGAAAATAAATGTGTTTATTTTTTCGGGACAATTATGGTGGAATTCATTGTTCTTTGTTGGTTTTTATTATGTATGATTTTGATAAATGGAGGTACTTAGAGGCCGTGTCACGAATATGTTGGATGATGAAGATAGATCCCTTGACCTTCTTAACAAGGTATGCTTATTTTATTTGTTTTGTGGGTTGGTTGGTAGCTTGATCAAGCTGTGTTGAGTGCTAATTACTATCATTTTCTTTTCATTAGATGCGTACATCGCTCGAGTTGAGATTAAAATCAGCTCTAACTGAAAAGGAGTTGGCGTTTAGAAAAAAAGAAGAAAAAGGAGGTTATATATCCATGGGTACTATCATTCAAGGCATGTTATTTTACTTCATCAGTAACGAAAAAAATAGTAGAGGTCGTTCCTTTTAAGAAAGTTCTCCATCTGTACCGAAATAAGTCTTAACTGAATACATAGTTTTATGAATGTGCAATTAAGCAATGTTTAGTAGTTACATACTCAAATTTTGGGCTAGACGGAATAACCAACTTTATAGGCAAAAAAAACGATCAAGTTCTAAAAAGTTGAGATAATCAAGCGTTGTTTGGATAGCTTCTTCTCTTATTATGGGTTGTCTAAAAACTGTTTGTAATAATGATATAATAGCTTGATTAGGATATTTTTGGATAGCTTATATATTGCAGCAACTAATTAACCTTGAGTCATGCTTATTAGGAGCTTTTTCAATAGCTTGTTTCAGTAGTTATTTTAACCTTGACAAGTTGTTATCAGGGGCAGTTTGGATCACTTATTTTAGCAACTAATAAACCTTGGGCATGCTCATCATCATATTTTTGCAGGTTAATCTTCTAAAAAGTAACAGAAAATCAACAAGGTTAGTACGACATACATATCAAACTTAATTATATTGATTATTGTTGAAAGTTCTGATTATGTTATGATATATTTATGAAGACAAAGCAGATTTGCAAGCTGATGAAGATGATGAAGAAGAAGATATTAACAGAATAGAAGAGGAGAGTAGAAGGCGTATAGAAGCCATCAAAGAAAAATACAAGGTTAAGTCAAAACCTCAGCTACAAGATACAAGTAAGGATTTTTAATCTTATTTTGAGTAAATTAAAACTTATGGCTCGTGTTTAAACAATATGATGGTTAATGGTTATTTTAGTTTTCAGTTAATATAGTTTTTTAATGCGTTTGTACAGCTAAAGATAATGTGGTAGAGCCTTTGCAGTCTGTAGGTGCAGCTAAAGTAAATTCAAGCACTCCTGATGGTCGAGGATAAGGGTCTGATACTAACATTGGCGACACACCGTTTTCTTTAGGGAGATCTCCTCCACAAAATGGTAACTCTGGTGTCGAGAAGACATCGGGTACTGGTGATCTGGGAGAGGGTACTCCAAAGGTGCGTTTTTTTAACTATAATTATGATTTGACATGTAGGCTATTTACTTTTTAACGATATTACAGAGTGAGGGTTCAAATGGTGATGATATATTTGGAGAATCTCCCACTCGAGTACGTGAAACGGTAAATCTAAAATCATTTGCAAGCTTTTGCTAATTAGCTGTGAATTACGATAAATATTCACTTGTTTTATATTTTAAAGGCACAGATTGAGCGATCAAATGACATGTTCTCTGATGATATATTTAGAGAATCTCCAGCAGGAATACGAAAATCTGTAAGTGACACATAACTATTATACACATGCTCAATTAAGCTTTAATCTCTGTGATATGAGTCTGATGATCCCTTTTTCACGGTAAAGGTGATGGTTTGACCGTTCAAAGAAGTGGGCTTCAGGATAACTGGGATGACGCAGAAGGTTACTACATTAAGTGTCATATATGACTTTTTAATGCTCTGTATAACGGTATATACGTTGTATCAGATTTGAAATCTACACTGTTAATTTTAAGTTGGTCTATGTCATTAGCAGGTTACCGTTTTGGGGAAGTATTTGATGAGCGGTATGAAGTTATTGCTGCTCATGGTAAAGGTGTCTTTTCAACAGTGGTTCGTGCTAAGGATCTCAAAGGTGGATCAAGTGACCCTGAAGAAGTTGCGATTAAAATCATATGCAACAATGATAAAATGTAAGCAATGAATTAGTTCAAAACTTTTCTATCTACTTATAGGAATGTAAAAGGTCTAACCTATTGTTCTACTTTGTTTACAAACAAGTATAAATCTGGTTTAGAAGAACTGGTGATATTGAAGAAGATCAACAGCTTGCGTGTGTACAGATTGCCGGTGTATGTAGGTAATCCTAACGTAGTAGGAGCACGTAAACGCCCAAAAGTTGTTGCTATCTCCGATTCAAGTTACAACAATCGACAACACCTTTGCTACATTTACAGCCAGTACTTGTGGCTTACCTTCTTTGGCGCTCTCCGGTAAAGAGTCTCACAATGGAACAACTATGGCCACCGAAGAATGTGGTTAGTTTTCTGCCTATTTGTTTTGTCTTTATTTTCGTGAATTATCTATCACCTTTATCTTGCATCCATTTCTTTGTTATGACATACTTTATGCTATCAAGGAATGGCAATCGATACATGTGCATCATCACAAATGCTGTCTCTGCAAAAAAGCCTTTAGCAGGTAAGTAGCATACCGTATCAGGTACTTATGTTTTCATCAAAACCGATGAAAATCCTTCCTTTCTCATCACCTTTATCTCGTCTCTTACTTCTTCCATTATCATTGTGGTCAGTACGAGGATATGACCATTTTTCGTCATGATTTCTTTTCCCCGCCGTCTGGTGCAAAAAACGTTTATCTTATTATGCATGTATATCAATCACCAAATAACACCCAATCTGAATATCAGCTTTTAATAAGTCACCAACCTCAATGTAAGGGGGTGTTTGGGTTAGCTTATCAGCCAAATGCATCTCACAGTCCTTTTATTGTTTTCCACTTGCGTGACAAAATGTTACTCCATTTTCAGGGTTTACGTCCTACTATTCCAATGAACACTCCGCCAAATTGCAGTTATAACAACGTAATTTAACTATCGAGTCTATACAGGTTGGTCACTTATAGCCTTTATTTGAACCACTGGTCACTTATATATTTGAATATATTAACAGCACCTTAACTATCTCTAATGTTGTTGCAGCAGGTCTAATGTGTATACTACCTGATAACAATCTCCAATACATAGCGGCCATATCCAACTTGGTAACCACCTATGCCAAATACATGAAATCCGTTAAAAGCACCTTTAATTGTTGCAACATCTTAGTGACCCCGAATACCTAATCAACCTTGCAACAAAATAGGTATAATTATCGCCTTTCTTGAATCTTACCTTTTTAGGTGGTGTTTTTGATTGCTTATTTCATAATGTTTTCCTGCTTAAAAACCAAACTGTACCACAAGACGCTTTGCTCAAACACTCAAACCTGCTTATTTACTTAGAAAGTAAGCAGATAAATACTTAAATAAGAAATTCAAATTATCGATTTAAAACTTTTTATATCAGTCAAACCTATACTTTCCAAATTAAAAATGAACAATGATTTTGAAAAGATAGATTAACAGGCTAACTGCTATAACAAGACATTTAAGATTGTGTTTTGGGTTTCTCATTTATTGTCGTATTGCGTTTCTTAAAAAATATAAGTAGTTTTGGGTGTTCGAATGGTACCTTCTACTATGCTTATAGTTGGAACAGCAAGAAACGGAACTCCAAAACGGGATGCATATATTGCCAGCAAAGGTCAGCTTAGGTATTGATATGCTATATCCATTTTACTCAATGTGGATTGTGGAGTGTCTAATAATTCATAGCTGTAAACCAATTTATTTGACTTCATTATTGCAGTGTATCAGATGTTCTTGATTGAGCTGATGCCCAGAGGAAACGTCGTGCAAAGGTATATAAATAAAATACTTAATTTACCCATTTCAACCTGAACCCATTTTGACGTACAACTGAATCTTGAAATCGGCATTTTAATGAATCTGCTATGTTTGCATCTGGAAATCTAATTAATTCTTCTCCGTTATCTATTAGGCATCACCAGTTGGTGATATAGATGTATATTGCTTGCAGGTAGTCATGTTTTTCTTTATATACCATGTATGTATACTGAAATTTAGTACTACTATTTAGATATTTATTCTACTCTTCATTTTTTCAGTGTATTATCTGAAAACATTGGCCGTTTAAAGTCATCAATGGCTCTATCATTATCGACTGAAATTTAGTACTACTAACATATAATTTTGGCCTTGCAGCTCTCGTGTTATCGATCTGATATGCCACATTGCTTCTATTCAAGCCTGAGATTTCTGATGTGTGTGTTGCTAACCATCCTCGTCCGGCATCGGTTTCATTTTTAGCCAATCTATACACTTTTTTGGCCATTTTCTTTATATGTATATAATGGATATATGAAGCTAAAAAAGGCGGTGACAAATTGGGCAACAAATCAGTAGTAAGTTTGATATTGACAAGTCAAATGAATGAACTGGATCCATATTTCAGAGTGAGACACGTTGAGCCAGTGAAACAACTTATGAGCAGGTGGTGTGCTCCGGTTGATGTTAGGGCCTACAAAACTGTTCGATTTTATGATCCTGAAGGAACAATGGTTGATGAAAACAAGATGTTTGACAAATCTGGGGATACAAGATGGTGATTTTATCAATGCTGAGATGCTTGAAACAGGTGGCTAATCCATGGTAGGATTTAAAATAAATGTTATTTTTTGGTGGTTCAATTGTTGATTAAATTAATACAACAACAGTTGTTAATTCAAAACAAATCAGATGGGGCTCATGGTTTTATCCTTTGTTCTATAATTAAATGTGTTGAAAACAATGTCTATATACCTTTGTTCTACTATTAATTCTTAGTGTCGATTGTAGATGCATTGTTTGAGAAGGTTTATACTGTTGATATTTTGTGGTAATTTGTACCAAAATGAGATTATTGTTTCCTCTTTAACCATGTCTTTGTTTTTTTAATCCGAACACTAACAAAGGAACATCATGTTATTTAAATATAGAGCCTAATATGCCATGTACAATTATGCAGGTGGTAAAGTGGGTACGTTTTGCGCTATGCCTTGCAAGATAATAAGCCTATCTGATAAGAAGATGCTTTTTGAGCGTAAATGAAAGTCAAGGTCAAACTTTATCAACGGTGGCACTATATTTGGAACGGCCAGCTTTTTCACATGAACAACTATATGTATTATGTAGCTGATTCATAGGTAAAAATAAAGAAGGGTCTAAAAGTGCTTTGTTGTGACAAAGATGACAACTACATCAATTTCATAAACAACGTTGTCTACAGAAGAATTCCTTCATAGATTATAAATTTGCTTTTATGTGTTACTCTCCACAATCATATATATGCAGTATTCCCGCGGCTTTTAAAAAACATCAATATATTTTTTTTAAATAGTATATTTTGCAATGTGATTATATTAAGCTTTTTACATATATTACATGAACACTAAAGATGAAAACATTTGTTTTATATTATCGATGAATGGTCACGAAGGGAGTGTTTCATTTTTATTGGCTGGTCTGGCCTATTACTCTTGAATTGCTTAAATTCATATTAAAGTTCCTTTGATTATTACCTATGTTTTAAAACGTAATCATGCCGCTTTTTTATATATTATTTTCCGTTAATTAATACATTTCAACAATAGATAAACTTTCTTATAAAATTTTACAAACTTAAACTAACACACTAACAAAAATAAACAAAATAAAATTAAATCCCCATACTTTAAAATAATTTTTCGTTAACTAACACCGTCTAATCACAAGTCATGCACGCGTCCTTAAAAATAATTTTCCGTTAGCTGACACCATCAAAATTAACAAAAATTAACTTTTTCTTAAAATTATTCAAACGTAAACTACATAACAAAATAAAATGAAATCAAAAATTTTCAACCGTAAACTAATACCACAAAAATATAAAATGAAATCCCCGTCCTTACAAACAATTTTTCGTTAACTGACACCATTTAAATCATTAGAATTCATGACCACGTCCTTAAAACTATTTTGCCTTTAACTAACACCATCAAAATTAAAATTACAAAAAATATAAAATGAAATCCCCGTCCTTACCAATAATTTTCCATTAACTGACACCATCAAAATTATAATTACAATTCATGACCACCTCTTTAAAAATAATTTTCCATTAACTGACACCATCAAAATTAAAATTACAAGTCATGCCCAATTAAAATTACAAGTCATGCCCGCCCATTGGGCTGGCTTCGACATCTATGGAGCGACCTTCAACATCAGAAGCCTTAGACCAGGAAGGTTCTTGGTTGACTGGAAGTAATCAACAGCCACATTCGACGCGCCAAGATACCTTGCATTAGGAACTTTTATATGTATGCATACACTTGTTATTGTAAGTTAACAATAATGTTCTCGGTATTAATTTCTAACAGGTTCATACTACTGCAGCCGTTCCTAAGGATATGCAAAACTGTCGTATAAGACTGCGCAACGATACTCAATGTCTACACTTTACGGGGCCAGTTCCAACATCAGTGGCGCCAGGTATATTAAAACCCTGCTACGTTTATGTTGTGGTATTTGTGCACAAAGCACATGCATATGTTCATAGGTATGACAATTTGATTACGTAATCGTTTATTATTATCGTACGCATTGTTAGGTAATACATAATAGATGTTCGAGTTCGCACGCAGGCAATCAACGTTTGCACTCTATGGGAAAAACAATTAACGAGCAATGGGCCATTGTATATTCAGATACCACTACATTTGTATTATAGTCTTTGCACACGTAATATTCCTAACAGTTGGTAACCAACTTCATTTAACTATTAGGCTCCTTTTTTTATCCTTCATTAATCATTAAAGAATAAGTTAAATACTAAAATTAAAATGTTTTCATGCCATCCTAATTACACTTGATCATATAGTTGTAAAAACCTGTTTTTGGTTCATAACTCATAAGTTTGGTTCATAACTCTATAAACATGAAACTTATGGAGGGATACTTGGTTAAGCTTTATAATTTTTTATAGAGTTATCGTAAGGTGGATGCAACAATTTATTGTTTCACAAAGAAATTAGTTACCCTTTCAAAAAGTAAAACTTATATATTTTAACCGATAATAATACTTATTTAACACCTTTAGTTCTAAAAGTGCTTTTTATTTACCTCCGCTGTAGTTGCTATTACAGATTTGTAGTCAGAGGTGATATGTACACCATAACCTTTTAAATCATATTGTTGCAAATACAAACAACATAATTAGCTTGTAGTCGTAGGTCACCAACTCTAAACATCCTGAGTGCTATTGCAGCAAAGTGGCATGATTAAAGAAACATAGATGGAAGAAGATCCAAAAGAAGCTATATTGAAAAGTATGCTGATGTCGTTAATAAAGATCCAAAATACATAGCTCGACATTATGTTGTGACTCAACCAAACACTATTCTTGCTGAATCTGATTTTGAAGATGAAGGCAAGTGATGTTGTAGCGTCCTCTTGATGATATAATCTTCCAGGTAAACACTCTTGAGTTAAAAGCCCTTGTGTTGGTAACCTTTTTTGTTTTTTTTTCCTTCTTCTGTTAAATAGAGTCATGGTTTTGCTTTTTGGTTAATAACACAATGACATTTTTTTGCAATGTGTTATTTACGTCACTTAAGGACATCCAGAGGTTCTATTTTCCTAACAATAACAAGATAAAAATCTTGAGATTATTTTCTATGTCTGTATTTGGCAATGACTTTTTTTACATGTATTTCCTGCACGTAACTAATAGCTGCCAGTTTAATATCAAGATCTTTTTCTTTCGGCTAAATAAAGTGAATTTTGTGTTGATCCAAGGGTTGTGTTTTTTTACGTCACTTAAGGATATCCCGAGGTATATTTTCCAAAAAATATCAAGATAAAAATATTGAGATTATTTTACTTTTCTGTATTTGGCAATGTGTTGTTTTACATTTATTTCCTGCACGTAACAAATAGCTGCAATTTTCATATCAAGATCTTTTTCTTTTAGCTAAATAAAGTGAATTTTGTGTTGCTTGCTGGATTTGCAGGAGATGATAATCCAAGGGCTGTGTTCCCAAGTATCTTCTGTTGTCCCCGTCACACTGGTGTCATGGTTGGAATGGGACAAAAAATTGCCTATGTTGGTGATGAACGGGGCTCACTCCAAGAGAGGTATTTTGACTTTAAAATACCTGATTGAGCATACTTTTATCGGCAACTGGGATGACATGGAGAATATTTGGCATCATACTTTCTACAATGAGCTTTATGTTGCACCAGAAGAGCATCCCGCTCTTTTGACTGAAGCTCATTTGAACCCTTAGGCTAATCGTGAAAAGATGACTCAATTCATTTTTGAGACGTTCCACACCCATGCTATATATGCTGCCATCCAGGATGTTCTATCTCTTTATGCCAGTGGAAATACAACTGGTAAGCTTTTCATATGCTTTTAAGAGTATAAATTACATATTTGTGTGTTTTTTTGTTACATATAAGTAGATTACGATACTAATTCATCGGTTCACATTATTGTTTTAGCTATACCCCAACATTCACAGACGGGTTTACCGAATTCGTATACAAATGCCACGCACCCGATGGTTGAGCGTAAAGGGCTATATGGGCTGGTAATCAAGTTCCTAAATTCAGATTGATTGATTTTGGTGCTTATGTGCTTTAAAAATATAAGAGGTACTAATTTACTTATTTTCAAGTGTTTGTTTACTCTAAAATAAGCACGTGACCAGCTCTATCCAAGAATTTAAAGTCGTTTATATGTTATAAAAGATAAGCTAATAAACACTTGAAGTAAGCGAAGTATCATTAAGGCCGGTTACCTTTGGCTATCGATTTTCATCAATTTGTTTTAGAAACATTCACATCTTGCTTACACAGTATTGGTAACCTGCTTTGTTGTATTTTACTATCCTAATTTCTCATTAGCTTTAAAAATTTGTTAGAGTTAAATTTCCATACTGTTATATCCCTACTCAGTAATCAGTATGGAGTACAAATGGGTGTGTTTGGGTAACCTTATGTGTCCCATAATGCATCTTCCAGGAGTCCCTGCAGAGCAATCTGAAAACACGCTTTCCACACCCCTCAATAAGCGGATAAATTCTTCTAGCATTCTTTGAACATACACTAGGTAGTTATAAAGTGCACTTTACAGCTTGAGGGAAGTATGATGTCTAAGCATCATGGTCTCTTTGTTTCTTAGTCTATATTTCTGATGTAATTGGATTTTTTCAAGTAAGGAGGGTGCAATTTGATTCATATAACCGTGATTGTCGTATTCGCCAACAAGAATTGGAAGAGACACTTCATGGTCATAGGATATGGTTTGGGAGGTGGAAGGAAAAAAAGCGATGAAATCAGTCGATTCAAATCGTAGTGGTACTATTGATAGTGTCACTGAAATGGAGAAGTTGGTGAAATTTGCTGAAAAACATTTGCATATGAAGATATATGAATCATGAGTGAAGTACATAGATGGTTTGTTTTCTTACTCAATTTAAATCAATGAATATTAAATAAAGAAAGTGGTTGGGTAGTGAGCGTAGTCAATGGCATGGTAGTCAATGTCGACAAAGTTAATGTTACAAGATTTTATTCATATTTTTCACGTCATATTTAGAATGCATCAAACAAACTGTATCTCTCCATTGTGAATGAGGAGAAAATAGGACAACTAGCATGTACCAAAGATTTCTTATGTTAATAGTAATTAAATTGCTCTCAGCAGCAATTGTTTAATCTCTTTATACGATTTTGTGCTATTGCATTCTATGTACGCTTTCAAAAGTTTACGATATGATGTTTTTCTAATAGACTCGGGGACCAAAGATAGAATTCGATTTTGCTCATTATATCTCATGTATAAACATGATAAAAGGTTAGTCAAGGCCTCACATTACAAGAAAAAAGGCACATCTGATAAATTTTATGCGGAACATCAGGTTAGTCAAGGCCTCACATTGCAAGAAAAAAGGTACCAGTTGCAAAAAAAGGTTAATCTGCGAATATAAGTTACTATATATGTTTTATGTACCCAAGTTATAATTCAAATATATTGATAATGTCATATGAACTGAACTATCATTAAATGTGTAGGTTGATTACAAAGTACAAGCCTACCATGATACTTTTTCTTTATGTTTGTACTATATATTTGTTCCACAAAATCCTAAAAATAAAAATCACAAGTCATACCCGTCCATCGGACGGGTTTTGACACTAGTATATATATATATATATATATATATATATATATATATATATATATATATATATATATATATATATATAAATACTTTATATATTTAATATATATACCTTTTTATATGTTTATATATACAAAAAAGACCATTAAAATTTTATCCTAATATAAAAACACTTTTTATATTTGAAATATTTTTTTTTTGGGCCAAAAATATATTTAATTAAATTAAAAAAATGTATAATTTTTTTTTGGGTTTTCGGGTTTGACCCATAATCGAACCGAACTTCGGTTCGGTTCTCGATTCAGTTTGATGACAGATATTTTTGATTCGGTTCGGTTTTCGGTTATACCCAAAAAAAAATTAACCGAACAAACCGAACCAAATAAACCGATTAACCCGAGAACCGAACCGGTGAACACCCCTACTTGAAGGGATTGATGATCGTTGTTATCAAGGATGTGACACTTGTACAACTAACTAATAACCTTCATAAAAAAACAAGAAGTCTCCAAAGAGTCTCATTCTTTTAAAATGGAAGTCCAAAGATAGATTAGCAAAGACCCTAGTTTCCATGTGTTGAAATTGATGGTAATGAGGATCTGAAAACTTTCATTTCAGAATATTCTCATGGGGATATTTTCAAGGAAAATCGTGTAATCTCTCAAAATATTTGAACATGCAAGTATATTAATCAAAGTGGAAACATGATAAAACATATTAAACATATATTGAAAGGATTGTGTGAAAAGAAAAACGTCTTTCACGACTAACCTTCACATATTTTTCGCAGAGTCATACTGGTGCACAATAAACGGAACACACAAGTGGAAATAAGAAATAAGTGACGAATAGAAATAGAACTAAAAAGGAAATGAAAATAAAATAATATTTTCATAGAGGGTAAAAACGGTAATTAATCAAAATATATATATATCGCAAGATAAATATATCTAAGTGCAAAAGGAAAAACCACAAACGTTAAGGGGTTAGGTTTGGGAGAAAGTAGAATTAGAGCGAGAACTTCCCTGAAATTCGCTCCTAAAAAGAAAGAAGGCCTAACTCACTTTCGTTAAGCATCCTAAGCAAACTTCGATCCCTGAAATCACAACTAACCAATAAGCATAATTCTAAAAAGAGAAAAAAAACGAAACAAACCTAACTCACTTTCGTAGGAATCACGGTTACATTTAGCATATGCAACAAGCCTTTTAAACCACTTGGTGTCCCAAGTGGACGAGTGTAGTCTCGTGAGGGCTTACAGGGAACATACCCACAAAGTTCATTAGAACTAATACAAGGTTATCGTGCTAATATTTAAAAAATATAAAGCTGCATGATGAATTACGGCGTAACCTTGAGAATGAGTTACGCCGTAAATTTAGTTAAACCTGGAATTCGTTTACAGAAGACAGTTACGGCGTAATAATGGATGGGGATTACGGTGGAAAACCGGGAGTGAATCAGCTACTGAAGAACGGTTACGGCGTAACTATAGAGAGAGTTACGCCATAACTTGATAACAGGACAGAATCAGGTCCCCATTTTAATCGCTATGTGTTCATCCCCAATTCATGCGAAAATGTGAAAAGCACAAAACCCAACAATAAAAATGAAAAGAAATAGAAATAAAAGGGATAATTCGGGTTGTCTCCTGAAAGAGCACTTTTCTTTATTACCGAGTCTTTAAGTTAGACTCAAAGCCATGGGGCTTTATGTCAACCACCACCAGAAGTGGTGCTCAATAAATTTTCTGTCATGCTACCATCATTTTTCTCCTATTTTTTGGTGGCAATCAATTATCCATTCGGAAAAAACTTTTTTCCTGACAATATTGCCGACGCTGGAGGTACCAAACTTATGCACAAGCCATTCGTTGAATGATAAACACGACTTTCCGTATTCGTCGTCTTCAACCATCATACCTTGAGAATTATTGTTACAGGAGACATCATTCTTGGTTGGCCCTTTATCAACGAACTTCATATGCTGAAAATGATATTTGTCGTAATCGAACTTGATATTTTTGATTAGATCTGCATTGACATTAGTGTCCCCGAATCTAATTTTGTACCAATCTTGGAAGGATAGATTTCCAAACTTGATATCATGTTTTTCAATCTCATGGGGGCACGTCCATTCAATATCTTCTACTTTTTCATTACCTCTCCCATTGCAATAGTCACGAAATGGGTTACACGTGGGTCATGCTTGCATAGATCCATCTTGCTCAGCCAATATTGGAATGCAGTAATGCTTGTTAAGATCTGAGGCTTCTTCTACATCATTGACCATATCAGCTTTACCCTATTCCTGCTTACAACTGTCAACGTCTTTTTCATAATTGTTAGACCTGATCTCATTGCATAAAGGTGAATCAATGAAGGGCATATTGACATTACTAACAACGTTACTTTTTTTTGAAAATTCCGAATGAGGGTTCAATTGTTCATTCATATCAAAAGTAATTCGTTCCCCCTATTCCTAAAGAAATTTTCTTTTCAAAATTTTTTATATGAGCGCAGCAAGTTGCTAAAAAAGGTCTGCCAACAATTAAGTTATAATTCTCCCGTACGCCCATGTCAATAACCACAAAATCGGTGGGAAAAAGAAATTTACTAATTTTTAGTAAAACGTTGTAAACGACCCCTCGAGGTACAGCCTTAGAATTATCAGCCATTTCAATCATCATTGTTTTTTTTAGATTGGTTAATTTTAAAATATCAAACAATGAAGTGGAAATAAGATTAACCCCAGCTCCTAAATCAGCTAAAGCGGGAATCTTAAGGTTACCGACGGTGCAAGGCAATAGGAAGCTTCCTTGATAAAGCTCCTTTTCAGGAAGTTGTGATAACATCAAATTGCCTGATCTTTTATATATCAAATTCCCGTGTTTATGGCCTCATTTGCATTAATATGGTACTTAATTCTTTTATATTCGTTCATATTTGCATTTCAGGATAAATGAGGCGTTGGAGCGGAAAAGAAGTGATAAAAGACCAAGTATATGTTCTGAAGATTGATTTACGAGGACATTTGGATTTTATGTGAAGACTACGCCGTAACTAGCTAATAATGTTACGGCGTAAATATGAGCTTTGAAAGATACGGCGTAACCATCTCTTATGGTTACGTCGTAATTATTTTTATGAAGGTTACGGCATAACATGGCAATTTAGTTACGCCGTAGAGATAATTACGGAGCGGATAAAAATATACGGTTGAAGAGTTACGGCGTAATTCGGTAATTTAATTACGCCGTAATTATTACTTGGGCGCTAAGGAATTGAAGTCCCGTGGCTAAATGAAGATAATATTTACTCCGAGGATGAAAAATAAAAATAACAAGTACGATCAGGGACTAAAAGCGACAATTCATATGAAGTTTATTTACTTCAAGGACTTGTTATAAAAATATGAAGTACGATGAGGGGCCATTAGCGTCAACTAGTGCAAAATACTTTCAAGGAATTATTATGACAAGAAAAGTACGAAGTTGTGATTTACTTACGGCGTAACTTAGTTACGACGTAACTATTTATTTTAGTTACGACGTAACTTTAGTTACGACGTAATTAATTTATTTAATTACGCCGTAACCATGTCGGGGCCTATAAATACAGCCTTAAATCTGCATTTTTGAGTATCTCTCTTCACCCCTCTCCCAGGGGTCGATTAGGGCACCACTCCAGGGCATTTTCCAGCAGTCCGAAGCCAGTTTTGAAAGAAGAATTCACTCGCAATCATCATCATTATTAGCTCTACATCAAGTAATTTGTATCAAACATTATATTAAATTCAATTTATGATTTATTCATTTTTGTTGGTATGATTTATTATATGTTTGGCTAAGCACCCTGGTGCTGGCCTAGTTATGATTCCTTAATTGTTTTGTTTACGTTTACCTTTACTTCCGTATAATTATTTCTAAGTGTATGCATGCATAGTTCTTTGGTAGTCACCCTTGATTCGGTAGTTTTGAATTGCGGTAGAGGCCAATTGCCTAGGAGATATGACCAACTGACCCTAGGTGAGCGGACTGAGACGGGAAGGGTAAGATATGACCAACTGACGACCCTTTCTACTTGTGCGATTTGACCAACTGATCACCTATCGTTTGGATGAACTTAAGAATTGGGGGGTGTAGTGTCTAAGTTCCTAACGGCCGGGCACTCACTATTTTGAATCTAGCATGTAGCGGTACTTAATGACTTGGCTTAGGGGACCAGGAACAACAGGACTTATGACGGTGCGCCTGATTTCTCCTGTGGTGGCATCTTTGCTGATAGGTTAGGGCGAATTGACCAAATGCTGTCCTCTCGAATTTGACCCCACCTGAAGTAATTGGAAGTAAGTAGAAGTAGACATAACTAGCTAGGATGAGTAACTAGGTTAGCACCATTCTCCTTCATTGATCGCATCTCTTGCCGTTATTTGCTTTCTGTTATTTCCTTGTTTTATTAATTAATTTTATCATTTCTATCTTAAAAGCCATTATTATCGTGACATAGACTTAAGTTAATTTCCAATCCACGTAGCTCTTGGGACGACCTTGGCTTTACCATTTACTACACTACACGCGACCGGCTACACTGCCCGTTAGTGCATTAGGGTAGACCATAGGTATAGCAAGACACTATAAATATTAAGACCTGGTCAGTAAAACCTGCATCAAGTTTTTGCCGGGGAGCTATTTAGGATTTTAATTTAAGTTTTTCTTTTCTTTTCTTTTTCTTTTTAGTTTTCTTTTTCTCTTGTTTTCTGCTTTTTGTTTGTTTTTGATATTTCAGGATATGGAAGATTCAAATTTTGACATGCTCGGTATGGAAGAATACATTGCTTTGACTCAAGGTGACCAAAGATTAGGCATCATATATCCCGAGTTTAATGATGACATCGAGTTTGAGATCAGCTGCCAGTTCATGAGGGAACTTAGACAAAAGCTTTTCGCGGGAACTAACGATGATGATGCCCACCTGCATGTGCGAAGAGTATTGGAGATCGCAGATCTTTTCCACACTCCAGGAGTTTCTCAAGATGCATTAATGCTTAGAGTATTCCCTATTACACTCACTGGTGCAGCTAGAAGATGGATGAAGATGCTTCCTGCGGGATCAATCAACACGTGGAATCTTTTGAAGAAAGCGTTCATTCGGAGATATTGTCCTCCTTCAAAGATTGCCAAGAAGATGGAAGAAATAAGGAGTTTCAGGCAGAAGATGGATGAAACGCTAGATGAAGCTTGGGAAAGATATAATGACCTTCTCTATAGATGCCCAACGATGACATCAGAACCATCGATGGTCCTTATTTTCTACAAAGGTTTAAACATCTCGTCCCGCCAAATGCTCGACTCTCAAGGACCTATTCCTACAATGCCACCTGCACAAGCCCTTAGATCAATTGAAATGATGGCTGACCATTCACAAAATTGTATGATGGAGCAACCACTTGGGCCACAAATAGCAACAGCTTGGATGACTTTGGTGACATCACCAAGCAGCTTGATAGAATTAGATGTGATATGAAGATGACCAAGGAGAGCATTCATGCTATACAAGAGCACTCTCTACAAGAAGAATATGAGCAGGTCAGGTATGTTGAGTCATTGGAGGAAGCCGTCAAAAAATTCTCGGATAATTTAAAAAGGAGGCATGACTCGAATGACGAAATGATTAGGGAATTCAAGGAGGGCGCGGGCCTGAATTTAAAGAAGCTTGACGATAAGAGGAAAAGCTTGGAGGCTAAGCTTGAAGAATTGAATCAAAAGGTCCTGGAAAGTAAAAAGAATGCGGTTGGAACTATCAAAGCAACAGTGGGAAAGATGAAAGAAGTCAACAAGGAGCCGGTTCCTCGTGATTTACCTTATATCAGACCCTATGTACCACCTATCCCATTTCCAGGACGTTTGAAGACTGTGAGCAAAGAAGAAACAAGCGACGATCAATTGAACAAAATGAAAGCAAAGAACTTACAGAGTGATGAAGCAACACCACAAGCTAATGAGGAATCAACCACAACACAAAATGGTATTACTTCTAACTCTTCTTTTATTACTGACAATCTTGCTTGTTTTTCTATTCAGGATGCTGAGATTATGGATGAAATCGTGCAACCTCTCACATCACCCGATAATGGCTATGTAGCTCCGGCTACTGAACCTATTTTAGTTGATCTTGCAATGAAATTAGAGGACAAGATCTTGGACACTTCAATGATTAACGAAAAGACATACGAGCCTATTAATCAGCCACGTCACGAGGTGATCCAATCATCAATGCCATCAACTAAAACGGGTAAGGTATGGAGGGAAATGACATCTCCTTTCAGGTATGATCATAATTTATCATTTCCCCATCCCGTAGCAAATTCACACCCTCATGGTGTTTATTGCTATTTTCACCCACACTTGATTTCAAGTGAGGGGATGAACACCCTTTTACGTAGTAAATAAGGGTGGAGTCAAGCTCGTGACTCGAACAAAAACAAGCGCTTCGTGGGAGGCACCCCATGCCTATCTTTTCTTTTTCATTTTATTAGTATAGTTGGGTTTTGTGTTTTCTAACCATTTTTGCAGGAAACAAGGAAGTAATTGCTGCTGCAGTTTGCTGATCTGACTAGAGTTACGACGTAACTCATCTTAGTGATTACGCCGTAACCAACTTTTTAGCAGCAGGATTCTTGACGCATTAATAATTACGGCGTAATACCATCTCCGTGGTTACGCCGTAACCACTCGCTTTGCAGCTTATGTCAGGTTTTGCCAGTTACGGCGTAACTCCCTCATAAGAGTTACGACGTAACATTCCTCTGCTTTAATTCTTTCATTTTAAAACACAATAACCTTGTATTAGTATTTTAAATGAACTTTGTGGATGTGTTCCCTGTAAACCCTCACGAGACTTCACTCGTCCATTTGGGACACCAAATGGTTTAAAAGGCTTGTTGCATACGCTAAATGCAACCGTGATTCCTACGAAAGTGAGTTAGGTTTTTCTTTTTCTTTTATTGCTTGTTGTTTTTCTAGTATGATGTGTTTGGTTGTCTTAAGTGAATTCAGGTTATTAAAGTTTGCTCATAAATCTCAAAGCGGGACACGTTTACTCGTGAGTCTTCGATCATGCCGAGCAAATCCAGGGGAGTTTTCTGTTCCAATTCTAACCCTTCTTATCTTTCATTTATATGCTTAAGTATGACCCAAGTGGGGGGAAGGGATTAGACATAGACATCCGCTTGATTTTACTTGCCCTTATTTTTCTAGTTTTTGATGAAAAGTGTTTCATTAAATTTTGACATGTTTTTCATTACTTAACTGGATTAATCTAGACTGAGCACACCTACCCTATATTTCCATTGTGTGAGGATAAGCCTTTCCGTTTTCCCCTTATACATAATTCCATAAAAATGAGTGTGCCGGTGGCTGTAGTAGACTTTAGAACTTGGCCTTGTATATCTTTTCGAGACCATTATCATGAGCATTACACTGAGGTAACTTGGTGTGATCGGTGCAGCTAGGATATAAGGCAATTTTAGGATAAAACCCAAATAGCCCATATATGTATTGTGTATATTGACTTTTCACATCGATTAGTCAATCCCCCTGTTAAACCCTGTTTGTTGCACTCTCCATTAGTGCAAGATACCCCTAGATACACCCTTCAGAGCCTTTCCTTTCATTTTGTTCACCCAATATATGTTTCGTTACACCCATCGCCTAGCCTACCCTGTAGTTTCCTTATGTCCATGGTCCGGGCGCTGTTGGTTAATTTTGGTTCCACTAGTGAAAGTCGCGGGTTTTGAATAAAGGGTTGTGGAAAAAAATCGGGTTTAGATGATAGTTGATCTCAAGTGGGGGGATGCTTTATGTGTTCGTATTGTTTTTATTTTTTATTCATGTATACCTTGTCTTGCATAAAAAAAATGACTAGAATGCAAGCAAGAGTTTATTAGTTGTTTATTGCTGATCGTAACATAAATCAGCTTTTGTGTCGTATTGTGTTGAGTATTCTCGCCTTGTTTCAATTGGCGCTATTTTTTACATATCCGTTGTGTCTTACGGATAAAATTAGAAACCCGAACATTTCTATCTCGCCTTTCAAATTTTAATCAATATTCGTACAATGGGGACATTGTACATTTCAAGTGGGGGGATGGGAGATAGAAATGGTTGTTTTTGGTTGAAATATGTGCTAAAAGTACACAAATTTAAATTTTTTTTTATATAGCACATTCTTTTTTCATTGATGATGAAGGCCGAGTTAATGCATCTTATTTGCCTAGATTATGGAGTTTATGAGGCACCGTATTACATTTCTTATGCATTAACTCGTGTATTGGATTATTGAAGACCCCTTGACTCTTGACCCTCGATTTTTGCTATGGGATTGAATGCGACTAGTGGTGAGGCGACTGTGGACTTAGGAATCTATTTGTTTCGTGTCTTTTTATTTACACCAATTAAATTTCCCATGCCTTATCCTACCCTTGGTCGTGAATCGAGCTTAGGTGAGGAAGCGAGCAATCATTGGTGTCTTGGCCATGGATTTGGTCATGTATCATTGGTTTTGTCCCCATCGCCGTAGCTCGTTAGTAATGACAAAACAACCCCATAAGCCTTTATGTTGTGTCAACCCATTGCCTTTTAGAATAGCTGCATCTATAGACTCTAGTGGTGGAGATTAGTATCTTTGCCAAGCCTATGATAGAATACTCGCCATGACTGAGCAGTTGAGTGATCGCCCCAAAAATATTGAACACGTGAATTATGATAGAGAGTGTGATTTCAATTCCCTTTTCGTGAGGTGCTCGGTTTGGAATTTTCTAGCTAGGTGATTTTTAGACTCATATCTTCCAATTAATCCTGGGATATATCTTTTTAAGAATTATTTAAAGGGTCTACTTGAGGACAAGTAGGATTCAAGTGGGGGGGATATTTGATAACATCAAATTGCCTGATCTTTTATATATCAAATTCCCGTGTTTATGGCCTCATTTGCATTAATATGGTACTTAATTCTTTCATATTCGTTCATATTTGCATTTCAGGATAAATGAAGCGTTGGAGCGGAAAAGAAGTGATAAAAGGCCAAGTATATGTTCTGAAGATTGATTTACGAGGACCTTTGGATTTTATGTGAAGACTACGCCGTAACTAGCTAATAATGTTACGGCGTAAATATGAGCTTTGAAGGATACGACGTAACCATCTCTTATGGTTACGTCGTAATTATTTTTATGAAGGGTACGGCGTAACATGGCAATTTAGTTACGCCGTAGAGATAATTACAGAGCGGATAAAAATATACGGTTGAAGAGTTACGACGTAATTCGGTAATTTAATTACGCCGTAATTATTACTTGGGCGCTAAGGAGTTGAAGTCCCGTGGCTAAATGAAGATAATATTTACTCCGAGGATGAAAAGTAAAAATAACAAGTACGATCAGGGACTAAAAGCGACAATTCATATGAAGTTTATTTACTTCAAGGACTTGTAATAAAAATATGAAGTACGATGAGGGGCCATTAGCGTCAACTAGTGCAAAATACTGATAAGATCGTTTATAAGCTCAGCTAGGGATCAATAATAAAGACTAATAACATGCACAGCGGAATAAACAAATCGTTACTTTATTATTGAACAAGGTTTTTCATTCACTAACACTAACTAATCTTAGACGTTTATAAGAACACGTCTACTAACTAAACTAGTAACCTAGGCGTTTACATGAACATACGCCTAGGACACACACACACCTTTACTAGACGTCTACATTATAGAAGACTTGTATATTAAACCTACACCCCATGTCCTCTTTATATACTAGAGGATTAGGGTTTACAAATACTACAAAGGACTAATAAATAAAACTTCTTTTGCAAGCAAGTCCTTCCATCTTTTTGTAGATTTCCTTCTTGTCATATTAAGTCCCTCTT
Organism: Chrysanthemum makinoi; assembly: GCA_910596185.1. NCBI lineage: Eukaryota > Viridiplantae > Streptophyta > Magnoliopsida > Asterales > Asteraceae > Chrysanthemum > Chrysanthemum makinoi. The sequence continues at coordinate 94,987,100 of OU343224.1, forward strand.
GTTTCATTCTTTTTGTCTTATCAACTCAAACATATAATTCCCAATAATCTTCCCCTAGTTGATAATGACAAAACCATTCTTGAATGAACTTCCCTAGACAAAGTAGAGAAATTGAGATCAGGGATCTCACCATGAATGAAACAAGTATGTCTTCCTTTGTCTTCCCCTTAATCCATGTCATGCCACTCAAACATCTCTTCCCCTTTTTGTTATTATCCAAATAGGGAACGTATGCAAATAATGATCTTGACCACTATGAACCAATATCATACTTCTAATCCATCCTTCTAATGCCTCAAGATACCCGCCATGAAGATCACCAAAAAGCTTGCTAAAAATGAAATTAAGGCAAAAGAAATCCGAACCAATAGTACGAATACTAACAAGTAGTAGTAAAAACCTTTCCCTCGAATGATGCATGTAAATAACCATAAGAACTTGTCAAATAACTAATCACCATGATCACCAATACGTTGTAGTTCCAGCCATGAAGAACATAGTACCTGCTAGAATACTAATAAAGATGACTACAATAGCATTTGTGACCAAGCATTAGTAGCATGAAGAATAGTTCTTTATCTTGAACCTGATTCATGAACATCAGGTCACAACCAAAAACTCAAAATCCAAAACATCATACATGTGTCATCCGATAATCAAGCCAAAACCAAATTTTGAACAACTTCCCCTCAAATCCAAACTTTAGTGTGTGTGTCCAACTCATCCGAAAAAATATCTAAACAGTGTGTGTAATCCAATAACCAAATCCGAAAACCAAATCCACTTCCAAATAACCTTGAAGCTTCTACTGATTTTCTATTATTTTCAACAAAACGAAGCATCCAAGAAATCCTAGCTACTCCTTCATGTTACTGTCAACAAAACAGGTTGCACATCAAGCTGTAACATCAATGAATAACTCATTATCACTTGAGTCACTAACAACACTGGTTGTTATCATTCCTTCTCAACAACCCATGCATCACAAGCCTATGCAGTAGTAGCATAAAATCAATGAGCAGTAGTATTAATATAAAATCCTATTCTTTGCTCAACTCTCCTTTGTCCAACTCTCAATAGTAGTAACCATACTTTTCAAACCATTATAATAGATCCGAATTAGGAAGAGTATCATCTTTTTCCACAAATAGACCCAACAGAGAGGCATTATTGGTTTGTGGTTGTAAAATCAAGTTTTATTGTTGGGAATTATACGTTTGAGTTGATAAGACAAAAAGAATGAAACAAGAGGGACTTAATATGACAAGAAGGAAACCTACAAAAAGATGGAAGGACTTGCTTGCAAAAGAAGTTTTATTTATTAGTCCTTTGTAGAGATTTGTAAACCCTAATCCTCTAGTATATAAAGAGGACATGGGGTGTAGGTTTTAATACATGTCTTCCATAATGTAGTCGACTAAAGGTGTGTATGTGTGTCCTAGGCGTATAGTATTGTAAATGCCTAGTTTATTAGTTTAGTTAGTAGACGTGTTCCTATAAACGTCTAGTATTAGTTAGTGTTAGTGATTGAAAACCTTGTTCAATAACAAAGTATTGTTTTGATTATTCCGCTGTTTATTATCTTTGTTATTGATCCCTAGCTGAGCTTATAAACGATCTTATCAATTGGTATCAGAGCGGGGAGCTCTTGATATAGGGATTTACAAGGTTTTTCGAAGAAAAGATGCAAAATTCGAAGTTGTTCCAAATTTTCGTAACTCACTGCAGGTCAGTTTTCCAGAGGGCATAACTTTTTATTGAACCGTTGGATCGAGCTTAAATTTTTGCTGGTGCATCTCAGTATATCCATCTAAAGTTTCACCAAAGGGATTGTCAATTAGAGCTCTCAATCAAAAGTTATAAGCTGTCGAAGTCTGCTGCAGAAACTGAATTTTTTTCGTAAGGTTATTACAGCACTGTTTTGAAAGATTATAACTTTTTCGTTAACCGTTGGATCGTGACGAAATTTTAGTTGGAAGTTCTCTATATGACAATCTAACTTTCCACTGAAGGGATCTTCCATCTGAGGTCTGAGTCAAAAGTTATTCAGTGTCGAAAACAGCTGCTGAGGAAGGTAATCTTTTTCAAATTTTAGGGTTTGAATCTATTTTGTTGTTATCATGGCTGCATATTACTGTTGTCAATCACTTTATTGTGATTAATGATTATTCTACACGATGTTCAAGGCTGCTATGATTACCCAAAACCCTATATTTTCAAGTCACTCGTTTTAGGGTTTCAGATTTGGTTGATGATGATATTTGCATGAACACCATCCATATCATTAACTAATCATAAGTATGATATTGTTGACCATTGACATTAGAATCTATATCATTTGTATTAAGACCTGAATACGTGATGATTAAAATTATTTTATGCTTGTGATACTGGATTTGTTATTTGACAAAGCTTTCAAGTCTGATTGGTTTTCCTCATTATGGATCGGTGTGGTTTATTAGTCAAGATAGTGATGGTCTTTTAAATTAGTTATTATTTGATGACTGGACGGTGGTATATACTGATTGAAGAGTTTGATTGGTTTTTCATGGTAAACTAGATTCACGAGTCAATGGATATATTGCTACTGGTATTCGATCTTAAAGTTTGTTGGCAAAATTGGTTCGAAGATAATATTGATCGCTGTGTATTCAACTTCTTTTGATTCATTAATGCTGATCTCGTTGAGAGCTAATTCTGGTCATCGATCGTTAATACTCGTTGTTGATTTTAAAGTTGTTCATTCAACATTGTACTGCTGCGATTGATTATCACTATTGCCATGGTTGTGGATTATGAGTAAGACAGAACAAAGGAGAAGGAGAATTAAACGCAAGTACTGTTCTTTATTTAAAGTACTGTTTGATCAAAGTACTGCTGATTTCCCAAAGTACTGCTTTGCCCGAGTTCAAAGTACTGCTTATGTTCTCAAAGTACTGCTCATGGAATTCTTGATGCAAGGTGATGACTTGGTACTGCCATTGTAAGTTGACATTAGTACTGCTGCTATTTGTAACTTAGTACTGCTGCTATTTGTAACTTAGTACTGCAGTTGAGTTTTAGTACTGCCATGTTAGAGTTTCATGATTCGTATTTGAGTTTGCTGATCATGGATTACGAGAGTATGAAGACAAAGTGATAGAGCATTGGAACACGTTGGTTTTTCAAATTATTACAAGTTATCTGTTTATATTATTAATTATATGTGCATGGTATATTTGGATTGTAGCATGATAATCTTGACCTTCTTTCAAGTGTTTTTGACTTGGTGCAATTTGAAGTCAAGGATCTTTTGATAGAGAAAATGAAAGAAGGCTACATGGCTCGTTATTTTTAGATTTGGGCAGCAAAGGGTACAACAATACAAGTGGATCGTATATTTTACTATTGTTTGTTTCTGCTCACTGATTTTGTTTTGGAGCTATTGGAGACACACACAAGAACGATTTTGGTTTTGAGATTAAAGGTTGGTTGTAACATGGTGATAATTTGTTTCAAGTAATTATCGTGTTAAGGGGAAGATTATACTTTTACATGGTTTCTACTGGTTACTCTTAGAACTATTCTTCATGTTACTACTACTTGGTTTCGAATGCGATTGTAGTCATCCTTATTAGTATTTTGGGTGGTACTATGTTCTTCATGGCTGGAACTACAACGTATTTGTGATCATGGTGATTAGTTATTCGACAAGTTATTATGGTTATTTACATGCATCATTCGAGGGGAAGATTTTTACTACTACTTGTTGGTATTTTACTATTGGTTCGGATTTTTTTTGCCTTAATTTCATTTTTAGCAAGCTTTTTGGTTATCTTCATGGCGGGTATCTTGAGGCATTGGAAAGATGGATTAGTCGTATGATATTGGTTTGTGTTTTTGAAGATCAAAGTTGCTTCTACTTAGCGTCTCCTAGTGGATTATGACAAAAAGGGGAAGAAGGCATTATTGTTGGGAATTATACGTTGGGAATTAGGAGTGGTTGTAAAATCAAAGACTAGGTCTATTATAGTGGATTAGACCTAGGCGTTTATAGATCTTATCAATTGGTATCAAAGACTACGTCTACTAACTAAACTAGTAACCTAGGCGTTTACAGGAACATACGCCTAGGACACACACACACCTTTACTAGACGTCTACATTATGGAAGACTTGTATATTAAACGTACACCCCATGTCCTCTTTATATACTAGAGGATTAGGGTTTATGATGAGTGCTTATTCACTCATCGTTTTTACCCACCTAAGACCTCAAAAATGACTAAAAACACCCAAATATGAACAAAATATGTTAAAAATATCCTCGGAGTGTGTTTTATGTCTTTCAGGTACAAAAGGATTGAAAACAGAGCGAAACGGGATAAATCGAGCTGAATCTGGAAAAGTGCAGTCAAGACGTAGCCGGAAGCGCTTTTCTACATTTCGAAGCCCGAGACACATTTTGAGAGTGATCAGGGGGAAAACAACCTAAAATCTATCCCAAACCCACAAAAACCCATTTCACCATTTTTCCCGATACCGATAATGTCCAAAATACCTTTTAATCCAAAATCCTATTTTCACTTTAGAAACCATTTTCAAATTTTCTTAAAGCCAATTCGGTTTCAAAAAAATAGAACATTTTACGTAAAACCATTTTTTACAAAATATAAACTTAATTTTTTTCCTTTTAAAACCCCCAAACCCACACCATTTCACCTTCATCCCCTTCAATTTTTTTTTCCCAAACCAGAAAAACAACCTAAACCCAAAATTGGCGCCAAGTCTTTCCCGCCCCTCTCCCCATCACTCTCAATCCAGAAACCCAAGAAATATTCACATGTCCACCTATGGTTTCTCCTTCCCTTTCCAGTCATCAATCCACACTGCATAAAGGTCCATCCAAGGGTCATTATGAAGAGTTGGGTCTCCAAGGTCAATTAGAAGGCTGGGATTGATGGAAGAAGACACCAAGGATGTTTTGCTTGTTTGCACTCACACAAGAAACACAACAACACAAATTGAAGGAAGAGAGAAGCGGACACTTTCTATTTTTCTTGTATAAATAGCTTGTAGGATTAGTGTAAAAACTAGTCTAGAATCAGTTTTCTAGCTCAGTTTTAATTTTCGTTGTCATTTTAATTTCATGTAATCTTAAATTTTCATGTAATGCAATTCTCAGTCTTTTAATTATTTGCAAGTCTATGCAATATTTATTTCAGTTCTGTTAAATTTAAATTTGTGTTAGAAAGTTGTTACGAGTTGGTAAAAAAAACTCATTTGAGCTTGTGCTTAAGTCTTCAAATTAATTTTTATAAGTTTTAAAACCTTTGCCCTTTCTTTCATTGTTCTTATCTGCCATTGAAGGTTGTTTGGATTAGCTAGTTTGGTGGGTCAAAAACCCACCTTGACCCATGTTGGGTTCCTAAAATAGTTTGGTTTAAGTAAATGTTTTATTAGTGTAGTTGTTTAAAGCGGTTAAACTAGTTTTAGAAGTTTTTCAAAAGAAAAAAAAAAAAAAAAAATTCAGTCATCATTGTTTACAAAAATCTGGTCCCACAAGCTTCTGATAACAGCTTATTTGTGAGCTGTACAGTGTTTAATCTGAAACGTCTTTAGTTGTTTTAGATTCTCTGCCATGCTAACTTTGTTATTGTAGATTGGATTGGTTTGGGAAGTCTTTTTTCAGCTTAAAATTAAGCCCCAAAACAGCAACTTCGGGGTTGTTTTGAGCCTGCAGTGTACAGTATAGCAGCTTGCAGACCTCCTTTTGGAAGCTTTTGGATAGCATCTAGTGCCTTGGCAGTGTCACACAAGTGCTTGCCAAAAAGTCTCTTAGCTTATTCTTTTTAGTCCCTGTTGCTGCTGTTACAGTAAGTGCTTATTTGTAGCCTCCATCGCTCATTTGTCCATTTATTTTAGTCTTAGAATTCCCCATAGATTAGCTTTTCCCTACTGTTTCTCCCCTTTTATTTTATTGCTTTTTGATTGTTTGTAGCTTATTTTCGTTTAGCAATTCACATGTTAGCTTAATCGTGATCTAGAACTGCTTATTATTGGTGATTTGGTGCTCATTTACATGCCTATTTCTAAGCACAAAAGTAGCTCTTTGGCCTGTTTTAATATAGTTAGTGCAGCAGCAGTATAGAGGCATTTAACATGCTTATTTGCTTTTTATCTCCTTAGTTATGACTTAATTCAGTCTCCCTTTAATGCTTTTAGTTAGTTAGATGAGGTAGGTTGTTAGGTTTAGCTTTTTAGAAGCTTATTATAGCTTATTCCCCCTTAGACTGCATGTCCCAAACAGCCCTTAGGATTGTTTTTTTTTATGCTTCTTATTGTGTAATTCTTCTATACCTGTTGTTAGTTTAGTATTTGTTAAAATACTTATTTTAGTCCTAAGTTAGTTTGCATAAGAAAAGTCCAAGAAAGAAAAAAAAGAAGGAAGTGGGATTCGAACCCACGACCTCCTGCCCAAAATCAGTACCCTACGCAGCAACCACTCAACCATCTGCTCTACGGGGTGTTGCTTGGTTTAGTTTTCCTTATTTAATATCTAACTACTTAGGGCAGTTTTAAGCTTATTAGTTTTTGTTGTTGTTTTACTTATTTACATAAGCAGTGCATACATTTTGTTTTTATTTTTATAGGTTCAGTATAGTTTAAAGTAATTTATGTAATTTTTTTTTTCAGATTTTTATAAAAATGTTTTATATATATATTTTTTAATTAATTGGTAAAAATTAGTTTATAATTCGTAATAAATAAAATAAAAGTCAAAAAAAAATCCCGGTCTTTTTCTTAAATTATTTTTAGTCATTTAGAATGTAGGAAAATTGTTTTTACACCCGTAGCCCTTAAATTGCAAAATTTTCACGTTTATGGCTCGAGTGTGTTGTCGGTTTTTTGCGTTTTAGTATTTTAGCACCCTAGGATGTAATTTAGCTTCGTTTTATTGTTTCTTAAGCTTAGTAGTAGTTTATTTAGTATTTACATTGTTTTACTAGCTTTATTTTCATTCCCGTTTTTAACTTGTAGATTAGCGTAATCAAAAATCCAAAAATTCGTTTAACCAATTCAAGTCCTAATCACGAAACTCAACGACACCGTCAATTTCACACCTCGTTGGGACACGACCCGGGGAAATCACTTTCCCGGTATCACTTTTATCACATTCGTGAGATTTGGCACGTTAACCCTTTTCCTAAAAGGTTGATTTATCGAATTTCACGATTAATTTGATACTTTGATATTGTGTTTATTTTCACCACTCACAACGATCGAGATCAAATTTTGGCGCCGCTGCCGGGGAGGTGTGTTGTGACAATATCGTGATTTTTGCGATTAGTGACTTGAAGAACCTTCCTCGTGAAGTTATTGTTTTTATAAAAATACAAAAATACAAAAATATTTTTCTTTTCTTTGTATATATATGTAAAAGATTAAAAATACAAAAAGATTTTCGCTTGTTGTTTTAAATAAATAGAATACATCAATCATATAACACTTCTCAACTTGAGTGTTATCATAATAAGTTCCCGAACCAAAGATTCAAAACTTGCCTTTGTGTCACTTGCGTGAATACGCTTGTGATTATTGGTTTAAGTTCATTGTGTTTTTCCTCGGTCTTTTTTTAATTGAAAGTGTTGTTTTTGAAGGTGCATGTGCACTCGTTTTCGAAAAATCCAAAAATATTCTTCTCATTCCTCTCGATCACTTAATTCTATTCCTTTAACCCTCTACATGTTTAATTCTCATGGCGGCGATCGATTATCGTCGTTGTTTCCACTGCAAAAGCCGTATGGAAGAGGATCAACTTTATTGTCAAAATCACGATTGTTTATGTAAACGGTGTGGAAGGGCCGGTGCAAGCAAATATTGCTATTGGTGCGAATTATCCGATAAAAACTCTCTCGATGATTCTCCAAGTTTTTCCGACCATCCGCCACAACCCGATGTTTGTTCTATTGTTTCTGAGCCCAAACCGTCTAGAATTGATCAAAATCTTTCGCGATTTACGGTTAAGGTTAAGAGAAAAGAGCAAGAACCGGAGACCAAAATGGAAGTGGTGGAAACTGCTAGCTCTGAGAGCACACCACTTGTCCCACCTCCGGAATCTTCAAGACGTTTCTCAAACGAGGATGATTTCCTTAGGGCTGGAATGAACATAATTAAAAACTACTATAATGAACTTCGTGAAGATATAAATTCGGCAATTGCCAGATGTGAATCCTCGTTTCATACTCCCGAACCCGAGATGTCTTCGTTCGATCAAGAGTATTGCTACGGTTGTGGAGACGTGTTACCGAAAGGTTTTCGTTGTTACAAATGTATGTGCGAGTGGTGTGGAACCTATCTCATTGATGGATGTTGTTCGATTTACGCCGAGAATTCATTCACTTATGATTCTAACCCGAACTCTTTCAATTATCCTCAAAACAATTTCAACTACCCTCCACAAAACTCATACGAACCACAGCCGTACTATCATCATTTCAGTGATTCATCGTTTCAAAGTTTCTCTCACCAATACCCTCATTGTGCTAAGTGTGGGGGTCCTCATGATGATTATCAATGTCAATCATGGAATCAAAACTATGGGCCTGACCCTTGTTATAACACTTCCAGTTTTGACAACATCCAACCCCCACAACTTCCCGTCATTGATCAATTTCCTCGTATAATCCTTGAAGAACTTTCCGAGGAACAAGCAGCTCGCAACGAAAGATTACTAGCCAATGAGCGAGCTGCTCAACAGCGTCTCCTATTTAACGAGGCTTGCCATCTCGATGATGAGGATGAGGAGGATTGGGAGACGACAAAGGACAAGGTGCATATCTCAAGCCCACAAAGTACCGCACATGTCCACTCTCCACCCTCATATTGCCTATCTACCATAGAACCTTCGGATAACCTTTTAATGGGGGACGAGCATCTTAGCACTATTCCGGAAACGAAATTGTCTTGTGTTAAGAACCTTGTCCCAACCCCAAGTGAGTCCGAGGTTATTTCCGGTGATATGTGTGATGAACTTCTCGATGATGATTCTTCTCCCACCCCAAAAGAACCTGTTGAGGTGATCTCCGAGTCTGAAAACGATTATACGTCGTTTGATGATTCTTTATCGTGTGGAGACATCGAGTATGTGGAGGAGCTACCTTCTGAGCTCGTCAGCTTAGAAGAAGTGAGAGATGTTGATCCCAAAGATCTTGACATGGACACTGATTTTGATACGGATAATGAAGATATTCTTGTTGTGTTCGAGAAACCTTTTGCTATGGCATTCACTAATCCTCTGTTTGACTTTGATTCTGAATTCACTCTAATTTCGTGATAACCCAACCTTTGATATTCAAAATGAGGATAGTGACATTTTTACATCTCCTTTGTACCGAAGATAAGAATAGTGGCAATCCCACTTCGACGTTAGACCTTCTTGAGGAGTTCGCCGATGAACTCGCTCTTATTGATCATTCTCCACCGGGAGATGATGATGTGCACTTCGACTTTGTTTCTTCGGATGACTCGATACCTTCGGGTTTTCAGAGTGACGATTATGGCTTAGGTCCATCATCCACCCGTCCGCCTGCTAAACCGCCGGATGATGGAACCTCTTCTAAGCCCGACATGGATGTTTTCATTGCTTTAGTGGTGGATAAGATTTCTGAACATTCCGTTAATGTTCCTCAATCTAATCTTTTGCCCACCCATCCCACCCATTGTCAACTCATTGTCACCTTGCCTTCTCCTCCCATTTCTTCTCCGTGTCTTAACTCCTATAGGAGTGAAGATACCATCTTTGACCCCGACATTTCTCTTTCTTCTAAGCCGGATGTATCTCATCGGAGTGGAACTTTCAGAAAGTCCGATGGAGATTTTCTCTTCCACTTGCTCCCCCATGGACCAATGAATTCGGGGTCGAGTCAAGCTAGCGACTCGGTTAACAAAAACAGTAGCATTCCATGGGTTTTCACCCATGTTTCTGACTTCTTTCTATTTTCTAACAACTAAGTGTGGGGGGAAACCTCCACGGTGTTTGCTTCTTGTGTGTTTGCTCATGTTTTCAGGAATCCCTTTGATCGTGATGATTGATGCGCCTGTTTTCAATCCAGCCGCCCAATATCTGATCATTTTACTAACGTTTATCTGGGGATATGTTTTCAAAAATCCTTTAGTGTAAAATGATAGATTTCGTCCACACACTTTGTTAGTGGTATTACCTTTTTCCGTTCGATAGTATCGGCTTCGGCAGGGACTTTGAATATTGAGGGCAATATTCAATTCTAAGTGTGGGGGGGAATTCTGTCGAATTTTGTCACATTTGTACCTTTTAGTCCTTAGTACCCCCGTTTTGGCCAAAATTAAAAAATTTTTGCATGAAAAAGAAGTGCTTTTGCACAAAAATAAAGTGTTAACGCTTCGGTGTTAATGGTAGTTTAGTCTTGATTAGGTTAGAACAAAGGGAATCCCGACTCTGCTAGAGTGTTGATCTAGCTGCTCTCTTAACAATTAGGCTAAGTTTTTACGAGTTGTGCAAATGAAAATGCTAAGCGTGGAGTAGTTGGTTCTCTTTAGAGCTTATATAAGTAATCTATGGCTTTTTCTCCCAGTAGCTCCTAATTGAACTAAAATACGTGCTCATTGTCAAACTTTTGAACATTCAAATCGTCTTGTTACAACAAAAAGTTTTTAAGCAAAATTGATATAGAGCTCAAGTTCAACTTCTTATTTAAATTTTTGGAAAAGCATACTTTCTTGAAATCTGAATAATGTTGCAAAATGAAAGTGAGCAATATTGCTTGAATGATGCAAAAATAAATTGCAAGTTTAAAGTGAAAAAAAAAAAAAAAAAAAAAAAAATGAAAAAATGAAAAAAGTGAAAAAATGCAAAAAAATGAAAAAAGTGAAAAAGTGAAAAAAAAAAGTTGAAAAATGCAAAAATATGAGTTCCTCAAATAAAAGTATTATGTTGCTTATGAATAAATGTGCGAAACTTGCTTTTTCTTAAATTTAAATCGGAAGTTGAACTAGGATTCGTCAAAGTTGTTTAAAAGCTTGACGGTGATTTAGAAATTCTTGAAGTCAAAGACCCCGAAAGCTCCGATACTATTCTCGAGGGTGAAAACCTAGCCTCCTTAAAAGGACAAGCTGAGAAGAAAGTCGCTACATGGAGTGATCTCACCTTTGAATCTTGAATTTCTAAATTATCGTCGGTTGTTGTCCATTTAGGTTTGGTTTTAACTTAACGGTAGCCTCGTAAATCTTTAGAATCGAATTCCCGCTAATTCCAGTACTATTCTCTGTGGGGTGTCAAAAGCCTGGTCACTTAAAACTGATGTTTTGGGATGTGCCGAGAAGAAAGCCGCTACATGGAAGAGGCCCTTTCGATCCTTAGACTTTCGTAGTTTCCGGGAAGTTAAGATTTTAGTTAAGTGAATAACAACCATAACAAGGTCGGTGTCAATGGTCAAACTTTTGAAAATGAGTACACGAACTTAAATTGTATAAACTGTGGGAGTAAAAAGTTAAGTCTCGACTTACATAGATTATTGGTATAAGTAGTGTTAGCATTTTGCCAAAACAATTGCACAATAAGTTTAGACTTAGTTTGAGAGTACTAAAAAGAGGATGACGATTACAATTCCCTGGAGACACCCATTTTGTGTGAATCCCGTTCCATGATACCATTTTTTGTTAATCAAGCACGTTGATTACTTTCAGTCTAGTTTAAATTTGTCGCATCAAATAAAAAAGTCGAAACGGGGAGCTCTTGATTAATTCATTACTTTACATGATTGATTGCTAGGGACTAGCAATTGCCTAGTGTGGGGGAATTTGATGAGTGCTTATTCACTCATCGTTTTACCCACCTAAGACCTCAAAAATGACTAAAAACACCCAAATATGAACAAAATATGTTAAAAATATCCTCGGAGTGTGTTTTATGTCTTTCAGGTACAAAAGGATTGAAAACAGAGCGAAATGGGATAAATCGAGCTGAATCTGGAAAAGTGCAGTCAAGACGTAGCCGGGAAGCGCTTTCTACATTTCGGAAGCCCGAGACACATTTTGAGAGTGATCAGGGGGAAAACAACCTAAAATCTATCCCAAACCCACAAAAACCCATTTCACCATTTTTCCCGATACCGATAATGTCCAAAATACCTTTTAATCCAAAATCCTATTTTCACTTTAAAAACCATTTTCAAATTTTCTTAAAGCCAATTTTTCAGTTTCAAAAAAAAAAAAAAAAAAAAAAAAAAAAAAAAAAGAGAACATTTTACTTAAAACCATTTTTTTTACAAAATATAAACTTAATTTTTTTTCCTTTTAAAACCCCCAAACCCACACCATTTCACCTTCATCCCCTTCAATTTTTTTTCCCAAACCAGAAAAACAACCTAAACCCAAAATTGGCGCCAAGTCTTTCCCGCCCCTCTCCCCATCACTCTCAATCCAGAAACCCAAGAAATATTCACATGTCCACCTATGGTTTCTCCTTCCCCTTTCCAGGTCATCAATCCACACCTGTACAAAGGTCCATCCAAGGGCTGTTATGAAGAGTTGGGTCTCCAAGGACAATTAGAAGGCTGGGATTGATGGAAGAAGACACCAAGGATGTTTTGCTTGTTTGCACTCACACAAGAAACACAACAACACAAATTGAAGGAAGAGAGAAGCAGACACTTTCTCTATTTTTCTTGTATAAATAGCTTGTAGGATTAGTGTAAAAACTAGTCTAGAATCAGTTTTCTAGCTCAGTTTTAATTTTCGTTGTCATTTTAATTTCATGTAATCTTAAATTTTCAAGTAATGCAATTCTCAGTCTTTTAATTATTTGCAAGTCTATGCAATATTTATTTCAGTTCTGTTAAATTTAAATTTGTGTTAGAAAGTTGTTACGAGTTGGTAAAAAAAAACTCATTTGAGCTTGTGCTTAAGTCTTCAAATTAATTTTTATAAGTTTTAAAACCTTTGCCCTGTCTTTCATTGTTCTTATCTGCCATTGAAGGTTATTTGGATTAGCTAGTTTGGTGGGTCAAAAACCCACCTTGACCCATGTTGGGTTCCTAAAATAGTTTGGTTTAAGTAAATGTTTTATTAGTGTAGTTGTTTAAAGCGGTTAAACTAGTTTTAGAAGTTTTTCAAAAGATAAAAAAAAAAATTCAGTCATCATTGTTTACAAAAATCTGGTCCCCACAAGCTTCTGATAACAGCTTATTTGTGAGCTGTACAGTGTTTAATTTGACCCGTCTTTAGTTGTTTTAGATTCTCTGCCATGCTAACTTTGTTATTGTAGATTGGATTGGTTTGGGAAGTCTTTTTTCAGCTTAAAATTAAGCCCCAAAACAGCAACTTCGGGGTTGTTTTGAGCCTGCAGTGTACAGTATAGCAGCTTGCAGACCTCCTTTTGGAAGCTTTTGGATAGCATCTAGTGCCTTGGCAGTGTCACATAAGTGCTTGCCAAAAAGTCTCTTAGCTTATTCTTTTTAGTCCCTGTTGCTGCTGTTACAGTAAGTGCTTATTTGTAGCCTCCATCACTCATTTGTCCATTTATTTTAGTCTTAGGATTCCCCATAGATTAGCTTTTCCCTACTGTTTCTCCCCTTTTATTTTATTGCTTTTTGATTGTTTGTAGCTTATTTTCGTTTAGCAATTCACATGTTAGCTTAATCTTGATCTAGAACTGCTTATTATTGGTGATTTGGTGCTCATTTACATGCCTATTTCTAAGCACAAGAGTAGCTCTTTGGCTTGTTTTAATATAGTTAGTGCAGCAGCAGTATAGAGGCATTTAACATGCTTATTTGCTTTTTCTCTCCTTAGTTATGACTTAATTCAGTCTCCCTTTAATGCTTTTAGTTAGTTAGATGAGGTAGCTTGTTAGGTTTAGCTTTTTAGAAGCTTATTATAGCTTATTCCCCCTTAGACTGCCTGTCCCAAACAGCCCTTAGGATTGTTTTTTTTATGCTTCTTATTGCTGTTAATTCTTCTATACAGCCTGTTGTTAGTTTAGTATTTGTTAAAATACTTATTTTAGTCCTAAGTTAGTTTGCATAAGAAAAGTCCAAGAAAGAAAAAAAAGAAGGAAGTGGGATTCGAACCCACGACCTCCTGCCCAAAATCAGTACCCCACGCAGCAACCACTCAACCATCTGCTCTACGGGGTGTTGCTTGGTTTAGTTTTCCTTATTTAATATCTAACTACTTAGGGCAGTTTTAAGCTTATTAGTTTTTGTTGTTGTTTTACTTATTTACATAAGCAGTGCATACATTTTGTTTTTATTTTTATAGGTTCAGTATAGTTTAAAGTAATTTATGTAATTTTTTTTTCAGATTTTATAAAAATGTTTTTTTTAATTAATTGGTAAAAATTAGTTTATAATTCGTAATAAATAAAATAAAAGTCAAAAAAAAAAAAAAAAAAAAAAAATTCCCGGTCTTTTTCTTAAATTATTTTTAGTCATTTAGAATGTAGTAAAATTGTTTTTACACCCGTAGCCCTTAAATTGCAAAATTTTCACGTTTATGGCTCGAGTGTGTTGTCGGTTTTTTGCGTTTTAGTATTTTAGCACCCTAGGATGTAATTTAGCTTCGTTTTATTGTTTCTTAAGCTTAGTAGTAGTTTATTTAGTGTTTACATTGTTTTACTAGCTTTATTTTCATTCCCGTTTTTAACTTGTAGATTAGCGTAATCAAAAATCCAAAAATTCGTTTAACCAATTCAAGTCCTAATCACGAAACTCAACGACACCGTCAATTTCACACCTCGTTGGGACACGACCCGGGGAAATCACTTTCCCGGTATCACTTTTATCACATTCGTGAGATTTGGCACGTTAACCCTTTTCCTAAAAGGTTGATTTATCGAATTTCACGATTAATTTGATACTTTGATATTGTGTTTATTTTCACCACTCACTTTTCACGAATCAGTTTACAAAATACTACAAATGACTAATAAATAAAACTTATTTTGCAAGCAAGTCCTTCCATCTTTTTGTAGATTTCCTTCTTGTCATATTAAGTCCCTCTTGTTTCATTCTTTTTGTCTTATCAACTCAAACATATAATTCTCAACAAATACTTTTAAGGAATTATCATGACAAGAAAAGTACGAAGTTGTGATTTACTGTAAGAAGTTACGGCGTAACTTAGTTACGACGTAACTATTTATTTTAGTTACGACGTAACTTTAGTTACGACGTAATTAATTTATTTAATTACGCCGTAACCATGTCGGGTCTATAAATACAGACCCTAAATCTGCATTTTGAGTATCTCTTCACCCTCTCCTGTGGGTCGATTAGGGCACCACCTGTGGCATTTTCCAGCAGAAGCCGCTTGAAGGAAGAATTCACTCGCAATCATCATCATTATTAGCTCTACATCAAGTAATTTGTATCAAACATTATGTTCAATTCAATTTATGATTTATTCATTTTTGTTGGTATGATTTATTATATGTTTGGCTAAGCACCCTGGTGCTGGCCTAGTTATGATTCCTTAATTGTTTTGTTTACATTTACCTTTACTTCCGTACAATTATTTCTAAGTGTATGCATGCATAGTTCTTTGGTAGTCACCCTTGATTCGGTAGTTTTGAATGGCGGTAGAGGCCAATTGCCTAGGAGATATGACCAACTGACCCTAGGTGAGCGGACTGAGACGGGAAGGGTAAGATATGACCAACTGACGACCCTTTCTACTTGTGCGATTTGACCAACTGATCACCTATCGCTTGGATGAACTTAAGAATTGGGGGTGTAGTGTCTAAGTTCCTAACGGCCGGGCACTCACTATTTTGAATCTAGCATGTAGCGGTACTTAATGACTTGGCTTAGGGGACCAGGAACAACAGGACTTATGACGGTGCTCCTGATTTCTCCTGTGGTGGCATCTTTGCTGATAGGTTAGGGCGAATTGACCAAATGTCTGTCCTCTCAATTTGACCCCACCAAGTAATTGGAAGTAAGTAGAAGTAGACATAACTAGCTAGGATGAGTAACTAGGTTAGCACCATTCTCCTTCATTGATCACATCTCTTGCCCTTATTTGCTTTCTGTTATTTCCTTGTTTTATTAGTTAATTTTATCATTTCTATCTTAAAAGCCATTATTATCGTGACATAGACTTAAGTTAATTTCCAATCCACGTAGCTCTTGGGACGACCTCAGATTTACCATTTACTACACTACACGCGACCGGGTACACTGCCCGTTAGTGCATTAGGGTAGACCATAGGTATAGCGAGACACTATAAATATTAAGACCTGGTCAGTAAAACCTGCATCAAGTTGGCATGGAAAACTTTCGTCATTTTTAGATCCGTCATCTTCTCTCAGGTAATTAATCCCACAAAGGTCATTTGTAATTGTCGGAGTATACTGCTCTTCTTCCTGTTCATCTTGTGCAAATACGGCTTTGCATGCAATAGCTTCATCTTCCCTAGTTCCGAAATTTTTAGCAAGCTGCCCAATTTGAGTCTCTAAGTTCTTGATTTCGGCATCTTGGTTTTGTAATTTCATATACGTGTCTTCTTTCACTTTGATCATCCATTCCTTAAACCTGTCATTTTTTCTAGCAGATTCTTCGATGTGTTTATGAACCAACTCATCAAGACTTGGTTTAGGAGGTCTGTTGTCAATCCTTGTGTAATATCCTGGGGTTCTTTCATGGTATTTAGCTCCGTTACCATTATATCTGTGAAATGTCCTATTATCCCCATATTTTGCTTCATCAATTCTCTTGACTTCTTCTTTAAGCGGGCATTCTTTGGCAAGGTGAGCGCTTTTTCAAGTCTTGCAACCAAATTGTATAGAGTGCACATTTTCCTTTAGCCTTTTCATGTCCCTACCAAGACTCTCAAGTTTATTATTTATGGCTGCAATGTCGTCCATATTTCCACTTATGCTTCTATTGCTTCCCCTGTTATGCCATTTATGAGAATGGTCAGCCATCTTTTGAATAACATACAAAGCTCGTGTAGGAGTCATCCCAGCGATCAGCCCTTGAGAATTGAGCATCTGCCTTGTAGAGATTGATGCAGGTTTTACTGACCAGGTTTTAATATTTATAAAGTCTCGTTATACCCTACCCTAATGCACTAATGGGCAGTGTACCCGGTCGTATGTAGTGTAGTAATCGGTAAAGCCAAGGTCTTCCCAAGAGTTATGTGTGTTGGATTATTACTAAGTCTAGGTGTCACAGATTAATAATAGTTTCGATAGGGATTTAATTAATTAAACTACTAAAGCAGAATAAAGCAATTAAAAGCAAATAAATGGTAAAGGGAAAATCAATAAAGGAGAGTGGTGCTAACCTAGTTAATCCTCCTAGCTAGTTATGTCTACGTCTACTTACTTCCAATTACTTCAGGTGGGGTCAAAGTCGAGAGGACAACATTTGGTCAATTCGCCCTAACCTATCAGCAAAGATGCCACCACAGGAGAAGTCATGTGTCCCCTCATAAGTCCTGTTGTTCCCGGTCCCCTAAGCCAAGTCATTAAGTACCGCTACATGCTAGATTTATAATAGTGAGTGCCCGACCGTTAGGAACTTAGACACTCACCCCTAATTCTTAAGTTCATCCAAACGATAGGTGATCAGTTGGTCAAATCGCACAAGTAGAAAAGGTCGCCATTGGTCATATCTTACCCTTCCCGTCTCAGTCCGCTCACCTAGGGTCAATTGGTCATATCTCCTAGGCAATTGGCCTCTACCGCCATTCGAAACTACCGAACCAAGGGTGGCTACCAATAAACTATGCATGCATACACTTAGAAATAATTGTACGGAAGTAATATAAACGGAAACAAAACAATTAAGGAATCATAACTAGGCCAGCACCAAGAGGTGCTTAGCCGCTCATATTAATCATACAAACCAATTCAATATTCAAAGGTACGAAATACATGAATTGAAAGTAAAAGAAATATAAAACGCTAATGCTTATCGTAGGGGAGTGATTTCTCCCTTGGAGACAGCTCCGTATGCTCCTCTAGACCTGTCTTGAGCTTTTTCCCATGTTCTCTGAGTGTTGTGTGTGTAATGGGATGATTAGAAATGCTAGAATTCGTGGGGTATTTATAGGCCAGATCTGGGTTACGGCGTAACCATAACAAGAGTTACGCCGTAACCTTCTATTTCATCGTATTTTGCACTAGATCTGCTAGTTACGGCGTAACCTTATGAGTGGTTATGCCGTAGTCTTCAATAAAACTTAGTTACATCGTAGTTGATGGAGTAGTTACGGCATAAGTAGCAGCGGCGTGGAACCTCATTTGACCTAATATAGTTACGTCGTAACATTTGGGAAGAGTTACGCCGTAACCTTCTGATAAGTTGATTTTCTGAGTCATGCAATATTTACGGCGTAATGTGAGAGATGAGTTACGCCGTAACTTCTTCAAAGTAGCATACTGTGATTAATCTGTTGGGTCTATTATAGATTTGATGATACAAAACAAGAAGAATGAAACATGAAGGACTAAAAGTGACAAGAAGGGAAACTACAAAAAGATGGAGGATTTGAAAGATTCTAGAAGATATGCTTAAAAGAATATTTAGTTTCCTAATTGTATTATGATTCCTTTTGTAAACCCTAGATGTCTCTTAGTATATAAAGAGACATAGGGTCATTAGTTTTAAGTACGTACAAGATGTAAACCTAAAAGGTGTGTGTGTGTGTGTGTAACCTAGGCGTAGCGTATAAAATGCCTAGGGATAGTTAGTTAGTGTTAGATCATGTCTTTGATCTTTATTATAGTTAGTATGTTAGAGATGATAATGAAGAACCTTGTTCATAATAATATTGATTCTGTGTTTGAATATTCCGCCTTCATTATTATGTGTTCCTAGATATAATATTAGACCTAGTCTAAGAGCTTACACCGATCTTCACATGTGGTATCAGAGCCTGGGGCTCGTGATATCTAGGATCTACAAGGTTTTTCGAAGAGAAAAGAAGAGGCCATAACTGCAGCACTGTTTTCAAGAGGCCATAACTTTTTATTGAACCGTTGGATCGAGCTATTGGTTCAACATCATCGTCTATGGCTCAAGACTCAAAGAAAGCAAGGAAAGCCTGTTCGAAAATTTAAGAAGTCAACCAAAGATAAGAAGGTTCAACAATCATCTTCTGTCCAATTGGGGAGGAATTTAGAAGAAAAGAATTTGAAAGAAGATGTTAAGGAGAATGAACCTCAAGGTACTGAAGAATATGTTAATATTGAAAGTACTGAGGAAGAAAGGATTGAAGTTCAAGGTACTGAGGAGCAAGTTATTGATGTTCAAGTTCAAGGTACTGATGATCAAGGTACTGCTGATCAAAGTACTGCTTTTCAAGGATCTTTTAAGAAAGAATTGATTACTCCAAGGTTGTTAGACTTTGAAGAGGAAGCTGGTCCTTCAACAATTATACATGAAGAAGCTGCTGGTCCTTCAACTGTCATACAAGAAGAAGAAGCTACACCCAAACCTATACATACTGCAAGTGATGACGAAACCATTCTTTGAGATTTTGCATGATTTATCAAGGCCAAGGGGTGTTAACATTCCAGGAGTACAATAAGAAGAACAACCAAGAGCTTCTCAACTCATATTGATCCAAAGGATAAAGGAAAAGGTATATTGGTAGAAACAAAGAAGAAAAAGAAACCAACTTTAGCACAGATAAGGGCTGCTCAAATTGCTATGAATGAGGAAGCAGCTAGAAAGGTACAACCTG
Source organism: Chrysanthemum makinoi (assembly GCA_910596185.1). Classification (NCBI taxonomy): domain Eukaryota; kingdom Viridiplantae; phylum Streptophyta; class Magnoliopsida; order Asterales; family Asteraceae; genus Chrysanthemum; species Chrysanthemum makinoi. The sequence goes on from OU343224.1 coordinate 95,006,811, forward strand.
AACTGAATGCTGAGGTTGCTAATGAAGAAGAAGCTATGAATGAAGAAGCAGCTAGGAAATTACAAGAAGAATTGAATGCTGAAGCTGCTATACCATCACCACTTCCTATTTCTTCTCTGCCAAGAAGACCAAATCTTACAAAGGAAAGGAATGCAATGATGGCTTATCTAAAGAAGATGGGATATGTTGGTTTGAACAAGCTGAATTATGTTAATATGAAAGAGTTATATGATGCTGTCAGAGAAGAATATAAGAGACAAATTGATAGTATTAAAGATTATAAAGATGATGATGCTTACAAAGAAGAAGAAATAAAAGAAGAAGAAAAAAAAAGAAAGAAAAAAAAAAGAATAACTGGAGCTAAAGATCATCAGCCATCAAAGAAAGTTGAATTAAGATCTGAAACAGATGATGAGCTAAGGAATTACTTAAGAATAATAGATTTTGAGTATTCTAAAGATGATGCTGAATTGAAGATGAACAAATCTCTAATAACTACTTTTGAAGCTGTTGAGTCAAAAGATGAAAAATATCTGATGTTTCACAAAGAAGATGAAAGTTTCAAGGTGTTCAATATGCTCTGGGATTTATTGCATATAATTGATAGAGTGGATTTATTCCATTTATATCATGTGGTCAAAGAATATTATGAACACAATCCATCAGAAGGATTTGGTTTAGTCTTACTTGGAGATCTCATAACTATTTGGAAACTGAAGAAACAAGTACTGCTGAGATCTGGAAGAACCAAGAAGATTGGGAGATTACTTGCTGGAGATTCTTTGAAGAATCTGGAGTACATGTTCTAGAGCTAGAAGATGGGACAATGATTCACATGTTAGCTGATAGAAGATATCCTCTTACATCACCTCTCACAGGAGTTAACACACCTGGAAGTGATGAGAATAGACTGGAACTTAACTGAATTAATTGTACAAATTGTCTTATGTTGCTGAAAAGATGGAGCTTGCTGAATGTTGCAGAAAAGAAATAAAATTACTGTTTGATGCTGAAAAGAATAGATTCTAAAGAATACTTTGATAAATGATGATATAAGCAGAGTCTATAAAGATACAATCCCAAGGCAAAGACACAATCTTTCTTTCAAGATGAAGCTGTTAAAGATAAATTCACAAAGGAACTTGAAGTCACGCAAGTAGAATTCAAGTTAGGGGAGGATTGTTGGGATACAGAAAGTTAAAGTATTGAAGAGTTAAAGTGCTGAAGAATGAAAAAGTACTGGAAAAGTCAAAGTACTGCTAAAGAAGAAGTCAAAGAACTGCTGTAGAAGTCAAAGTACTGCAAGGCTAAAAGAACTGTTATATTCGTTTATGGAAAGCTTTGTAATTCTAGAATATTCTTTATTAGATTACTTGTCGTACAAGGATACAAATTGTAAACCGTCTAGGGTTATCCTTGAGCCTATAAAAGGATTCCTAGATTGGCATTAGATGTACGTGACATTATTAGAGTTTTAGAGAAGTTCGATATTATTAGAGTTGTTAAAGAGTCTGCATAATAAGCAGAGTTAGAGTTATTAATAAAATCGTTCAAAGTTAAAGTTATTCTTCTTAGCTTTGTTAAGTAAATTCTGCATACTTAATGGAGTTTGTTTAGTGTTTCATTGTTAATAACTTAGGATTTATTCGAGGTTATTAAACCTTAACAAGCTATTTAAGTTAGTTTGGTTAGAGTACATCGATCCAACAAGTGGTATCAGAGCCTGGGGCTCGTGATATCTAGGATCTACAAGGTTTTTCAAAGAGAAAAGAAGAAAATATTCGAGTCTGAAATTTTCGTATTACTTCTGCAGCACTGTTTTCAAGAGGCCATAACTTTTTATTGAACCGTTGGATCGAGCTAAAATTTTGGCTGGTGTATCTCAGTATATATATCTAAATTTTCACTGAAGGGATTGTCAATTAGAGCTCTCAATCAAAAGATATAAGCAGTCGAAGTCTGCTGCAGAAAATTCCGTAAGGCTTCTGTAGGACTGTTTTGAAACGATCATAACGTTTTCGTTAACCGTTGGATCGTAACGAAATTTTGGGTGGATGTTCTCTATATATCAATCTAACTTTCCACCGAAGGGATCTTCGATCTGAGCTTTTATGTGAAATATATATGCTGTCGAAGTTGGCTGCGGTGAAAGTACTATTGGAACACACAAAGTACTGCTACCCTTTTTCAAAGTACTGCACATTAGGATGAAAGTACTGCTCTTGAATTAAAGTACTGCTCATTGGACGCAAAGTACTGCATGGAGTTTTTAAAGTACTACCCGTATATTTTCAAAGTACTGCTGCTGCTGCAAGTCTCATTCAAAGTACTGCTTTTCGTATTCATTCAAAGTACTGTTCTTACAAAGTACTGCTCAAGGTTTTTAGATGGCGAAATTTATTTGGATTGGTAGTATAATAGTTTATTACGAGGAGATTTGGATTTAAGGGGAAGTCGAGCATAATTATTGTTATGTTTTGGATGACACATACACAGGTTATTGCTCACACGCACAGGGAGTTTGGTGATTTGTTCTTAAAAAGGATTCAAAAAGGCTCGTATTTGATTCTTATGGATTAATTGATTACGAAGAAGGTTGAATATCATTTATTTAATGTTGTAGTTGAGTTTCACAGGTTTGTGTTCTTATCATATAGCTTGATTAATCTAGCAATGTGTGATTTTTCTTATGATGCTCTATGCACACATTGGCTATCACTTAAAGGAGTTACATTGTGGTGCTCAGTGTCTCATATTAGTTGAGGATTTTGTCAAGGGATTGCGGTCTACTTATATTTGGTGATTCGTATAGGTATGGAGTTCCGTGGATAGTACAAGATTTAAGACACAAGTTTGGGAAATTCTACTTCTTCATCAAATTCGTTATACTCGGTTTTCTTCACAAGTAATCATTACATAAAGCCTACAGATTTTGAAGAATCAGTTGATGTTTATGTATCACTCGAGGGGAAGTTTCTACTGTTTATTCATTCTCTATTTGTTGATAACAAAAAGGGGAAGAGATGTTTGAGTGACATGTTCAAGTCAAGGGGAAGCATGGAAGACATACTTGTTTCATTCATAGTGAGATCCCTGATCTCAATTTCTCTACTTCGTCTAGGGAAGTTCGTACAAGATTCGTGGTTGTTTTGTTACCATCAAATAGGGGAAGATTGTTGGGTCTATTATAGATTTGATGATACAAAACAAGAAGAATGAAACATGAAGGACTAAAAGTGACAAGAAGGGAAACTACAAAAAGATGAAGGATTTGAAAGATTCTAGAAGATACGCTTAAAAGAATATTTAGTTTCCTAATTGTATTATGATTCCTCTTGTAAACCCTAGATGTCTCTAGTATATAAAAAGACACAGGGTCATTAGTTTTAAGTACGTACAAGATGTAAACCTAAAAGGTGTGTGTGTGTGTAACCTAGGCGTAGCGTATAAAACGCCTAGGGATAGTTAGTTAGTGTTAGATCATGTCTTTGATCTTTATTATAGTTAGTATGTTAGAGATGATAATGAAAAACCTTGTTCATAATAATATTGATTCTATGTTTGAATATTCCGCCTTCATTATTATGTGTTCCTAGATATAATATTAGACCTAGTCTAAGAGCTTACAACGATCTTCACAAAATCTTTAGATAATTCTCCAATTCCGCGCCTCTTTAGCTCCAATGCTCGTAATTTACCTGAAAGTGGAAAACAATGGAAAACAAGCGTAAATCCATATAAATGATATAAATTACAAGCATTATCGGTGGAAATTGACACTTAATATTCAGGACTATTTGATGTTATCAGAGATGTTTATACCTTTATAGAATACATTTACCTTTTTCTGGCTATTAAGGTCATGAGTAGGGCATTTATAACATAAAGAATAGTTATGCCGTAGTTTGCAGCTCCACCGTAGTATTGATGTGAGTTACGCCGTAACTAATACATCTTCTTAACATAAGGTTGTTACGTCGTAATGCTTGTAAGGATGTTATGGCGTAGTTAATGGAGGGGCGAAATACTTCATGTCCTAGATGATTACGGCGTAACCTGAGTTGAGAGTTACACCGTAACTGCAGTTGAGTTGGTCTTCTGAGTTAAAATCCCAGCTACGGCGTAATTGAGAAAATGAGTTACGCCGTACCTTCTTCATAAGTAGCATACTAAGATAAAACTGTTAAGGAAATCTCCAAATCCGCGTCTCTTAAGCTCCAATGCTCATATTTTACCTAGAAGTGAAATATAAAGGAATACAAGCATAAATCCATATAAATGACATAAAATATGAGCAAAACCGAGGGAAACTGACACTGAAAAGTAAGGACTATTTGATGTTATCAACTATTATTTGTTGATTTTTGTGGCTTTTCTTGTCAAAGTCGTCTCTTTAAAGGCTGTTATAACAAGTTTACTCATGCTCTTTTTTATTAACTTTCTGGTTTTAACAGTTTATTAAAGTGATTTTAAGAGTTTGTTTCATCTCTGTTTTCTGGTCTGGTCACAAACATTACTTTTGGTCTTGTTTTTTTTATCAAAACTGTTAGAATCACTCCTAAACTAGATTACAAGTGTTAGTGATTAATATGTAATAGTTAGCTTAATTAGGCCTTTATGTTTGTTATTAAGCTAAGGCTTTTGTATAAGGCCCATGAGCCTTGGCCCAAGCCCATAAGAAGGGAAGGATGCTAGTAGTGTTGCCCTAGCTCCTTGCCCTATAAATACCTCATGTAAACCCTCACTTGAGGGTTGGTTGTTCATTATTTCACATTTCCTATGCATAACACTTCCATACTATATGGTGTATTTGTGTTATCTTTTTCAACCGATCTCTCTTATCTATACTTCTTCATATTGATGCTTGTGTTACATAAATGGGAACCTAACAGTGGTATCATTCGCCAAATAGTTGGGTGAAAAGGTTTTGTTTTTGAAGTTTTGGTGTTACGCGTAACATACGGTTTACAAACTTTTTCACGCTTAAAAACTCATTTTTTACACTTTACAATCCAAGATTCTTGTATTTTCAAAGTTTTTAGGTGTTAAAATTTTAGTTTTTAGCAAAAAGTTTCAAACTTTACGTGTAATTCATTGTTTTTAAGCTTGATTTTAAACGTGTGTCCATTTCTACGCATAAGGTGTCAACAAGTTTTGGATCATCAAGTTTCACACTTTTATGTTATTTTGGTGATATTGAAGCTGTTTCATCACAAAAATCTGGTTTAGAAACACTTTGGGCTAAAAATCCGTTTTGGTTAAGTTTTACGCATAACTAAACCCTAACAGTTACGCATAAGCTTTCCTTGGTTTGATCTTCAGTGAAATTGGTTTACTCAGTGTTTTCTTGCTTGGATAAGCCTGAAAACACTTCGACTTTGGATATCTTTTACACTGAGATTAGTGTAAAGGATTTTGTTGGGCAAAACCCTATTTTTACGCATAAGCTAAAACTTACGCGTAGAACTCTTTACGCCTAAGCATTTTCTTACGCCTTGTCTTACGCATAAGCTAATTTTACGCATAAGTTTTCTACGTCTAACTTTCAGTTTACGCCTAATTTTTAGTGTTTCTCAATTCTTACGCGTAAGCTAATCCTACGCGTAAATATTACTTTTACGCGTAAGTTTGGTGTTTTTTACGCCTAAGCATTACTTTGCCTAAACTTGGTTTCTACGCCTAAGGATACTTCATCAACATCGTTTCATTCGACTACAAAGATCCATTTTACAACACAAGTTGTCAACATGTCTCAACTACCATACTCTAACTACTTTCCTTACATGTATAATCAACAACAACAACAACAACTCAGTCCACAACATCAACTATTCAATCAACAACAACAAGTTTATCAACAACAATTTAACCAACAACATTATCCACAACAAGGACCAATTCCACCTCAAATGGTTCAACCACCACCTAGTCTTCGAGTACAACCTTACATAAACTTTTACAATCAACATCCATCCAGGAACACTATGAAGGAACCGTCTTGGTTTGCAAAGATGTGTGAAGCTTTAAGTAGCCAACAATCCATACATGAGGCTAGATCACTTGATAGACCTCCAATGCTCACTCCCAAAAACTATGATCAATGGGTGATTATGTTCTTTAGGTTTTGTGATCTAAAGAAGCCACATGGAAAGTTCTTAAAGAAGGTCATCCTGGAAGGTCCGTTTCAGATGCCTACTATCATTACACCCGGAGATCAAAATGTTACTCCACCAAGAGATGATGTCACCAACATTGCAACTCTTTCTGACCTCACTGCTGATGAACTTCTACATTTCGAAGCTGATGAGCTAGAAATGCAATACATTCTTTTGGGATTACCCAATCCGATCCTTCGAAGTGTTGATGCTCAAAAGACTGCTAAAGCAATGTGGGAACATATTCATCTTCTCATGGAAGGCACTGAACTCAATCAAGAGGATATGGAATCCAAAATTTACTTGGCTTATGAACACTTCATGATTGAACCAGGAGAGACATTAGAGTCTTATCATCATCGATTCTCAGACATCATCAATGATTTGGAAAAACACAACATCCTCATGCCAAGAATTGCCGTCAACACTAAGTTCCTAAGTAGTCTTGGTCCTGATTGGGAGAAGTATGTCATTTTCATCCGTCAAGCTAAGAATCTTCATCATGCTACATACAGATTGTTGTACGACTATTTGAAGCCTCATCAAAAAGAAGTTGACAAAGAAAGGGTTATCCGTGGACAAAATGTTTCACCTTCACTTCCGGATAATTAACAATTAGCTTTGTGGGCTCAAGCTTGTTATCCTCCACAACCCACTGCTCAACCAACTGCAACAATCACACCATATGATCCCCCACATCAAAAATCTCAAGAAACTCAATTAGTTCCATACAACAACAACAATGATCAAGCACTTTACAGTGAAGCTAATGAGGATTCCAATGCTTTCGATGCATTACAACAAGGGTTTGTTATGATTGCTAAAGCCTTCGGCCGATATACAAACAAATCCAACAATCGCATTCGTTCCTCATCCAACACAAGGAATCTGGCTGTTGTTAACAATGGACGTGTTGAAGTTCAGAATCGTGGTAATGGTCGTCAGATGGGTGGTGGTCAAGGGTTTAATGCTATGGGAAGGAATAACATGGGTGCTCCACAGAGAGCTCAAGTGGCTGAACAGGGTAATTCTCAGAATGGGACTAATGGTCTTCGTTGCTATAACTGTAATGAGAAGGGTCACCTGGCTAATGCATGCCCTAAGCCGAGGACTAGAGGCAGTGCTTATCACAAGGAGGCTTTACTCTTGGCTCTTAAGGATGAAGCTGGTGGAACCCTCACAAACAAGGAACAGAGCTTCATGGCAGATGTAGATTCTGATGATGACATGGAGGACTTGCAGGCTAATGCAGCAGTGATGTTGATGGCACACATGCAAGCTCTCCACATGAGTGACACAGGCCCAGTGTATGACACTGATGGCTTGTCTCAGGTACCGGATCAAACTATACTCATTAATAATTTGATATCTCAGCCAAAATCTACATCCGACAAGGGTCAGAGTATTCAACATGAGTCGTCTACATCTCGTTCCGATGATCATCAAATAGACCCCGTAGTTATATTGGACGATCAAGATGACCTTATGGTCACCTTTGATAATCAAGTTGACTCCGTGGTTATACTTGAGGATCTGACTAATGATCATGTTGAGACTCACGTTGAACAAGATGAACCTTCGTCTAATTTAGAAGTTGAGCTCATGACCTTATTTAAAGACCAAGAATCTCGACTAGAAATCTGCAAGCAATTAAAAGAAACCAATGCACTGTTGACTAGGGATAATGAATGCTTAAAAAGACAACTCAACATTTTTAAACTCAAGAAAAACGTGAACAAGGTTTTGAAGTCGCTTTTGCCAAATCACATCAAAACGAAAAATCATTAGAACGACAGATACGTGATCTAGCCGCATCCAAGAATGATTTATTGTCTCAAATAGAACAAATGAAACATGATTATACAAAACAAATTAACGCTCTTACTTTGGAAAATCAAAATGCCAAGGCTGAGTTGTTAACTTGTCAAAAACAGTTCTCTGAGTACAAAAAGCATTCAACGAAACGAATAGATTCCTATCTTGAGGAAATTGTCGACTTACAAAACAAAATCAAAGAGTTTCGAAATGTTTTTTATAAACATGGTGAATCAATCACAACGATTCAAAAGTTTACTTTCAAACCAAATCCAAATGGATATGGACCGAATCTTGCTGATTACAAACCTAAATTTTCAAATAGAGCATTCAAACCGACTCCTGAAGTTTACAGTGCAGAACATAGAATTGATGATTCCATTATGAGTATTGTTGAATATAATCGTCAAGAGGAATTCGATGCAGAAGATGAGAGTCGATCAAAATTAGAAAATGTTATTTATAACAAACCATTTAACTATTCAAAAGCTGTCACTTTCATCGAACAAAAGGATACTTCTAACACACCTTGGGTGATCACACCTATGTCTGAGTCTTGTAATGTTGGTCCCCAACCCAATTTGGCACAAATTAATGGCCCTTTACCTTCACTCAGTGAAGTAAAATCAATACCCGAAAATCGTCAAATTCTTAGATATTTTGACATTTTCACTTCTGACATCAAACTTTTAGAACGTGAGATTGAATTTCATTCTGAAATAAAAGTTGAACATTTTCAATCGCCTCAGGCGCGAGAACAAAGAGATATTTTTCAGAAAATAATTTTACCCCATGTTAAAATTTTGAAAAATTGTGCATTGTATTGGGAAAGGGAATTTCATAAGGAACTTGGACTAATGAAAATAGTTTTCGAGAAAACAGAAACATCTATTTCAAATACAAAACGTAAAAAGAAAATGTTACGAAAAGATGTTGATCGACTCTTGGAAGATGTTATTTGTGCTGATATCCATAATGTGGTGTTATTATATTCTGTTGAAACTGCATTTGACTATATCTCTGCTGATTCTGTTGATTCTGTTGCAAATGTTGAGAATACTGATAATGTGTCACAAATCAAGTCCTTAAAAGTTGAAAATGAGCGATTGTTAAACGAGCTTTCAAATGCAAAACGTCGTCTTCAATGGTGTCAAAAAGATTGTCATACTCGTGAACTCGCTTGGCAAAACAAAATCCACCAGTTGCAGTCCAAAATTTTTAATCCAAAACTTGAGCAACTGGATGATCAAAACGTGTCTTTGAAATGTCAAATCTCAAAATATGAACAAGAACTTGCAAAAGTTAAAAACGAATATGGTGTCATATTTGATTTACTCAAACAGACTCGTGATGAAGCATCAAACGAACTTGATCATTATCTTGCACACACTAAAGAAGTCATGAATTTTTCTGGAAATATTCGTTCTGAAAATCAAGATTTGTTGCACACTATCATTGAGTTAAAAGAGAAGTTAGGAAAGTATGAACAAGTTAACCTTAGTAACATTCAGAAACTTGCACCTGTAACACTTAGAAAAAGTGACACTAGAATGCCTAATGACAAACCACGAGATACTAATGTGCTTCCCTCTACTGAAACAGGAATAGTTGCCTCTTTTCCCAACGTCCGCACTTCACAGTCTAGGAGCAATACAAGGAAGAATAGAAAGTTGCGACCTAAGAAAAATCAATAAAGAATGCTGAAGTAGAAGAACACCTTAGGACTTTAAATAAGACTCAAGTTACACCCACTTAGATATTGCGTCTGACAAATGTAATGGAAAAAGTGTTGTAACGCATGCTGAACCTTTAAGTAATTTAAATGTTATGTTTGAAGCTTCTTGTGTTGGTTGTCATAAAAGCATGTTCTCTGGTTGTCATGATAAGTGTGTTGTTAAGGCTATCTTGAATCGTAAGCGGAATAATAGAAAACGGAATACCTCTAGGCCCACTAATGCTTCTAAGTCTGTGCTAGGTAAACCACCCTCTAGTATTCTGGCTATGAACATTGATGTACCCATAGCTCCACCTTCACCCTCTAGGAAGAACTTATCACCTAGTGCATTCACTAAGACTAGTTGGAGATGGCAGAAATGATTACATAATACACTTTAATTTAAATGGATACCTAAAATCATTGATATGTGTGTTGCTACTATAGCTGCCACAGAACCCTCTAACTCTTCGGGTTCCACATCTACTTCTATTTCATATGTGTCGTCTGTGTGTAATGCAGGTGATATAGATCATATGTTCCCGACACATGACAGGCAATCTCAAACTGTTATCAAACTTTGTTGCAAATTTCATTGGCACTGTCAGATTCGGGAATGATCACTTCGTAGCTATCATGGGATACGGTGATTACATCAATGGCAACATCGAAATTAGCAGGGTTTATTATGTGGAAGGCCTCGGTCACAATCTCTTCTCTGTAGGTCAGTTCTGTGATGGTGACTTGGAAGTTGCTTTTCGGGAGAAAAATTGTTTCATTCGTGATCTACAAGGAAACGATCTTATGTCTGGTACCCGCAATTCAAGTCTTTACACAATCTCCATGCAAGACATGATTGCTTCATCTCCCATCTGTCTACTTTCAAAGGCAATATCTACAAAATCATGGCTATGGCACCGTCGTCTCTCACATTTAAACTTTCAAACCATAACCAACCTTGCTCGATACAAACTTGTTGAAGGTCTCCCAAGATTCCGATATTCTAAAGATCACCTCTGCTCCGCTTGTGAACAAGGGAAAAGCACTCGTGCTCACTTTCCTTCAAAGGTGGAACACAGCTCACAGCATTTGCTTCATCTTCTTCACATGGATTTGTGTGGCCCGATGCGCGTGCAGAAGATTAATCGCAAACGCTACATCTTGGTAATTGTAGATGACTACTCAAGATGGACTTGGGTTTATTTTCTTCGAAGTAAAGATCAAGCTCCACAGATGATCATCACCTTTCTCACAAAAATTCAAGTTCAGCTCCGAAACACAATCAGACAAATCAGAACAGACAAAGGAACTGAATTTGTGAATCAAACTCTTCATGCATTTTATGAGAAAGTGGGAATCGAGCATCAAACATATATTGCACGTACACCAGAACAAAACGGAGTTGTTGAAAGACGAAACCGTACGTTAGTGGAAGCTGCCAGAATGATGTTAATTAATGCTAAACTTCCAGATTACTTGTGGGCTGAAGCCGTGTCAACCGCATGCTACACTTAGAATCGCTCAATGATTACCAAGCGCCACAACAAAACACCTTTTGAGCTTATCCACAACCGTAAACCGAATCTCAAACACTTTCATGTATTTGGATCCCTTTGTTATCCGAATAATGATCGTGATGACTTTGGTAAGCTCAAAGCCAAAGCCGACATTGGAGTCTTTATTGGATACTGTGAGAATTCTAAAGGTTACCGGATCTGGAATCGTCGTACAAAACAAGTTATGGAAACGATTCATGCAAATTTCGATGAGCTTACAGACATGGCTTCTGAGCATAACAGCTTGGAACCCGATCATAACCGTTTAAACTGCCCTCAAACCCCATCATCAATTGAACCAAGCCCCCAGCTTACTCGTCAACAAATGGAAAAGCTATTTGCTCCTCTGTTTAGTGATGATATTGATGAACGTGCTCCAGGTGTATCCAATGTTTCCGCTGCTCAACCTGATCATATTATAATACCTGATACACCTGCTACAACAACTACTGTTGAAGAAGCACCACCAGTTGACTCTACAACAACAGTTGAACAAACTGCATCCAACGACGCTGAACCAGCTGATGATGTTCTGAACAATGAAGTACCCCCACCTGCAGATTTTGATCCAAATGCGTTCTTCAACCCGTTTGCTAATGAAACTGTTGCACCAGATGTTGCGGAATCATCTACAAGCCATTTGAATCCTCCCAATCTGCATAATGTATATCAACATCAACCTTCCACACATCGTTGGACGAAAGACCATCCTCTTGAGAATATTATTGGTAACCCGAATCAACCAGTCGTAACGAGACGACGTCTTCACACAGACGGTGAACATTGCATCTATGCACTCACTATCTGCCAATCTGAACCTAAAAACATTAAAGATGCAATGACCAAAGACAACTGGATTGAATCCATGCAAGAAGAACTCAATCAATTTAAACGTCTTGAAGTCTGGGAATTGGTTGAAAGACCAACAGAGGTCTTCGTCATTGGTCTAAAATGGATTTGGAAAAACAAATTGGATGCTGAAGGAACCGTAATCAGAAACAAGTCACGTCTGGTGGCTAAGGGTTATAGACAGGAAGAGGGTATTGACTTTGAAGAATCATTCGCTCTGGTTGCTCGTCTTGAGGCTGTTCGGATATTTCTAGCGTTCGCGGCTCATATGAACATCACAGTCTTTCAAATGGACGTCAAAACTGCTTTTCTGAATGGTTAACTGAAAGAAACGGTCTATGTCAGCCAACCAGAAGGATTCGTTGATCCAGAGTTCCCGAACCACGTTTACAAACTAAACAAGGCTCTCTACGGTCTCAAACAAGCTCCTCGGGCGTGGTACGATAAGTTATCATCTTTTCTTCTCGCCAACAAGTTCGTCAAAGGTTCGGTCGACCCTACACTTTTCATACAATATCACGGGGCACACATTTTAGTTGTTTAAATTTATGTGGATGACATCATTTTTGGGTCAACACATCTAAAATACTCAAACGCTTTTTCAAAACTAATGAAAAAACATTTTGAAATGTCCATGATGGGTGAACTTACATTCTTTCTTGGATTGCAAGTTCATCAATCACCCCGTGGTATTTTCCTAAGTCCGTCCAAATATGCCCTTGAAATTTTAAACAAACATGGAATGCAAACCTGTGACACCTATGCCACACCAATGGCACACACTAAGAAACTGGATGCTGCTTTGCATGGGAAATTGGTTGACCCTACCAAATACCGTAGTATCATTGGGTCTCTCATGTATCTAACAGCCAACAGGCCTGATATTGTCTTTGCTGTATATCTTTGCTCCCGTTATCAGTCGAGACCAACTGAAACTCACCTCTCAGAGGCTAAAAGAATCCTCCGATACATCAAGGGAACCATTAACTTGGGGATCTGGTATCCGAATGATTCTGGTTTTGAACAAATAGCTTTTTCAGACGATGATCACGCAGGATGCTTAGATTCACAGAAAAGTACTTCAGGAGCATTACAATTTCTTGATGATAAACTGGTGTCATGGCAATCGAAGAAGCAGGATTGTACATCCTTCTCCTTAACAGAAGCATAATATGTAGCCATGTCGGCATGTTGTGCTCAAGTCATTTGGATGAGAACACAACTCAAAGACTATGGTTACGTATTTGACAGAATCCCGATGTACTGCGACAATCGAAGTGCCATTGCGATCTCGTGCAACTCTGTTCAACATTCGAAATCTAAGCACATCGATCTTCGATATCATTTCATCAAGGAGCATGTGGAAAAGGGTACCGTTGAATTATACTTTGTGGGTACTGAATACCAATTGGCAGATCTTCTCATATAAGCCTTAGCTCCTGCTAGGTTTAATGAGTTGGTCCACTGGATTGGTAAGCGGTGTTTGACTCCAGAGGAACTGGATGAACTTTTAAAACATTCTTAAAAACCAGTCAAACACTAAAACTTCTTTTGTAAATATTTTCAAAAACAAAATACAAAATTATAAAATCTGTTAAAACAACAAAAATATTCTTCTATCTATATTTCTTGTAACATGGCAAGTACAAATCTTCCGTCAACACTTTACTATTTCAAAATTCAGTATTTTCTCAGTCAAGTGTTGAGGGGGAGAAAGAAAATATTTTTTGGTTTCATAAAACCTTGTACTCGCATGTTACCTCATCCCGGTTGTATCTTTCATAAAGGTGGTCACATTTCTGGTTTACTGACACTCCCCGGACTCAAATTTATAAAATTTCATTATTTCTTAAGTCGAGGGGGAGTGTCGTCAAGTTTCTTTCCAAATATCTTTCGTTTGGTAACCAAAATGGAAGTTATGGGTGTTGGATGTAAATGGTTAAGGTGGAGGGACTGAAAGTGTCGAATGTTCAAAGTATTTTTTAATAAAACTTTTCAAAACACATTAACTCCACCACATTTATTACACAACTACCCAAAATCTACGCATAACATTCAACCTGCAAATCCGTGTTTTTGATCATCATTTTGTAAGTGTTTTTACGTTTTTAACATGATTATAAACAAAGGTTTTTGATATCATAAACATCCAACGGTTTAATCTAGTGTTTTAGTAAGATTTGTGTTCTACGCGTAAGCCATGAACACAAATTCTTCATTTGAGTGTTATTGGTTAAAATGGTTTATTTAATCACATTGAAACCACATCTATCATTAAAACTCACCCAGAAACACGAATTGAATGATTTTGATAATTAGGGTTTTATGCGTGAATTGGGTATTTTCAAGTGTGAATGTTTTTGGTTAATTAGATGGTTAAAAGATGTTGTTTATATGTTGAAAACTTGAAATGATTATATCCATGCTTAAAACTTACCCAGTAACATCAATTGTGTGAGAATCAAATTTTAGGTTTTAAGTTCATAAGATTTGGGTATTTTTGATCCATAGGGTTTTTTATGTTAAAAATTGTTTAGAACATCTCTATAGGCCTCTAAGATCACCCAGAAAATTTTTGGTGCATTTCCTATGGCTAAAACTCTTAGTCGTAATTCTTGAATGGTTAGGGTTTTGAGTTTTACGCATAAGTTATTTTACGCATAACTGCTTTAATGAGTATTCATGTATATGTTAATATTGGTGATATGATGAATTTATTTCAGGTTACTACGCATGAAAAATTCATAATCAAGGTTACTTGAACATCTACGCATAAGGATCACCTTACGCGTAGAATGTTATGCGTAAGAGAAATCTTACGCGTAACCTTTACGTGTAAGGTTCTACAATGGGGACTACGCGTATCCTGTGAAGGATATGCGTAAACAGTAACCTCTACGCATAAGGTTCACTCTTACGAGTAAGCCTTACGCGTAAGGTTCCATATACGCTTACGCGTAAGCTTTACGCCTAAGGCCCTCTTTTCCTACGCGTAATATTTCTTACGCGTAAGTCAAGATCCTACGCATAAGCTTATGCTTACGCGTATAACCACTCCTGTTTACGCATAAGCTTGCAAAACCTACGCCTAAGCCTAGTTTTAACCAAAATTATGAATTGTTACACGTGCAAACTTGTAAATAAATAAATCATAACGCCACAAAACCAAAAATGTCACTAATAAGTTTAAATGTTTAATAAGTTGTGAAAAATAAGTGAAAACTTGGACTTTAAAACTCAAAGTTAATCAACTCACGAAACTTATCACGACGTCTTTGGACTATTGGACTAACAAGTGACATTGGACTCGTAACAATCATCGACATATCACATTCAATAAATAGACAATAAAATCAACTGTTGACTAACGTAATGTCTTTCGATATGTTGGTTCTTTTGGCTAAATATCTTTCAGATCACGACATGGACGCTCAAATGAAAAATGTGGAAGCACAAAATTTTCTCACTGTTGAAGATATCTTCCCTAATGGTTATCCAATGAAGATCGGAAAGAACAACCTCAAAGTTGATTTTGATAGCTTCTCGTGTTCTGAGTCTTCGTGCCAGATTGCTGTGGATATTCTGAAGACTCACACTTACCAGAACATGCTCACAAATTCTGCTACAGTGCCGGAGATCTACATTCACCAATTCTAGCATACTATACGAAAGGTCAAAGGTCAAAATGCTGTGACGGTGACGCTCAACAATAAACAAGTCACCATCACACCAGCAGATTTGAGGGCTATTCTTCTTATTCCTGTCATCGAGCCTACTGAATACAATGCCACTCCAACTGAAGAGGTCCTTCTCCAATTCATGGTCGATATTGGCTATGATGAAGCTACCGGGGTAATCACAAAACATTCATCTGTTGATCTCAAGAACATTCCCCAGCCATGGAGAACCCTCTACATTATGATTGCAAAATCCGTTTCTGGACGTGATAGTGGTCATGAGCATCCCAAGCTCATGGAACTACAAATATTTTGGGCTTTGGTCAACAAGAAAGACATAGAAGTTGAAGCTCTGATATGGGACGATATGATGACTTTCCTTAAAAAACTTGGCACCAAAATCCCATATATCAGATATACCAAACTGTTGATCCAAAGAGCTCTAGGGTAAAATCCTGATATTCCCTTGAGACTCGATGACCCCAAACAACACTCCGTGTTGTATGAGCCCACACTTACTGTCAGATTTAAGGACTCTACAACGAAGAAACAAGGTGCAGTGCTGCCAGATCATCTTATTACTGATGATATCAAACAACTGTATTCGTACAAACGATATCTGGTAGCAGTTGAAGAAGGCAAAGTAGGTTTCCTTGATGAAAAGTCCGCTGGTACACCTACTAGGAAAACCAGGAGAGGCAGTGCAGGAAGCATTACAAGCACTGAGAGTACGAGGAAGTATCCCAAGAGGACTCATGTTCACAAAAGGAAAATTCCCTTAAAAGAAGCCATTCCTACTCCCAAACCTGAACCGCAACAAAAGCTTACGGACGAGGACTCTGAGGATACTGAAATGGACGAAGAGGTCATCTACTCTGAAACTCCAACAGATGACACTCAAACAGTAGCAAAACCTCCCAGTCCAACAGCTGATAAAGGGGTAAAGGTAAAACTCCAGTTGCTGAGCCAGAAGAAGAGGAGAGCTCGGATGAAGAACAACTGGATAAAGACTAGAGGAAAAAGGTGAAGAATATCAGACTCCAACACGTTGCCAAAGAGTTCGTAAAGGAACAAACTCGTGGCCCCAGAGGGTCAAGTGGTGGTGCACTATCTTCACCAGTTCTTGATGCGGTTAATCAACCCTATAAGGGAACTGGTACCACCACCCACGATCAACAACAACGGCGGCTGGAGGACACTATCACCTATGAATTTGAGGAACCAGAAAAGGAAGAGTCGGAGAAGATTTCTGATAAAGATGCTGAGGTTGCAGCTAAAGAAAAAGTAGATAAAGAAGCTCAAGCTCAAGCAGATGAAGAAGCCAGGATTCAGGCTGAAGAAAAGGCTAAATCTGGACAAGATGACGAAGTTGATTATGATGATTTTCTTCTAGATAGTCCAGCACGCTCCAAGGAAGAAACTTCTGAACCTCCTAAGGACCCTGAGCCTCCTCATATTTCCTCATCATCAGACTCGTCCTCTCACTCTTCACCTCCACCATCCAAAGGCACAACCAGATTCACATCCAAGTCAGTGAAGAAACCAACCGACTCTTGGATATCCCGAGCTAAGACAACGATAGTCAATGTTTTCAAGCAAGTCAGGAAGAAAGACATGACCAACAAAAAGCTGAATCAACTCGCTGACAGAATCAACTTTCTTCAAAACGGGATAAACGAGTTGTTGAAAGAAAGGGAGCATATCCAGAAGTTTATCAAAGGAGATTTCCAAAAGGAAATGGAGAAGACGGCAAGAGAACATACTCACAAGTTTCTTCTCGACAATGTCCCTGGAGTGACAAGGGAGATATTTTCCAGACAACTTACTCCAAATATCATCGCATTGGTTAAACATACAATGACCAAAGAACCTGATCTCTCTGAAGATGAGCTAATTGCGAAATTGGTGATGCAAATGTCTAAAAGGCCTGCAACCTTTACTTCGGATGATGCTAAATTTTTTGAGGCTCTACTTGATTATCAACTCAAAACATCATGCAAAGAGTCAGCAGGTAAACCTAAACGACCAAGAGATGACAATGATAAGGACAAGGATTTTGCACCTAAATGCAAGAAGAAATCTTGTGAATCCTCCTCCATGCCACCACCATTCCAAAGGACTCCATCCGACAGAAGTTCTCCTCCATGTTCTGCTGCTACTGATAAACCTCAGGACTCTGAGTTACCACCATCCACAGAGAAAACCGGTGATCATTTCGAATACACTGGTGGTGACGATGAAGAGTTCCATGAGCCCCAACAACAACCCACCTCTCCCGCCACAACAATGAAACCAGGATCCTCATCAAAGCCAAAGAAGAAGAAGAAGACAAAGACCAATGTTGTCTCATGGCTAGACGAAGATGACACCGCTGAATACGACTGGTTTTCTACACTTGTTGATGCTACTCCCTCACTACCTGAAGGTCAAGAAATGGTAGATGGTCGAACATTGGAGCATGCTAAGTTACTTCAAGAAAAGTTTCGGGTGAAGAAGATGACTAAAGCAGAGTTGAGACGCATCAAGAATGAAGCTTTTCAACTGCTCAAAGACAGCTCTGAAAGTGCTATTGAAGTTGAATACCATCTTGAAAACATAGCACGAGCCATGTCTAACAACATCGATTGGCTCAACCCTGAAGCTAACATTGACTTCACACGAAAAGACAAAGCTCCATACTACACAGACTGGACAAGACCTCTACCTACAATTGGCCAACCAGATCAACCCAAGATTCCATTTCATTATTTCTTTAACAATGACCTGGAATTTCTTCTACACGGTAGTGATGTGTCAAAGAAATATGCTACATCACTTACACTTCCGTTCCCGGCAGCAATTTACTCCAACTACATAGCCATCGAAGAAAAAGCTACTCACATGTTTGCCAACAGCGTGGAAAAGTATGACCTTGATGCGATGTATGGGATTCACCATTGGCCGGAATGCCGAAGAATCTACTACAAAAGCTGCCAGGTTCAAAAGTCAAAACACGAAGTGTATAGTGATAAACAGATCGTTGCTATTAGGCATGTCTCTCTTGCGTCTAAATGGGACTACACATTTCTCAAAAACATTGTGGTAAAAAGACAAGACGAAAAGGACTATGAATTCTGTGAAGCGGATTTTTTGAGACTGTCACTGAATGACATTGAAGATATGTATCTCGCTAAGGTGCAAGAACGAATGCGACACTTCTCCACAATCATCCAACGCGAATACATCAAGTCCTTACTCATTTACATCAGAAGCATTGTCATCCAAGAACGTGTAGAAGACATTCAGCTTGCCGTGGAATTGTATCAGACACGTGTTAACCTCACAAAACCACAGCTTGACCTTCCTAACATAAACCACCTTCCTCAGTACACCCTAATCAACAGACCATTTGGAGTAGTCTACCGTAGTGAACTACACCGAAATTGCTTAATGACGTGTAACGAGCTTCACTGAAGCAAGTCAGGGATGGGTTAGCTTATCGGTTAAAGGCGATACAACAAGACATTGGGTCACCAAAGAGATGGAATTCTAAGGAGAGACGGGATGTGAAGAGAATCATCACGCGGATCGATGAAAGGTTGTTCAGAAGGGATCAATTCCGAACTTTGGAGAGTTTCGTAGGTGGTCGCCCCAACATATCTCTCACAGGCTATCAATGTCCCGATCGCATTCCTGGAGTTATTGCTGGACTTCCGGATTCTCCTGGTAACCCTTGATTTGTTTCTCTCATATTATTTGGATGTGTGATTTTAAATTGACAATGGCATGTGCACACATAACAGTGTACAACCCGTTCTTGTAATGAAAGGACCCTGTGGTACGTTTCAGTGCCACAATCCTTATAAAAGGAGCGAAAGCTTCTTACTTTTGAGTAAAACTCTCAAAACTTTCACTTTCAAAGTTGTGCTCAAAAGAACAAGTACTTCCCCTTATGTTTTTCAAAACCTCAAAAGTAAATATCACTTGTTGAGGGGGAGTATTTGATTTAAAAAAAAAAAAAAAAAAAAACTTTGTTCACTAAATTATTCTTCGTGGTAATCTTCCCGCAAAACTCGAAATGGACATATTCAATATCAAAATTTCGTCAAAAATAACATTTATATGCCATTTTTGAGGGGGAGAAAAATTATGTGATAAGAAATATGTTGTCAATTGCTATTGAATCTTCGTGTGATAAGACTTCAACCCATGAATTGACAAAATCTGAACAGTTATACATCGAAAAGATTTGTCTTCCAAGACTTATCCGAGTAGATCGTACCTTTCGAGAAACTCCTGATATACATGAACTTTGACGGGTTTGACAACCTTTCTGGGTTGTCCACATCTTCAAGGTAGTTATTAGAGCTAGTTGTCACCTAAAAGATGAAAATGTAACTCTTTAACTATTCAACGTAATTGTGTCTCGCAAGGAATTGTCTATCTTGAGTCGATAAATTCAAAAATGCGCGCTCTTCTCTCACCGTGCAGATTTATGTCAAAATACTTAAGCACGTGTGGAGGGGGAGTATTTCTGCAAAATCTCAAACTCTCAACAATGGTATTAAATGCTTTTACTCATAACCACTTTGAGAGGTTTTCAAGAAAATGGTTTTATGGCAACATAGGTTAGTCATGGAGTTATAAGGTGACTAAGGTTAGGGATAACCGTCCTATGATCCGCCAGAGCCGGAGGGATCTACCCAAGGACACCACCAATAGTTAGAATTAGAAGTCCTTAGGTATGATTATAAAAGGGAGAAAATGAGAATCAGAGAAAGAAGGAGTTGAAGAATTAAAAAGAAAAGTAAAGAAAAGGGTGAAAAGAAATAGCCCTCCAGATTATTCAACTTAGGGCAGACACCGGGTTCAATTCATATGCTACTGGTTGTCACTAGATGACACCGGTATTGAAGATCAAAGTCGTCATAGACCCAGTGACGCATGCACTAAACCTTCTTAGCCACTCAAGTTTCTCTCAACAGAAGCTTGTTTCATTCTCACAGGGAACCCTACGTAAACTATCGGCTTTCTCTTAGAGATTGATGGTATTGAAGAAGGAGACCCTCTCCCTAGTCTCCACTCAGGAAAACCAAAGCGCACTATTGAGTCTAGAGCCACGAGATTCATCAAAAGATCTCTTAGGTACACTTGACATTTCATCACTTGTCGTTCAACAATAAGGATGCAAGTGATACGTTATCGAGTCCTTCACAGATCTTAAGCAATCTGTCGAGAACATTTATGAGAGGTTCACACATGTGATCCTCAGTGATTGAATGGAAACTCCTGCCAGGGTCAACATCAAACAGCCCTGACAGCAGGTCACTTCGGTAACTCCCCATGGATTACGCTTAGTGTGTCTCAAACGGTCTACAGTCGTGGGATGATGCTTCGGTGTACCTCAGCGACTCATCTGAACTGTAGGTGTACTTCGGTACATCGCGTTATCTCACTTGTGGGACTCCAGTTCAGGAACAGCCTTTGTGAGAATTAGAGCCGAGTTTTCACACTATGCTGTTAACTCTCTCGAAGTTCAAACTTGTAAGCGTTGGATTATTTCTAACCCATGTTTTAAGTTTTCTTCTTATGGATGCTTGCGAGTGGAAAAGATCGTGCAGATTCTCCACATGCTCATAACTACATCATCAAAGAAGTTCTCTCATATTCAAAGGCAACACAAAGTCATAATGATTCTTCATCAACAAAGAATCTACTAAGTTTAAAGACTAAAAGAACTTCATCAAAGCTGAAATCCAACGTTAAAGAGCGTGTGAGCATGTTGGAGAAAGACGTGGAGACGCTGGAGCAACGAAGCAGACCTGATGCGGATAACCTCAACATACTATCACTTTCACCACAAAGAACAAAGAACTTAAGAACAAAGAAATCAAAAGACGTCAAAGCAGAATACTTCAAAAGATACAAGATCCCTACAGTGGGGAGATTGTTCGAATTAAGGCACTTCTTCTCACAAGAAAGAAGATTGTTAGAAGACGTCAAAGCTACTATTACATCAGCACCTACAATGTTTATCACTCTTTCATTCATCACCAACACTTAGGGGGAGATTGTTGGAATCACTCCTAAACTAGATTACAAGTGTTAGTGATTAATATGTAATAGTTAGCTTAATTAGGCCTTTATGTTTGTTATTAAGCTAAGGCTTGTGTAAAAGGCCCATGAGCCTTGGACCAAGCCCATAAGAAGGGAAGGATGCTAGTAGTGTTGCCCTAGCTCCTTGCCCTATAAATACCTCATGTAAACCCTCACTTGAGGGTTGGTTGTTCATTATTTCACATTTCCTACGCATAACTCTTCCATACTATATCGTGTATTTGTGTTATCTTGTTCAACCGATCTCTCTTATCTATACTTCTTCATATTGATGCTTGTGTTACATAAATGGGAACCTAACAAAAACATCATCAAATAAGCTATTTTTATGTCCATGATATCAAATTTTTGGTAAACAACATTTTGTGACTCTTTTTACCCAAACCCGTGGAAGATTTGTGGTCAAAGTGGTCTAAAAGAGGTCAGAAAATGTGGTCAGAAACGTACATCACAGATTTGAAGGTTTCGAATTTGTTTAGAAACCCTCATTTACGGATTTATCTCAAAACCCTCTATTTTGGATTTGTCTTTATATTTTTTTTGGATTTCGTGTAAAGACATCCGAAAGGGGTTTTAGGATTTGTTTTTCGGATTTCTTGTAAAGAAATCTGAAAGGGTTTCGGATTTATATCCTTTCGGATTTATTCTTTTGGATATGTCCTTTCGGATATCCACAAATCCGAAAGTGAACCAAAAGTAAAAGAAAGGAAGAACATGAAGAGAAGACTTAACCATAACCATATAATTACAACTCTATATGTGGACTTCAGTTTGTATCTTCATTAGTCCAAGCCGAAATATAAAGAAATCGTAAGATGACTATAATGTAAAACGAATACAAAACTGAACGTACAAATCAAAAGTGACTGCTATATTAACGAAGTCATCCACAGCCAAGACAAGGTCAAAACTCAAACTATTTAAACCCAAGTCAATCAACACCATTTCTATCCTATCCCCTCACCATAAACACAATCAAGACTCGGAACTAAATATTAAATAGTCATACAATCTCAGTTTGTTTCTTCTTTGTTTCAAATCTTTAAAGATTTTCATGAAGTGAACTAACAACCATCATAGATCTTTAAACAAAAACGCAAATAAATAAATTAAATGATCTCAGAATTTTTTATTTCATGCTTCAAAAGATATTCTAAGATCTCTATAGATCTAAACATTCGAAAGAAATATCATCATAGATCCATGAGAAGGTTAACTTCTTTATATTCGAAAAGATCAAAAGTAAGATCTAAAACAAGAGTGTTTCAATCTTTCTTTGTTTCGTTAAGCTTCAACAAGAAAAGAAAAAACACAAACTAAAACAAAAACAAAAACCTACCCGTGACCCCCACTTAGGAGATCTTGAAGCACACGTCCTTTGGAGATTGAAATATTGGAGTAGAAACAAGTTTGAAAGGGTGTATTTAACTTGGTCATCATTCGTTTGTGGTAGCTTCGTGTTATCAGGTAAGGAAATGAGATAGAAAGAGTTATGGTGTTCCTTGGTTTGTTTGGTGTATGATGATTGTAAGACGTGGCTGAGATTCAAAGTAAAATGAAAAGTGGTAGGCGGATGATAATGGGATTAGGGTTATCACTAATGAGATATATATTAGGGCTAGAAGTGCTTATAAGGTTATGATAAAACTTGAATCGGGTATTTCTCTTAAACCGGGTTGGATTTTGGACAATAAATCCAGGTATTTCATTTGTGCTAAAACAAAAACGTGGACAACCCATTGGATTTGTTTATCGGGCTAAAATGATGGACCATACTAAATGATTGGACTAGGCTTGGGATCTAAAATCGTTAAAACATGGGCTGAACTGAATTTATACAAATATATTTGATACATATGTTTTAATAAATTTAGGTGTAAGAGTGGTATTTTTGTTATTACAAACTTTTACGGGGTTTACATTTTTGACGAGATAGGGATAAATCATTATCAAGATTCGTTTAAACTGTCAAAAGGATAGTTTTTGGGTATTTAACCGCAAGAAATGACTATGGGTTAATTCATTATTAGTTATTTGAGTTTGAAGTGGGATATCACGGGTGCGTGTACTTAGTATCTCAAGATATCAGGGTTGGTTGGATGCATGATTCTTCGAGATCCTTGTTCGAGCTTTTAACCATACGAAGGATTAAGACTTGATTTATCTAGTTATACCGTCTGAGCACCCTATATAACTATCATTTTAAGGAGTTATGTTGTAGTGCTCAATGTCACATGAAGTTGTGGATAGTCAAGAGGTGATGTACGTCTTATACTTGTTGGTTCGTTGGTTGCGAAAGTATAAAGTACTTAGGGTTTCGAGTTGATGAATTCTCTACACCGTTCTTAGTCAAACTTTAGTGCAAGTTTAAGTCACAAGTTCTGGTTATTTTACTAAGTCTCAAGTTCGTCATATTGGGTTTTTCCATCAGTAGTCACTACAAATAGCCGACATAATGATAATGGGGTTGGTAAAGAGTTAGCTGAGAGGAGTATCAAAGAGTAGAGATGTTATCAGCAGTTGATTCTCATGGGATATTTATGGTACTTCACACTTGTTTGATTAATTAGACATACACGGTTACGTTGTTTCCGATTCCATCGTAAACATAGTGTGTATGCTTCCGATTCCTCGAAAACATAGTGGGGGAAGAGAGGTGGATGTTCATTGGCTTTCTTTGATTTCTTTGCAAAAACCCTTTTCCTTCATTAGTATTTGCAATCATGGGGAGGAAATGAGACGGTCAGTGGTTCAAATGTCTTACTTTGGTGTTATCGTCTCAACTTTCACGGGTTGTTTTGTGTGAAGTTACCTACATATGTTGATTTAACTGCATTTATGATGCCTCATACACGGTCATACTATCGAGTATTTGTATGTAGACAGGTGATTATTATTTCGATAGACTGTAACAATCAGGGGGAAGAAGTAGTGTACGTGTTACATGTTTGAGTTTATCGGGTCAATAAAGAGGGCTATAGGCATATGTACCATTGATTTTTCTGATATATTCGCATCAGGTATTATTAATTCATCTTTTGTGGTTTGTTTGGTGTGAAGCGTCTACATACGTGAGAAGATATTGTTGATTTCTTGCATGTTCCCCCCGAACGGATATTTCACATTGAGTATAATTTTGATTAAGTGTTTATCAGATTTGTTGGTGTGGTTTACTATTTCATCTACAAATTCTGCTGCGCACTTTAAACTTCAAAAGTTAAAAGACGTGTTAACTACATCAAAGTTTTGAATCTGCTGAAGATAGTTGTCAGTTTGGGGGGAAGCTGTTCAGAAACTTCGTCAAAAAGAAGTGTACGGAGAAGCTTTTAAAGACATGCAATATGAATTGGGGGGGAAGTTAATCCAGTTCATACATATTACATTATTTTCCTACAAGTGAAGAAAAGTTCTCAAGCAGAGGTACAAGATGAAGACAAAGAGCGTACTATAGTCATCCTCAGCATTTGAAGAGCTTATGAAGACTTTATTTTACTTATATTTGTACTTGTAGAAAATGTTGTAAGTAATCCCTTATGTCGTCCCATTGGGGGAAGATTGTTGGGATCGCTCCTAACATGTAATGAAACGACATTTACGGGATTACATTAGTTATCATGTAAGCCATATACGCAGGTACTAAAATTGTCATTATTGTAAAGTTGTGCGTAAGTTAGGCTATATATACCCCTCCATACTTCCATGGAGGGGTGAAGATTAGTTTTGTATTTCCCTTTCATTATCAACAAAAAACACTCTCTTTCACTTTCTCTCTTTACTCTCTCTCTCTCTAACTATGGATGCTATGTATTTCCATCATCCCCGACCTCTCGAATCACATAATCAACCTTATACTACGATCCTACAAACCTCAAAGTTCATGTTGATGTCCCTAATACGTTATCATAAGAGGTGCCAGTTGATCTACTTTTTGAAAAGAACACTGTTAATACAAATAAGCCGTAAAAACGTTTATTTATATTTTATGATCTTCTAATGTTTTGTCGATAACAAACGTAAAATCATTTTAACGAAACAAATAAAATACGTAATTGGTTTGAGCCAATAGTTTACTAACACACTTACATTTTCATATAAGTCACTAAACAAGCAATAGTATTTTTCATGTTATAATAATGCATATGTATAACAACTAGTGTTTACATATTGGGTAGATATATACATACTTAGTATGTATTATAATGGGTAATAGAATCGGTAGAAGTTTAAGTATTTAACCCATTGACTTAATACACTGAATGTAGTTGGGTAAAACCCAAAGTCCATGACCCATACCCATGGAGCATAATCCATAACCCATTGCATGACATCATGCATAAGTCATAATGAGTATTATCCATGACCCATGGAGCTAACCCATGATCCATTGACTAGATGCATTGCATCTCCTAGATACATTGTCTCTATTTGGTTACCCATGGTCAAAAATCTAGGACCCATGACCCATAACCCATAACCCATGACCCATGACCTATAACCAATGGATAAAGAGGAGCGTCTCACGGATACCTCATAATACACTAGACGGATCCCTCAAGCAAGGGATCTGTGGGATCTGTGGAATAGTAGCATGTTTTTGTCTATAAATAGTGAGCCATTTCTTCATTGTAAGTTGCCACTCCTACACATACTTTCTCCTAGTATTGTAAACCCTCTAACCTCATATCCAAAGGATCTTTCTATGTAGTTTGTGTTTGTTTTTGTGTGATTCTCTAGGTCCCTTTTAAAGGCGAGATCACCACCTCTTGAAGTCGAGCAAGCTCAAGTCCATGAGTTGCCATGCTTCGTCATCATCAAGACTACTGAAGTTCTCTTATTGATAGTTCTTTATACCTCTCTAGAAGTGTTGTGTCTAAGGCATTAGTGAAGGATGCCAAAAGGGTCAAGACGAAGGCATTAGTGAAAGCTGCCGAATGTCCGTGTCAAAGGCATTAGTGAAGGATGCCAAAAGGGTCAAGTTGAAGGCATTAGTGAAAGGTGCCAAAAGATCATGTCAAAGGCATTAGTGAAAGATGCCAAGGGTGTACAATCGATATGGTGCATCGATGTACAAATAGAGATAGGTTGTGTCCAAGGATATTGATATCCTTGATGATGTTGTAATAAGGAGTGGGTCTCCTTTGGGATAGGTGTTGTGTAGTGTTGGGTTGTAACTCCTCCTTTGTAATGGAACTCGGTATCTAGCCTTGTACCGGATAAAGTGTAGGCGACGTTGTGATAGGTTTGGTTCTACCTCGTGGAAGAACCCGGTGTCTAGCCTTGTACCGGATAAAGAGTAGGCGATGTTGTGAAGGCTTCTCCGCCACAAGGAGTTTGTGTTGTGTAGTGATTATGAACTCTCGAGTAGGTGACTCGGGGAGTGGAGTAGGGCAAGGAAGGTGTCCTTGTAGCCAAACCACTATAAATACCCGCGTTGTGGTTTTGTGCTTCTTACTCTTTATCTTAGTTTTATTTATTCATATGCTTATCTATCAACATCCAACACACACGTTTAAATAGATTGACATAAGTCAACCTAAATAGTTTAAAACCAAGTTTTAATCGGTAAAACTATTCAACCCCCTTCTAGTTTTCCACAAACACCTCAATCATTCATGTTCCAAACGATATCCCAAATATCGTTCCATGTGAGTCTTTTATTAAAAAAAACTCTTATGTTGATATAGATAGGATCTCACCAACAAATTAGCTTGTGTATCACCTACTTTTGACATGGGTCCTAATTTTTCACCACCCTTCGTTGTTGGTCCACAAAAAAATCATCAATGACAGATCGCTATTTAACTCATATTCCGCCTACACTGAATGTTGATGATGTCTTTGACATCAAAGAAGATTTGAAATATGTATCTTGTTGTTACGCTAATATGAACCATTTCACGTTTCTTGTAAAAAAGTCAACTTGTCATCTTTGGTACATCAAATGCAAGTGTGGAAAACTAGATGTGGGGAGGGAGTTGGTTGAATAGTTTTACCGTTTTATCGTATTAAAGTTATAGTTTCAAAACTTATAGATCCGAGTTTACGTGAGATCAAGCAATCATAATATGATCACAATAAATAAACACAAGATAACAAACAATAGTAACAACAAATTATAAAATGGAAGATAATTGTAAAGAGTTAGAAAGATCAAACCACAACACCAAGATTTATATTCGTTCGATAACGAAGCTCCTCTTTGCGCTAGTCCACTCCCCGAGTACCCAACTCGAGAGTTCACTTCACTATGTCAACAAGCTCCCTTCAGGCAAAGAAAACCGTACAATGTCGCTCACAACAACTTCCAACACAAAGCTAAATGTCGAGTTCTAATCTAGCTAGAACCAGTCTCACACATAAACTTGTATTTTCCGGACTAAAATACTAACCCAAACTCACATTTATTTTAAGGTCAAAATTACTAACTCGATCTAACAACTAAAACACTAATGGTGGTTATGAACTTGATGTACAACAATATACAACAAGAATGTAACAAATGTTACGAATGCACTAACTAAAATACAATACTTAGTATCTTGCCGATCACGTGTGTTCTTCTCTTGCACTTAAGATGGAAGAATGTTTGGAAATCTTTAGAATTAATACAAACAAGCTAAATGATCAAATAAATGAGAATGTATGCTACTAATAGTAAACAAAAACTGTGTGCAAAGAGGTGATGAAAAATGTATAAAATAATACACTATTTATAGGCAACAAAATATGTTGGAAGGGTCCAGACGGTACCACGATACCCTAATATATTAGGGTACCCTATAATTAAGGGTACCATCTGACGTGTCAGATGCTCTCTTTTTTGTCCTTTAGTGGTGCAGTAAAATCTGATGAAGGTGAATTCTTTTTGGGGAAAAAACCAGATTTTTGAATTTTATTTTTAGTAAAACATTTTATAAATATCAAAAATAATTTGTCTAATTATTTTTGTGAAAATGTTTTGTCACATTTGTATGAAATTTTTTTCTTTGATCATCTATCAAGTTTGATGTTCATTATTAATGCCTTTAGTGATTTAACGTCGAAATGGAAATTCATGACTAAAAACTTGTTTATGTTAACTTTGACATTGAATGTTTTTAGATTTATTATCAAAATGTAAAGGATTCAAAAAATATAAATAATGTTTTTAGACATTATTTGTATTAACAATAAGGATGCTAACTGCAGATGGCGTTTAAGGGACCTAAAAATTGAACCAGTCCTCTTAGTTTAGGATTTGTAAATACCACAAACTGCATGTATGCGGTTTGGACATTCAACAAACATCGTTAGTGTGGAAAACTAGAAGGGGGGTTGAATAGTTTGCCAATTAAAACTATTTAGATCAACTTACGTTAATCAATTAGATGTGTGTGTTGGATGATGATAGATAAAGCATATAAACAAGTAATACAAAGATAAAGAGTAAGAAACACAAAACCACGACACGAGTATTTATAGTGGTTCAGCTACAAGGACACCTTCCTTGCCCTACTCCACTCCCCGAGTTCCCCACTCGAGAATTCGTAAGCACTACACAACACAAGCTCCTTAATGTGGTGGAGAAGCCTTCACAACATCGCCTACTCTTTATCCGGCACAAGGCTAGACACCGGGGTTCTTCTACGAGGTAGAACCAAACCTATCACAACGTCGCCTACACTTTATCCGGTACAAGGCTAGATACCGAGTTCCATTACAATGGAGGAACTACTACCCAACACAACACAACTAACTCAAAGGAGACACACTCCTTATTACAACATCATAAGAATATCAATATCATTTAACCCAAACTATCTATCTTGTACATCGATGCACCATATTGATTGTACACCCTTGGCAGCTTTCACTAATGCCTTCGACACGACCCTTTGGCACCTTTCACTAATGCCTTCGACACGAAGCTTTAACACCTTTCACTAATGCCTTTGACTTGACCCTTTGGCACCTTTCACTAATGCCTTCGACTTGACCCTTTGGCACCTTCCACTAATGCCTTCAACACAACACCTCTAAGGAGGGAGAAAAGAACTATCAACAAGATAACTTCAGTATTCTTGATGATGACGAAGCTTGGTAACTCATGGACTTGAGCTTGCTCGACTTCAAGAGGTGGTGATCTCGCCTTTAAGAGGAACCTAGAGAATCACACAAACACAAAACTACATAGAAAGATCATTTAGATCTGAGGTTAGAGATATTACAATACTAAGAGAGAGTATGTGTAAAAGGTGTGAGTAGCAAGTGAGAAATGGCTCTCTATTTATAGGCAAATTTCTCTACTGTTCCCCGGTTCCCACGGATCCCTCCCCATAGGGATCCGGCTAGTGCAATCCAAGGGATCCGGTAGCTGGGTCAGCTTAAGTCCGGTTTTTGGGTTGCAAACCGGATTATGGGTTATGGGTTATGAACCATGGGTTATACAAGATGCAATGTATCTAGAAATTGGGTCATGGGTCTTGGGTCATGGATCATGGATAATACCCAACATGACTTCATGCATGATGTCATACAATGGGCCATGGGTTATGGATCAAGCTCCATGGGTATGGGTCATGGACTTTGGGTTTTACCAAACAATATTCATTGTATCTAGTCAATGGTTCAAGTACTTAGATTTTTACCCATTACAATATATACACATTTCCATATTATGTGAACACTAGTTGTTATACATATGTATTTCTATAAGATGTAAACACTATTACTTGTTTAGTGTTTTATATGAAAATGTAAGTGTGTTAGTAAACTATTGGCTCAAACCATTTACGTATTTTATTTGTTTCGTTAAAATGATTTTACGTTTGTTATCGACGAAACATTAGAAGATCGTAAAATATAAATAAACGTTTTTACGGCTTATTTGTATTAACAGCTAGGTTGGACCCTAAATTATCATCAAAATCAAAAAGCATAAGTACAACATAGATGGAAATGTATGCCTAACCATATAAAAGAGGATATGAATAAGTGAATTGTTGTTGATTTGAGTTACCACAAGGCTTGAAAATGTAAGGAGAAAACAATAACATTACTCATAGGTATGTTAAAAGATTCTTATAATAAATTAGCATATTATCTTCACATGTTGAAACTCAAGAAATCCAGGTTCAATAATAGACGTAACGACACATGAAGCCAGTTTCTATATTGTTTCATGTCATTGATAGTTTGTTGCCTGTTGCTCATGCTACTGTGGATAGTGAAAATTTCCATGCGTATTGTCATCTCTTGGACGGGTCTGGTAGTGTATTATATTTAGTTTTTCAAACCTTTTGTTGGATCGATATACTTTAATCAAACTATCTTAACTAGCTTGTTAAGGTTTAATAACCTCGGATAAATCCTAAGTTATTAACAAAGAAACACTGAGCAATCTTTATCAAGTACGCGAAATTTACTTAACAAAGCTAAGAAGAATAACCTTTTATTATAAACTCTAACTCTGCTTATTATGCAGATACTCTAATACAACTCTAAGATAATCGAACTATTCTCTAAAACACTAATTCGTAAACTCTAAAACTCTTTTTCTGAAATCGTACCTCTAATGCCAATCTAGGAGTCCTTTTATAGGCTCAAGGATATCCTAGTCGGTTTACAATTGATAACCTTGTACGACAAGTAATCTAAACATAGAATACAATTCTTTCCATAAACGAATAACAGTTCTTTTGTTCTTGCAGTACTTTGACTTCATATTGCAGTACTTTGACTTTGTCTTTAACAGTACTTTGAGTCTTTGACTTCTTCCAGTACTTTGCAGCTTACAGTACTTTCATATCTTCAGTACTTTGATATCTTCAGTACTTTCATATCCCAACAATCCTCCCCTAACTTGAATTCTACTTGCTTGACTTCAAGTTCCTTTGTGAATATATCTTTAACAGCTTCATCTTTTAAAAACGGATTGTTTCTTAGTCTTTAAGCTTTTATCTCTGTAACATCTGTTCTTGTCAAAGTATCTCTTAGAATTGTTCTCTTTACAGCAGCATCCAGCAAGCTCCATCTTTTCAGCAACACAGCAACATATGACAATTTGTACATTTAATTCAGTTTAAGTTGCATACTATTCTCATCACTTCCAAGTGAATCATTAAAAAATTAATGGATTTAGATCTCTTTACCAAAGCCATTATCTCTGGAGTAGCCAAATGTTTTGGTGTGTAAGACCATGGTACATTGATAACCATATGATTTTTAGCAAATCATCAGCTATCAACAGATTTGATTTGTCTTTACCAAAAGCTGTACCCTTCCGGACTAGTTAGTTCTTCTATCTAATGGTGAACTAATTACCAATAATGGTTTTTCCACAGCCTTTACCACAAGCCATTTTCTTGTGGGCTAGCCAACTCTTCACATTACTGATATGGTGAGTTGAATACCATCCAACTTATTAGCAAGTTGTCAACTAAAAACGGATTTGATATATCTTTACCAGAGCCGTTTGCTCATGGATTAGTCAATCCTTTTGTAACCATGGTGGATTGATAACCTATTGATGTTATCATCACAAAAACCATTTATTCAACCTTTAGTTCAAAATATTTATTACTTAGCAAAAAGGTTTCTTCTAAAATTTTTTTAACTGGTTTAGTTCAAAACAAGTACTTTGATGAAAGTACTGTCTGATCAGCAGTACTTTGAATAAAAGTACTGATATATCAAAAAGTATTTATTCAAATAAAATTCATATCAGTTATTGATCATTCTCAGCAATAGTAGTCCAATTTATAAACAAGTTGATAGCCATGCAAGCAGTTTCATTATCCTCTTCTACTTCCAATCCATGCTCTAGCATTCTTCTCATGAGCTCAACTGTGAGAGGGTATCTTCTTTCTGCAAACATGTGTATCATTGTTCCATTTTCCAGTTCCAAAACATGAACTCCAGATTCTTTAAAAAATCTCCAGCAAACTATTTCCCAGCTTTCTTGATTCTTCCACATATCATCAGTGCTCTCTTCTTCAGTTTCCCATATAGTTATAAGATCACCATGTAAAACCAAACCAATCCCTTCCAATGGATTATTTTCAAAGTAAGCCTTCACAACATGATATAAGTAGAATAGATCTACTCTATCTATAATATGCAGAAATCCATAGCCTTTTGAAAACTTTGAAGCTTTCATCTTCTTTATGAAAAATCATGTAATCTCCATTCTTGGATTTCACAACTTTAAAAACACTAATCTTTGATCTGTTCATCTTCATGTCATCATCTTCCTTTGTATAATCAAAATCTATCACTCTGAGATAATTCTTCAATTCATCTCTAGTCTCAGATCTTAATTCAACCTTTTCTTTCTTTGAAAACTGAACATCTGTAACTTCAGTTTTTCTTTTTCTCTTTAAGCTCTTCTTCCTTTCAGATTCAGTCCAATGAGCTTCTTCTCTAAAGTCTTTAATATCAGCAACACTCTTCTTATAAGCTTCTGTTTCAACATCATAGAGTCTTTTCATATCAACATAGTTTAACTTCTGCAAACCCTTATATCCTAGACCTTTTAAATAAGCCATCATAGCATTCCTGTCCTTAGCTAAATTAGGTCTTCTTGGCATATATCTAACAGGTGTAGGGGACTGTAAAGGTTCAGTAGCTTCAGCATCTAATTTATCTTGCACCTTTTGAGCTGCTTCTCTATTCAGAGCTTCTTGAGCTTTCTGTTCTTTTCTATCTTGAGCATCTAACTCTTCTTGAACTTTTCTAGCTGCAGCTTCATTCCTAGCAACTTCAATTGCTCTAAGTTCTGCCAAAGTGAGTTTCTTTTTCTTTGTTTCAACCTGAATACCTTTCCCTTTATCTTTTGGATCAATTGCAGGTTGAGATGTTCTTGGTTGTTCTTCTTCTTGTACATCTCTAATAGTAACTCCTCCTCTTGGTTGTGACAAATCTAATATTGTAGCAATTAATTCATCATCACTTGCAGAATGAATGGGTTTGAATGTAGCTTCCTCCTCTTCTTCTATAACAATTGTAGAAGGACCAGCATCTTCTTCAAAATTCAATATCCTTGGTGTTATTACTTCTTGCCTAGATGTATCATGAAAAACATTACTTTGATGTTCAGTACCTTGATCATCAGTACCTTGAACTTGCACTTCTTCAGAATCTGAAATAATCTTTTCTGCAGTACTTACAGATTCTTTCTTCTTCGCAACATCTTCTTTCAAATTTTCCTTTTCTAAATTCCTCCCCAAGTTGACAGAAGATGATTTAGGAACCTTCTTTCGTTTTAATTCCTTTCGAAGTTGTTTACGACGTTTGTTTTCCTCTTTAACCCATAAGTTGAAACCTTGAATATATGGTTTAATAAAATTCCTCAACCAGATATACTTACGCTTCAATTTCCTAAGCGCTTTAGCTTGAAACTCAACAGTCTTGTTCAACCTAACGAGTTCCCTTGTCAAAGCATAATTATCCAAAGTCAAACCTTCACGAGGTATAGTATGATCATCACCTTGAAGATGTGAATGTTCCTCTGAAACAGGAACAGAACGTTGTGGAGATGTAGTAGGTGTTCCTTCAATCTCTGCTTGAACCTCAGGGCTTGGAGAAACAGTACCCTGTAAAGATGCAGTACCTTCAATAGAAGCAGTACTTGCAGATGCAGTACCTTGTGAGGCAGCACTTTGTGAAGCAGATCTTGGAGAAACAGAACTTTGAGAGGCAGCACTTTGTGAAGCAGTACCATGTACAGAATCAGGACCTTCACTTTCTTCATCCTCTCCAGTTTCATTACGTACAGCTTGAACAACTTCCATCATTGTAGTAGTTAATGGAATATCTCCACCTCTGAACAAAGCACTTCGCCTAGCCATAAATGTAAAGATTTTGGCTTGTTACACAATGACTGGTAACAAAGCAGCAGGTTTTGGAACATCAGCCAATTGCTTGTTTAAGAAAACCTGTACAAACCTTGGGTACATCAGCCATTTTGACCCAGAGGATATATGTGATAGCATCCCATCCAAAATAAGCTTTGAAAAATTAAACACTCTGTCAGTAGCTAGTCCAACCACTGCAGATGCTATATTGGACCCAAACTGCTCCCAAGAAGTACTTTTAGAACTTATGCAATGAAGCAGTACATGAATCAAGAACTTCCATTGAGGACAGAATAATGCTTTCTTGAATGTTTGTTCTGTTAAAGATCCTTCATAACCAAGATTCCTAAAAGTATCCCAAATCAGTTGCTTGTCAAATCGAATAGCCCCATCTTCATCTCCAAATAATAAATCTTCTCGAATAGAGGCTTCTGTAATCTTGATAGTCCGTCCAGCAACTGTAGATCTAATATAATATTCATCCTCCTCCATGTTATCTCTAGCATTAGCCCAAAATTCTTGAATCCAAGGTTCAATAACATCCGGTTCAACTAAAAGAGCATAACTAATAGGCGACCCAGTAAGATAATCAACAATATCATAAAAAGCCATATTCGCCTCAGTCTTGTCCAAATTAGCCACCATATTGTGCTTTGAAACAGTTAAACGATTCGCCATTGTTGAATAAGTGAGCACAATAAAGATTTTATCGAAGAATAAAGAGATGGTGATTGGGAGATAAGTATGGAAAAGATGTAAAGTAATAATATGAGAGGGAAAATCGGGAAGTAGTTATTTATAGGTAGGATTTGAAAAATCACAGCCTATAATAACAAAGTTACCGTTATTATCAATTACCCATCAATATTACCGTTGGAACAGTACTTTAATACGACAAACAGTACTTTCCACATAAGCAGTACTTTCCCAAGCAGTACTTTCCAGCACCATAACGCAAGATTTAGTCTAATACAATCTATTTTTTTTCTTTACATACTGGCGGAATTTTATAAGCCTGCCAAAGTTGGCGAAATATTACTATTAGAAACAAGATGATATTCCTCTATGTTAGTAGCATGGATTATCTATCGTCCAAAGTCCCTGCATTCATATGAAGTGAATGTGGACTGTGGTGAAACCAGGTATAATAAAATTTTGTGAAGTCCTTTACCTGAAAGCAAGAGTAAACATGCTTGGTTTTCTGTTAACATGACATCATTATTGCAAAAATGGGAAAACAACCTTTAGTTTGTAATACTTTTAACAAACTATAGAAATATAAATGCATGAAAAAACAACCCTCATGACATCTTTGCTCTAGAACCATTCATAACTACACCATGTAGTGTATTCTTATCCGCATTTACAGGGAATTGGTGATTTTGCAACAAACAAACCCGATAAGGTATGAATGTAGTTATCACACCTCGATTTTATAGACTTAACGGGCATGTTGAGTAATTGCTCGCTTGGGTTAGGCTGACCAAAGCACTTTTCTCCAAAATTTTATAACACATTTAAGCAACAATTAGTGTGCCGAGTATAAATACTATAATTACCATTTCCAAAATTTCTAAAGAAAATGAGTTTAACGGATTTTGGCATTAAAGATAGACTTTCGAACACTTTTAACCCATTTGACCCGATTTCTTTATACTTTCCTTTTTACCCTTTTGACATATTTGAGGTAGAACATAACCCGGATGAACCCATTTGTAAGTTAAATGTTCAAATTTTCGTTCATATGTTAATGTCTAGGAAAATAAACGAGATCGTATTTAGCAGTAGTTGTAGTTACATAAATCACTTTGTTCATTATCATTTATTCTCACTATCAAGGAAATATATATTTATACTCATACAAAACATTACAAAGTAGTAGAAAAAATTCCATGGCTACACTCACGTGGCCAGTCAGGAAACTATATACCATAGCCGTAACAAGAAAAGATCAACCTCCAATGAGCTGATAAGAAGAAAAATGTTTCATTTTAGTACCAGCACCCCACCTTCTATTTTATAACCCGACACGGTTTTTTCATTTGATGTGGGATTGCATGAGCTAAACATATGTGCCATCTGATCCAGAAGTTTCAAAGAAACATATGTAAAATAAAGATAATTTGTAAGCATCAAATTGGTTGGATGAGCCAATTGGTTAAGGCATACATTAAAAGGTCTGTCGACTTTGACAAATTATCTGACTACCTAGCTCGTGTGGAGGTCAGCAGATTATATACAGTATTATGTTTGACTAAATTTGAATTATGTAACAAGTTAGAGGTAGTATAGTGTAAGCAAGTGTGCTTCAAAATTTGAATCTCTTATTCATTCATTTAAGGATCATATTCGGGCTAGTATATAAAAGATTCAACGTCGTAGCTTTAAATGCAAAAAAAAAAAAAAAAAAGAAAAAAGGAGACATCATTTTGTTTTATTTTTCTATATCACATCCTCATTCTAACTAAAACTCATCGGATTCCCCTTATGCTCACACTAGGAAAAGTTGACTCTATAATTATTGGTCAAGGTTTACATGTAATTAATATTGCCTTAATCTCTAATAAACTAAGTCAAAATATTTTCACATAATTCTTATACATAAACTTAAAATGGCTTTTTAGCTTCTCAAAAATGCAATAAGCAAGTAAGTCCATTAAATAAGCTTACCCAAACACCCCTAAATAAGCATCCCAAACACACCAAAGAAGGCCACATTGAAGTTATATGAAGTTTTGCACACCCCTTCTGTTAGATTTTAATTTCCTCATATTTGTTTTTGTTTGTTCTTCTCTAAAGAGTATTCATACGATTAAATATGGTGTAGGTGATCCCAAAAAGACAGAACATTTACTTGCTTTTCTTGGAGCTAAAAAAGACCATTGAGTCAATTATCATAAACTTTAGGAATCTAGCAATGAATGTGTAGTGCTACATGTACCGTTTGATAGGCTTGCACATTTTTAAAACAAATCCTTCTGGTTTTTCGACAGTGCAAGTGTTTACTTTCCGGATCCATGGTCAAGCTAGAATGATATTTTATCAAGTTGAAAGTACAATGATTTATGATTTAGTAGCTAAACTGCATCTTAATAGTCTTTTTTATAGTCATGTAATTTATTCAGGTTGATCATAGTCTTGCCTGGAAAGATTGAAATTAAGACAAGTATTGTAATCAAAATCTACTTAAATACTTTAAACATGTGCAGAGGCCAGGGGCCTTTCTACTGTATTTTATGCTATGGTCAAATAGCACTCCTCGACTAGACAAGACTGGGTAGATATGGTGCATTGGTAATGGATCAAAATGGGTAGTTTTTAAAATATGTCTAAACTGCGGGTCAGGTTAGGCCAAAATGTTATTTTTTTTTATTAATAAATGGCTTCATTACATGATGACTGATGTTTTAACACTTACCTACTAGAGTATATTTTATTGATCAGAGATTTTACAAGGGGTGTTTGGATGAACATCTTAAATGTGCTTATGCGATAGTAGATAACAAAGATTAGAAAATCAAGTGAAATAAAATGAACTCTAGAGTACACTGTTTGGATGTGCTCCAAGTTTTAAAAATTTAGTGATAACTGGTTGTTTGTAAAATTCATATTATTATTAAGTTATTCAATAATATATGACCAAAAACGGCGTGTTTATTACTTCCTATGAGATAAGTAAAAGTGTATGAAATATAATCAGTTTTTTTCCTAAACAGTTGGCCAAAAACTCATATACTTATTTTTCACTTTTTTTTGTGTGAAATACCACATGTTCCTACTTATCCTCCTATATTTAAGATAGTGACGAGTGTTAAAATCAATGAGAGAGATCAAAAGAGATAAATAGTGGATTACACTTGTCAATTTTCATGTGGAGTAGAAAGATAATTAGGAGGATGTAGAAGAAATGAATAACAATGCTCTTTATAATTAGCCTAACTACAATTTAACTCATACTAACCAGGTTTTCCTTTTTAATTGGAGTAGTTTTTTTTGGCAACATGCCTATTTTTTAATTTAAGATTGGGTTCTTTCATATTAAAAGCATATATATTGTGTTCCATATTACGGCATGTAGGAATGGATCTACTAAGAATAGAAAATAAAATAAGAAAAATGAGAAATGTTTGTAGCCACACATTTCAAATGAAGAAGGAGAATTTCATGGGAGATGTGGAAAACTTGAAGGGGGGTTGAATAGTTTTACCGATTAAAACTTCGTTTTAAATTATTTAGATCGACTAATGTCAATCTATTAAATGTGTATGTTGGATGTTGATAGATAAGCCTATAAATAGGTAATGTAAGGATAAAGAGTAAGAAGCACAAAACCACAACGCGAGTATTTATAGTGGTTCGGATACAAGGACACCTTCCTTGCCCTACTCCACTCCCCGAGTTACCTACTCGAGATTTCGTAAGCACTACACAACACAAATTCCTTGTGGCGGAAGAAGCCTTCACAACACCGCCTACTCTTTATCCAGTACAAGGCTAGACACCGGGTTCTTCCACGAGGTAGAACCAAACCTATCACTACGTCGCCTACACTTTATCCGGTACAAGGCTAGATACCGAGTTCCATTACAAAGGAGGAACTACTACCCAACACTACACAACATCTATCCCAAAGGAGATCCACTCCTTATTACAACATCAACAAGGATATCAATATTCTTTGACCCAAACTAATCTATCTTGTACATCGATGCACCATATCGAATGTACACCCTAGGCACCTTTCACTAATGCCTTTGACACGTACTTTAGGCACCCTTCACTAATGTCTTTGACACGGATCTTTAGGCACCCTTCACTAATTCCTTTGACACGGATCTTTGGCACCTTTCACTAATGCCTTTGACTTGATCCTTTGGACATCTTTCACCTATCTCTTCAACACAACACTTCTAATGAGAGAGGAAAGAACTATCAACAAGATAACATCAGTAGTCTTGATGATGACGAAGCTTGGCAACCCATGGACTTGAGCTTGCTCGACTTCAAGAGGTGGTGATCTTGCCTTTAAGAGGAACCTAGAGAATCACACAAACACAAAACTACATAGAAAGATCCTTTGGATATGAGGTTAGAGAGTTTACAATACTAAAAGAAAATGTGTGTGAAAGGGGTAAGTTACAATGAAGAAATGACTCACTATTTATAGGCAAAAATCAACTATTGTTCCTCGGATCCCACGGATCCCTTACATGAGGGATCCGTCCAGTGTAAACTAGGGGATCCGCCAGACGCTCCTTTGGGTTATGGGTCATAGATAATGGGTCATGGACTTTGGATCATGGGTATCCAAATAGATACAATGTATCTAGAAGATGCAATGTATCTAGAAGATGCAATGCATCTAGTCAATGGGTCATGGATTAGCTCCATGGGTTATGGATAATACCCAACATGACTTCATGCATGATGTCATGCAATGGGTCATGGGTTATGGATCATGCTCCGTGGGTATGGGTCATTGATTTTGGGTTTTACCCAACTACATTCAATGTATCTAGTCAATGGGTCAAGTACTTATATTTTTACCCATTACAATATATATGCTAAGTATATATAAGTACATGTAAACACTAGTTGTTATACATATGCATTTCTATAAAATGTAAACACTATTACTTGTTTAGTGTTTTATATGAAAATGTAAGTGTGTTAGTAAATTATTGGCTCAAACCACTTACGTATTTTATTTGTTTCGTTAAAATTACTTTACGTTTGTTATCAACAAAACATTAGAAGATCGTAAAATATAAATAAATGTTTTTACGGCTTATTTGTATTAACAGGAGATGCATCTTATTTTGTAGGTGCATCTAAAATGTGCGGTTGTGGTTACTTCTCTTTCTTCTCATTCTACTTTTATTTCTCATTTGACACTTACTCATGGCATGTAGTTCATAGTTTGATCCACTACGTATAAGTTACTAACTTTCGACATGGAACTTTACCATCGATTGAGAAATAAACTACAAGTTTCTTTATTGCAGTGGCTATCGGTAATAGCCAATATCGGAGAATATTTTGAAGCAAATGAGAGATGAGCCAATGATGTATTAAAAGATATCCTATAAGTTCATCATTCAACTACTTTTTCCTCTCAACTAGCAACGATATCGATGGATGCCGAGATGAAACTTTCTCATGAAGCGTGGAATAAGATCATGTTTAGTAGCATTGTATTTACCTTTACGATATTATGCAATGAAGTACTTGCTATGTGTTGCTTCTAGAGGTTGGTCAAGACAAAACCACTTATTTTAGGACTCAAAATATGCATATTTATAATGTTGATTGTATCTTGGGAATATTAATGAAGATTGTTTTTTCTCTTAATAACAGTTATAAACTTATAACACAACTAAAAAAATATTATGCGTTGCATTTTGTTTGAATAATAAAAGATAATTTTCAATCCAATCTTATCATCTAAAATTAATAAATAAATAAAAACGTAAACATTAGATTTTATATTTTTAAACCGGAAAGTCAAATCATTTAAGGTACGTTAAGTTTTTTATTTTTAAATCAATAATAATAATACACGTCAAATTTTTAGAAAAAAACCCGTGCGTGCACGGGTATTATAACGAGTATATGTTTTACATGATTATGTTCTAATTATTGATGGAAAAAATGATACTTAGATCTGTGCTTCAATGGAGTTTTGGTTGTGAAATACTGATGGGGAAGATGACCCGTAAAAGGGTTTATTTTTGGGACCATTAATTTATTTTCTTTTTAATCATATTATAATTTAAATGTTTAGTTTAACCCTTTAACTTCTTATAATTGTTTAATTTTACCTAATTATAAAGATGTAAATGTTGACGATATATTTAACCCCTGTATTTTAACCTAAACATTCTGATCTATTGACTTTTTACCTAGTTTTGAAAGCCGAATGGTTTAGTGTATGGATATAAAAGATGTATTCAAAATAGAAAAAGAATGCAATTGCTGTCAAAAGCATTTCTAAAATCTAACGTGGAAAGAAAGTAAACTTGGATATTCTAGTAATTAGTTATATATCTTGTGATCGAGGGCCCATTCTAAAGTTTCGGAACAGGGCCTCCGAAAAGCACGGAGCGGCCCTGGTAGTAGAGAAGAGATATATTTGATTAGAGTACCATTTTGCAAAGTGAAAAAAAGAAACCACTGGAAGATATTCATACATAACATTTTTTTTCCCACAACCTCTAGGTTGATGGGTCACTCACATATCGTTGGGCTAAGAGGCCTTTGGTGATATTCATACATAACTAACAGAAGCTGCATATCTGTAACAGTAAACAAGAATGAAAAGAAACCATCATCATAAGTATTTGACAAACAAAATTAGAAGTAAGCATTATAATTGAAGTAAGCATTATACTTTCTCCTCCCCCTTTTTGTCGAAACAAAAAGAGCGTCGAAAAGAAACTAACACATTGTTTTAAGAAAAACATGTGAAAAGTAAAAAAAAATATAAAAAATAGAGAGTAAGAGAAGAGAAGAATTCTCGTATTGGCTCCCCCTTGATGGGTGCTTCCCTTTGTTGAGGGCGTCGAGTGATTAGGAAGACTAAGCGAGTGTTTTGCAATATCGTTTGCAAATGGTTTCGTCTTTTAGACGAATGTGCTCCTCTTTGACGAGTGCTCCTTTATGAGGAGGACGTCAAGTAGTAATACAATCCTATGTGAAAGTATTGCAAGCGTTTTTTCAATGTTTTGCTTTGACAAGAAACTCCCTTTTGTTGAGGGTGTCAAAGTCTTCAAGTGTATATTGAAAATTTATAAAACAAAGGTTAGAAAGCAAGTATATGTTTCATAATTTCCTGCAAATGAGACTCAAATTAGTAAGAAAAATAATTTTCATTCTACGGATCCCACGGTTCCTCCCTAGGAGGGATCCGTCTAGGCCAAACTGAGGGATCCGTCTGCCTGCATA
This sequence comes from Chrysanthemum makinoi, assembly GCA_910596185.1. Taxonomy (NCBI): domain Eukaryota; kingdom Viridiplantae; phylum Streptophyta; class Magnoliopsida; order Asterales; family Asteraceae; genus Chrysanthemum; species Chrysanthemum makinoi. The sequence goes on from OU343224.1 coordinate 95,049,450, forward strand.
CTTAAGACAACAATGGTGATGTAAAATGTGATGTTAACATCAAAATGAGTTATGTATTATGGCACCAAACATATTCTCAAGACAATATGGCATATAACATGTAATTTCATTCAATAAAAATATGAGAAATGATATACATATCTCTAAAACAAAGAGAATGACAAAAACATGAAGTATGATTCCTAAACCATCTAAGTTGAGCTTAAGACTAGGACACCACTTGAATCCTTAAGCTCAAGTTTGTTTAGGTTTGTTGACCTCATCGAAACGTTCGAGGAGGTGATAACACATGAAACGTAGCTCTTCACGTAGTTCATGTACCAAGCCTTCAACATGTTGACAATGATAACAATCTTTGTCATGGCTTGGAAATGGTGGTGGTAGAAGTGGAATGGCTTGAGGTGGAGGGTTAAATGAGGGAGATTGAGGATCCACAAAAGAAGGAGGGATTTGTGGAGGCACATTTGGAGGTAGTTCAACCAAGGGTGGTGGTGGTGGAATATGTGTCGAGGATGGTGGTAGAGAGGTATCTCCTTCTATGTGATCGGGTGGTTGACTTTGATGATTCCTCATAATCCAAATGGGATTATTTGAGGGTGATGGAGAAAAGGATACCGGTGCTAGTGTCGTTTCAACACCATGGTTGTGTTGTTGCGTTATTCTCTCTATTGGCAATGGTGGAGGATGAGATGTCCTAGAAGGTAAGTCTTCTAAGTTGTAGAGGTGTGGAGATGAAAGTGGAGTGGTGAATGATATGACTCTAGGCACCAAGGGTGATGGTTTAGTGGAAATAGGGGTGTTTGGTTTAGGAGGTATAGTAGTGTTTGGCAATGGTAGTTTTGTGGGAACAATCCTTTTGGGGATTGGTTTGATTGGTAGACTTGGTGGAGGGGAAATCCTAGCGTTTGTGGATTTAACGGGTGATGATTCGGTTGAAGAGATTTCGTGTACAACACGAGCAAGTTTTTTGGGTGGTCCTTTGGTGGATGAGTTAGCACTAAGAGCTTTCCTCATGATGAAATGATAAATGAATAGTGAACTAGAGGTTTTTAGTTGCTGAGAATGATGTTTATGAATGGTGACTTAGAGGTACTAACAAAAGGAGTTTATAAATCAAAGAAATTGGTGAGTGAATTCAAAGCTTAATCCACTAAGATCCTTCCAAATGCAATGATTTGCATGCACAAGAGTCAACTTCAGAGTTGCACTGATCAAGGAAGTCAATTAAGGCAAGATGAAGTGTTCAAGTTAGTAAAGAAAGCTTGAAATGATTGTTTTAGCTAGGATTAGTTGATTATGTGCAGCCGGTTCCCACGGTTCCCTCCAATGAGGGATCCGTCTAGGCTTAACCTAGGGATCTGGCTCTCAGCAGTCAAGAGAAAGGAAAATTATGTTTTGTAAGGTCTAGTACCTATACATCTTGAGTGTTTTAGTCTTCTCAGGTGTCTTAAATGAAGAGGGACTTAAATGATCAAGAGAAATGATTGATGGTAGCTAATAATTGCCTTTTATGGAAAGAGATGGGGCTTTATGAGCACCAATGGGTAATCAAATATGACACTAAGAAATATGATAGTGTCAAGTGGAGTTAAATGATCCTAGAGATCAGATGATAGTTTGAAAGAAATTTAGAAAATTCCTTAAAAATCATGATAAATGAAAAACTTGTTTTTGGCCTATTTTGAGGTAAGGGTGACTAAAATCAATTTGCTAAAATTGAGAAAAATATCAAGCTAAGTGTTTTGAGTTGTGAGGAACAATGAGTGAGTATTAGAGCGGAAATATGTTGAGTTTAGGTGAAGTGATAAATCAAAAGCACCTAGAGTGTGATCCTAAGTTAGCTATGAGTGAGTATGAGACCTACTGAGTTTGAGGAAGACTTAAGTGATCATAAAGAATCATGTTTAGCTAGTATGATGTGGTCTAGAGTAATGGTTTGATGTGTGGAGGTCTGCAACTTTATTTATGTCTGCCGGGATCCCAAGGATCCTTCATATTAGGGATCCGATTAGCTATGACCTAGGGATCCGGCTACTGCAGACCAGTACCTTCACAGAATGTGTGCAGATTTTGCATAAGGTGTCGTATATTAATACCAGTGATTTCTAAGGAATTTGAACATCTTTATAAGTGAGATATCAAATGAAAAATGTTTTATTTCATGGGAATGATCATATTACAAAAATAAAAGATGAATCCTAAGGATTGAACCTATTTGTAGAAGAGACTAGGTTTCTTGTGCGTTTTCGTTTGATGGATCGTCAAATGGATGATGAGTATTTGCGGATTCAGGAATGAAGAATGACGTGATGTGAGATGTGTTCAAGGGTTCCATCATCTTGTTCACAAGTACATATAAAGGACTTTGAAATTGAGGATGAAAGTACATGATGTGATGATAAAGGCGTGTCAGGAACATTTCGTATGGAATTAGTTTGTTCTTGTTGCCTTGAAGGTTTACAATTCGCCTTGCGAAGAAATAGGCGAGATTGTATGGTTGTTGGGTAAGGAGACAATACATTATGTGAGCACAACAAGCGGGAAGAATTTCTCGATTTCCCCTAAGACTCCAAACATTTTCACGTAGAATGCCTGCGAGAGGTTTAAGATCATCAAGGATATCACGTGTATAGATTATGTTGGATCTGAGTAATTAGATCGAGGCTTGCATAACATGCGAGTTAATTCTTGAGGGGAAGGTATGTGTGAACAATATGGACGATTTTCTTCACGGTAGTTAAAGAGAGAATCAAGAGACCAATCTTCAGTGAAGGCACATTGTCCATGATTTGGAATTCGGAGAATGTGAGCAAATTGCCCAAGAGTTAAGACAAACTTTTGGTTTTTGATCCAAAACCATAGTGATAGAGAGTGATCCTCGTTACGAACGAGCTCAACTTGATGGAAGAATTCCAAAACAAACCATCGACAGATTTTCTCGTTAATTCCGAGAAGACCTTCTAGTCCTATGGTTCGGAAAGCAGTATTGATACCTTCTTGGTATAAAAGAGGTGAGTCAACAATACGTCCTTCATGAAAGCAACGAGTTTCGTGATTATTGAACCCACGGACATGATTGCCAGGTGTGTTAGGCTCAAGGGAGATATTAGGAGTGTAGACACAAGTGAGTTGAAAGTCGAATTCATACTCATGAGTCATGATGAGACCTATGGAAGTGTAGACACAAGTGAGTTGAAAGTCGAATTCATACTCATGAGTCATGATGAGACCTATGGAAGTGAAATGAATAATTTACATAAGCAAGTTGAGATAAAGTGATGCATCAAAAGAGAGGACATTTGATAGGTGAAAATAATCTCCTAATGTTTTTATTGATTATCCTTATTTTTATTAACAATGGCAATTAACTCACTTTGTTCTAACATTCTAGTAGGGGTTTTCCTTTTATGGTAAGTTTTTATGAAGTGGTTTTTATGTTGCATGAGTTTCTGTTTCTCAGTTCCACGGTCATCTCGGATCCCTTTTAAAAGGGATCCGGCTAGTTAAACGCTAGGGACCCGTGGATCTGCATTGTGAGTTTGTGACAGAGAAATGATCTTGACGTAAAATTGATTTTTTCAACTTTTAGGTTTATAAAAGGAAGTGTGTTCTAGCCAATATTTACTACTTAAGCATGCATTGTAGATTTTGAAAGTATGTCAAGGTTAAAGGTACGAACGAAAGAAAAAAAAATGGAAAACACATTATGAGAAATAGACGGGATAAACTAAGACATTAGTAATATTTCATTTCAATGTTAAGAGCAATACAAAGGATTGGATATATGATACAAATGTAGATTAACAACACAAAGTACATGTCTCCATGAGAAAACTTGATCATAGGATACACGGGAGCGATGAGTGTCAAGATGATGATCACGAAGGAAATATAAACCATGATGATGAAATTCTTCCTTGGTTTTGATTCGAATGAGATGAGAAGGAAGATGAAGTTTGAATGAGAGGTATTTTGAAAGTGGAAGATTTGAAAAAATGGGGTTTGGTGGTTGTGGAACGAGCGGAAGGGGTTTTATGGGGAAGGAGGAATTTTTGAGATTTGTGTTTTGTTTTATTATAAGAAAGGTTTGATATTTAGGTTAAGATAACACATATTTATATACCTTGATTTTAGACGAAAGAGAAACACGTATTCAAGAAGGTTTTCTAATGAAGTCACGTATATCACTAAAGCATATGTTAAAACTAAGAAAATAAAATATAACCATATAGGTTCCTATGCAAGCATACTTATTCTAAGCTAATGTTATTTAGAGATAAGTTTTAAGAAAGTCATACCTCTAATGCAATTATGAGTGACATTTTCTTTTGACAAAAAAATGTCAATAGACAACTCCGGTTCCTTCGAGATCTAGGTAGTAGTTTTAAGATACCTTCTCAGGAAAGGAAATCTTGTTACCTATGGCTTGATTAAAATGAGCTTAACTAAACAAAATGACAAGAAAGGTTAGTGCATTTTTGTTAGATAAAATAAGAAAGAAAAAATATTATGTTGTCATCCAGTCAACATCCTACAAAAATGTTTTTAAGACATGGTGTTTGTTTTTGTAAAAGCTTTCTTTGTAGTTTTCAATTATACACGGATCGTGTCAAGTTTTTAAAGTACAACATACTCTAAAAAACTTGGTAACGAAGCTCTGGTACCAATTGTGGAAAACTAGAAGGGGGGTTTAATAGTTTTACCGATTAAAACTTCGTTTTAAATAATTTAGATCGACTAATGTTTATCTATTAAATATGTGTATTGGATGTTGATAGATAAACATATAAATAGGTAATGTAAGGATAAAGAGTAAGAAGCACAAAACCACAACGCGAGTATTTATAGTGGTTCGGCTACAAGGACACCTTCCTTGCCTTACTCCACTCCCTGAGTCACCTACTCGAGAGTTCATAATCACTACACAACACAAAATCCTTGTGGCGGAGAAGCCTTCACAACATCGCCTACTCTTTATCCGGTACAAGGCTAGACACCGGGTTCTTCCACGAGGTAGAACCAAACCTATCACTACGTCGCCTACACTTTATCCGGTACAAGGCTAGATACCGAGTTCCATTACAAAGGAGGAACTACTACCCAACACTACACAACACCTATCTCAAAGGAGATCCACTCCTTATTCCAACATCAACAAGGATATCAATATCCTTTGACCCAAACTAATCTATCTTGTATATCGATGCACCATATCGAATGTACACCCTAGGCACCTTTCACTAATGCCTTTGACACGTACTTTAGGCACCCTTCACTAATGCCTTTGACATGGATCTTTAGGCACCCTTCACTAATTCCTTTGACACGGATCTTTGGCACCTTCCACTAATGCCTTCGACTTGATCCTTTGGACATCTTTCACCTATGTCTTCAACACAACACTTCTAATGAGATAGGAAAGAACTATCAACAAGATAACATTAGTAGTCTTGATGATGACGAAGCTTGGCAACCCATGGACTTGAGCTTGCTCGACTTCAAGAGGTGGTGATCTCGCCTGTAAGAGGAACCTAGAGAATCACACAAACACAAAACTACATAGAAAGATCCTTTGGATATGATGTTAGAGAGTTTACAACACTAAAAGAAAATGTGTGTGAAAAGGGTAAGTTACAATGAAGAAATGGCTCACTATTTATAGGAAAAAATCAACTACTGTTCCTCAGATCCCACGGATCCCTTACATGAGAGATTCGTCCAGTGTAAACTGGGGGATCCGCCAGACGCTCCTATGGGTTATGGGTCATGGATCATGGGTCATGGGTCATGGACTTTGGATCATGGGTATCCAAATAAATACAATGTATCTAGAAGATGCAATGTATCTTGAAGATGCAATGCATCTAGTCAATGGGTCATGGATTAGCTCCATGGGTTATGGATAATACCCAACATGACTTCATGCATGATGTCATGCAATGGGTCATGGGTTATGGATCATGCTCCATGGGTATGGGTCATGGCCTTTGGGTTTTACCCCAACTACATTCAATGTATCTAGTCAATGAGTCAAGTACTTAGATTTTTACCCATTACAATATATATACTAAGTATATATAAGTACATGTAAACACTAGTTGTTATACATTTGCATTTCTATAAAATGTAAACACTATTACTTATTTAGTGTTTTATATGAAAATGTAAGTGTGTTAGTAAATTATTGGCTCAAACCACTTACGCATTTTATTTGTTTCGTTAAAATTATTTTACGTTTGTTATCGACAAAACATTAGAATATCGTAAAATATAAATAAACGTTTTTACTGCTTATTTGTATTAACAGGAGATGCATCTTATTTTGTAGGTGCATATAAAATGTGCGGTTGTGGTTACTTCTCTTTTTTCTCATTCTACTTTTATTTCTCATTTGACACTTACTCATGGCATGTAGTTCATAGTTTGATACACTACGTATAAGTTTCTAACTGTCGACATGGAACTTTACCATCAATTGAGAAATAAACTAGAAGTTTCTCTATTGCAGTGGCTATCGGTAATAGCCAATATCGGAGAAGATTTTGAAGCAAATGAGAGATGAGCTAATGATGTATTAAAAGATATTATTTAAGTTTATCATTCAACTACTTTTTCCTCCCAACTAGCAATGATGTCGATGGATGTCTAGGTGAAACTGTCTCATGAAGCGTGGAATAAGATCATGTTTAGTAGCATTGCATTTACCTTTACGATATTATGCAATGAAGTACTTGCTATGTGTTGCTTCTAGAGGTTGGTCAAGACAAAACCACGTATTTTAGGACTCAAAATATGCATATTTATAATGTTGATTGTTTCTTGGGGAATATTAATGAAGATTGTTTTTTTATCTTAATAACAGTTATAACACAACTAAAAAAATATTACGCGTTGCATTTTGTTTGAATAATAAAAGATATTTTTCAATCCAATCTTATCATCTAAACTTAATAAATAAATAAAAACATAAACATTAGATTTTATACTTTTTAACCGGAAAGTCAAATCATTTAAGGTACGTTAAGTTTTTTATTTTTAAATCAATAATAATAATACACATCAAATTTTTAGAAAAAAAACCCGTGCTTGCACGGGTATTATAACTAGTATATGTTTTACATGATTATGTACTAACTATTGATGGCAAAAACGATACTTAGATCTGTGCTTCAATGGAGTTTTGGTTGTGAAAGACTGATGGGGAAGATGACCCGTAAAAGGGTTTATTTGTGGGACCATTAATTTATTTTCTTTTTAATCATATAATAATTTAAATGTTTAGTTTAACCCTTTGACTTCTTATAATTGTTTAATTTTACCTAATTGTAAAGATGTAAATATTGACGATATATTTAACCCCTGTATTTTAACCTAAACATTCTGATCTATTGACTTTTTACCTAGTTTTGAAAGCCGAATGGCTTAGTGTATGGATACAAAAGATGTATTCAAAATAGAAAAAGAATGCAATTGCTGTCAAAAGCATATCTAAAATCTAACGTGGAAAGAAAGTAAACTTGGATATTCTAGTAATTAGTTATATATCTTGTGATCGAGGGCCCATTTTAAAGTTTCGGAACAGGGCCTCCGAAAAGCACGGAACGGCCCTGGTAGTAGAGAAGAGATATATTTGATTAGAGTACCATTTTGCAAAGTGAAAAAAAGAAACCACCGGACGATATTCATACATAACATTTTTTTTTTCCCACAACCTCTAGGTTGATGGGTCACTCACATACCGTTGGGCTAAGAGGTCTTTGGTGATATTCATACATAACTAACAGAAGGTGCATATCTGTAACAGTAAACAAGAATGAAAAGAAACCATCATCATAAGTATGTGACAAACAGAATTAGAAGTAAGCATTATAGATGAAGCTGTAATTTGGATCTTGTATGGAGCTCGAAATTTACAATATGGGGTAAATTGATCATAAAGCCCCCACCCCAACGCGCAGGCATATAAGCCCGTTTCTATCAGATACCCTCCACTAAAATCCTAAACAAAGCTTGTAGTTCCCATAGGAAGAACGTGAAAACCACAGATGGACAACAATCGCAACATGTTTGCAAATTACGACGCCGAGCCCCAACAGATGAGAGATGACCACCAATCCACCATTAAATGGTGGGCAGCCATTGTTTTAAGATTACGATTTGTATGACGACTGTACTTGCTTTCACCATATCTTATACAATACAAATGTATGCAGATCACAGGTGAATTCGCTCTTGCCTATAACTGATTGGCTTTGTTGTGTTTTTCTATTTGTTGCTGTAGTGATAGACGACGCAGTGTTTGGGCAGGTGTCATTTATGCTCGGTACAGCTGCATTTTTTGCTCTTGTTGCCACATTAGTTCTGTTCCGGTCTGAGATTAGTGTTTACATATATGTTGGATTCGGTGCCTTGGCGCTTACAACTACGTTATTCAATTATATGACTTTCTAAATCACATATATGGTCCTACCAACACTTCTTTTTTCGGCTTAGCTGGACTGCTTAGCTCGGATCAGTTCACTCGTTGAGAAACGGAAGGGAATTGAAAAAATCAAGTTTGTTAGCGGGAGTCTTGGAGGTGACAACTAAAACTGATTCTTTCTGCTATCTTAAATTTGTTTTCGGCATCAATACTATTAGAAGTCGGATTTCTAAACACCGGCCATCCAAAAAAATCAACGTGAACAAAAGCTAAAACATGAATCAAAAGGGTACTTGATTGCATCATCCAACGATTTCTTATCAAATAGTTAGAGAGTTTTAATGTAAATGAAACAGCCCTTGATGGGCAAGGAAATTGAATATCGCACAGAAACAATATCTACATTTTAATATCATATTCATCCAAATACTATTTGTGCAGAGCCACAATTAAATGACCCAAAACCAGCTAACCACTGACCCAATAGCCAGACCGACAACCAAGAACAGCACAAGTACGATCCCAGCAGTCTCCGCATGTTGAAGCTGCACCATTTTAGGACCAACCATCAACAAACAGCTAGTCAAGTATCCGTTTGTTAGCCCCAAAAGACAAGTCACAATGGTTACAGGAATCTCAGTCCTAAGAACCATTGGACCATGTAAACACGCCAAGTAAACCGGGAAAAATAAAAGTCGAGCAAACGACGCGCCAATAGCCACCTTGGAATTCTCAATGACGTATAAGGAAGTTAAACATTTTCCAATTAAGTCAAACACATTATAGCCTGCAATAAGAATGATTGGATACCAGTCTTTAAGGACTTGAGAGTGGACATCTTCTGTAATATATCCGGGGAATATGGCTAAGGTGACAACGTAGAGGACGATGGTACCAATACCATACCATTTAACAGTCCCGACAACATCCCATAAAGTTGATTGCCATATTGCTTCAGCGAGAACACCTTTTTCTTCTTTTTCATTGTTCACGGCTTGGATCTTTAAATCATTGTAATGTTTGATAACGGGTAGTCTGTGAGCTATATTATGCAAGACAATGCATATGATCATTACAGCTATGCTGACTATGAAGTACAGATTGGCGCTTTTCCTTAGCCCGATTTCATCTTGCGAATATACGGCTTTGGTAAAGATTCTTAGAATTGATATCAGAACTCCTGTAATAAAAATGATAATTTTGTTAAATTATTGCCGTTATAGATAGAAAGCATTATCAAAGTAAATGATAATCCAAGAGCACAAGTTCGGTAATCACAAAAATCATACAAACGAATAGATAGAAAGGAACATCGAATAGATAGTAAACAACATCCACAGATGAAGCAGAGAGCACATTGAGTGCAATGTTGATTGTGTCCCACTTGTGTACCATAAATGTAGAGGGACACATAGTTGAGACGCACAAGGACTAACTGTTACTATAAACTTGTGCTACATTGCCTATGAGAAAGAAGGCAAAATCAATATGAAAAAGTTGTTTTCATCAATTTTTCAAGCTAACTTGGGCACACATCGATGCTAAAGCCACTCCACTTTCCAAGATGGATTTATGTGTGCGCACAAAGGCGGGTTAAGATTAATAAAGAAACACATGAAAATAATTGTAAAAAGATAACATAATAGAAAACCGAAGAAGCCAAGCACCATTCATTAGCAAAAAGTTCAGACATAACTCATGATAAAGAAAGGTTGTTACTTCTAGCTTGTAGCCATTTTCTACAAACATGTAGTCCAGTATACACTCAAAACCAGGGTCTATATCCCTCAATTTATGTCCAAAATATTCTCAAAAGTCAATATGACAGATTATTATTTCGTTTTTTTTGTTGAGCAGAAAATATTTTGTTTTGTATTAGAAAATTGAAGGATAGAAACGTAAATAATGACATATGTCCCCATTTAAAAGAAGACACCTAAATTTTTAGCAGTCTATTCCAGTACAAATAATGGAGAGACGAGATGACCCAGATGGACCCGTTATCAATCACCTCAACATTCTTCATCGACCCGTGTGGACCCATTTATGGATTGACATCGTCCATATCAACCTAGAATCTGCAGATTCTGACCCAAACAGACCCATATTTTTGTTATGCGGGTTGGGATTGCCAGTCCTAGTAACAACTCTCTTTAATAAAATGAGCTTACAGCACGCACATTCCATATTCATGTAAAGTTTGAGCTAAATACAGCTTAGTTGTCATCAAATTGCGGACGTGTTGGTTATAAATCCTTGGGATGGGATAATGAGCATGTCAGGTTCAAAGTAAGCCCATAAGCCCCAATCAAAAAGTATTCAATCTTTATACGTCAATAAAAATCCCCATATGTACATAATTAAACAATATACATAAAAAGGATTTGAATCTTGGGCTATATTTGGCAACACTAGTAGTAGCTGCAGTGCAAGTTGGTGGTAGCTATTTTCTACAAAAGCGTTGGTTAACCGTTAACCTAGTTGCATCTGTGAATCTGTGCCTCTGTGGTCATTAAAGGTAACTTGACGCCGAAAGCTAAACGCTTCTTTTATTAGCGTTTCAAATAGGAGGGTTAATCAAAATCCAAAAGCTAAACGCTCATCGCCAAACAAGCATTATGAGGGTGTTTCAGATAATCAGTTTTTTTAGTATTTGGCAAATCAGATTATTTTATAACATAATATGTAAAATGACTAAAATAGACATTTGCATTATTGATGTATTTTTATTTTTTATTTTATTTTTTTATTTTTTTTTAACAAGATGTATTTTAGTTTAACATGTAAGACTGTACATTTATATGACTTGCAACAAATATTATCCTTTAACTAATTTATTTTATTTATTCACTTTATGAGACAACTGTTTACTATTTTACGAAAATTATTATCGGCTGGTTTCATAATATATAACTTTAGGGCTACCACGTGTGCCACTTCACTTCTTCATCGCCTACAATGGTAGTAAAAATCTGCAACCACATTTCACCTCACAGTATCCAATACTATCCATACAAAAGGGAGGACAGATGGGTACTGCTTCTTCAAATCCGCGGTTTCATCACTTCAAAACGCAAATAATCAATTGACAAAACAAGTATGACAAACACTAGAAACTGATTATATGCGTTTTCTAAACGTGATAATCAGTTAATCTGGTAGAAAACACACTCCCAAGCACCCCCTATATTCTACTCTGTAATGCTAAAAGCTCCTAAACTCTCCAAAAGCTCTTCGCCAAATAGAACCCTAATTCAAATAAAGCATCACCCGCAATACAATTAATTCACATTAACAAAAACCCAGATCCCAATATAAAAGATCCAATCTTTATCATACCCAACTCAATCAAATCAAACAAAACCCCCTAATTTCACAAAATCAAACAATTTACATTATAAAAAAAAATCAAATCTTGATCATACCCAATTCAATAAGAAACCCTAAATTCACAAAATCAAACAACAAACAGTTAAAAGATCAAATCATTTTTTAGGTAACCACGGTTTCCGACCTTTTGACCCACTAATCCACCAAGTTTCAGCCCACCGCCACACAAACTTAAACCAAAGATCAAATATTTATCATACCCAATTCACTAAAGTCCCCCAAGTTTCACATAATCAAACAATAAACATACAAAAAGAACAAATCTTGATCATACCCAATTACCCAAACCAACCAAGAAACATAAAAAAGATACCATTTTGATCATACCAAAAGCAAAAATAGTCAATCTTGATCATACCCAATTCATTAAACCAACAAACAAACATAATAAATAAATTATTTAAAAAAAAAATATATATATATATATATATATATATATATATATATATATATATATATATATATATATATATATATATATATATATATATATATATTCATACCAGAAGCAGCAGTACCAGCAACAACAGCCTGCATATACCTCTCAGGCATTTCACCAGCAGCACCAATAACACCACCTTGAACCAAAGCATCAGCCACACCAGACAACCCAACAGCACCAACAGAAACATAAAACCCAACATAAACACCAACTTGTCCTTTCACATAAAAAACATCCATCACAGGTACAACAAGCAATGACACAACAAACAAGCACAGTCCAATGTTAATCCTAACAAATGAATGAGACTTATGAGCATTGAACACTATTATAAGTAATGAGATCAACCCAATGATCATGTATACAACTGCAAAGACACGGTCAACGCTTGCGTCTGGGTAAAGGTAGGAGAAATAGTCAACGGCTGTGATGAATGCGTTCCATGGGATTAAGTAGCCTGTTCCTAAGATGAAGTAGATTATGTAGGCTAAGTTGTATGAGTCTTTTGGTGTTTTTGGGGTGGGTTTTCCGAGGAGATGTTCGGTGTCTGTGTTGCCTGTCATGGTGGTTGCCGGAGAAAATGGGTGAGTTGTGATTGGTTGGTTGGTTGGTTGGTTTTTTGGGTTGAGTGGAGTAAATGAATGGTTTTGCTTTGGTGTTAAATGTCTTCGAGTTAGGTACAAAAATGCTCCTTGTGAAATTATTTGTTTGAATTTTGTGTTTTGCGACTAGGGGTGTCAAAAATATCTGAACTGGATTTGTATCTGATTAACAAGTATTTTCTTCGTTTTAAAATTATTATCATGTTTTGATTTTTTAATTTTTTTTTTGTTGTTAAGTATTTTTGTTTGTGTTATACAATATTAAATAAAAATTATACAAATAAAAATATATTTAAAACTCAAAGTATTATATAACACAAAAGAAAATAGTTAAAATCGAAATTGAAAAAGAAATATTTCAAAAAATCGAAACAAGACAACTATTTTGAGATAGGTGGAGTAGTTGGTTTAACATGAAATTTGAATAACTCATTACGGTCGGATACAAGTAAGGGTGTGTTTGTTTCATTAAAATGTTATCTTACTAGTAACAGGTGGATATAAAGTTTGAATCTGAATAAAATAATGTTTTTTTTGTATAAATGTATGAATGATTTTAACTGTCTATTTTTCTTAAGAGTGTATATTAAACTATAACAATATGATGAATAAGTAGCTCGTGTAAACATGAAGCAAAATATTTTTATCATAAATAAACCTAAAGAATCGACTCGAGATTAGTCAAACTTATAACAAAATATTCAAAAGTACGATAAAATTTCAGTCTACACAACTAAATTTAACAAACTTTTT